>JBBBDQ010001315.1:437500-472500 GCA_037127315.1 Ascarosepion bandense
CTATTGACTTTACATTTGAATTCTTGAAGATTGTAGCTGTCGGGAAAACAAGTAAACGGAAGGGAATTCCACAGGCGGGAAGTGCGAGTAAAGAAGCTACTGGAGTAGAATTTGCGTTTACAATTTATTGGTTTCATAGTAAAAGGGTGGGACCTAGTTGCTAATCATGTGGCTTGAGCAAATTCATTTATGGTGAGTACCAGTGAGCTAAGTTCATCTGAGCAGAAGCCATGAAAGCATTTCTAGAAAAGACACATGGAAGCGACATTGCATCGGTGAGAAAGTGACTGTATCTGAGCTGCCAAGTCGGGATCGATCGCATTACAGATTCTCCGTTGGATGTTGTCAAGGACCTCTAGCTGGATAACAGGAGCACCCGACCAGATATGGTAGCAGCATTCAATGCACGGGCGGATGGTAGATTTATATATGAGCAGGAATTTTTCAGGCGGAAAAAACTTCCTGGCCCTGCACAAAGAAACGACCTTCTTAGCCACGAATCTAGCTGTGGATTCTATAGAGTCATTCCACTTGAGGTCTGTTGTGAGGGTTAACCCGTGGTGGCACAGTGTTTTACTTTCAGGGAGACTAGACTGATACATGCTACTGTGGAGTAGAAGCGATTGTCTGTGGTGGTTAATAGATAGCAGTTTTGGAAGCATTCAAAATTCACGAGCCATTTCTTACCCCAGTCCACCACGGATCGGAGGTCCTTTTCAAGCTCGGCACCGACGTTTGCTTTGTCAGCCTCGACATATTTTGATCGAGCTGAGAGTAAACTGTAGTGTACTCAGCGTATATGCCTACTTGAGATTTTATTACATCGAAGAGATCATTAATGTAGATAAGGAAAAGTGTGGGAACTAGAATAGAGTCTGGAGGAACACCCGCCTTCGTTTGATAGTATTGGGAGGCATCTCCGTTCAGTAATACCTTCACTGTGCGATTTGAAAGGAATGACTGGATGATGTCAAACAATTGTCGTTATACCATAGGCTAGCATCTTGCGTAGAAGGCCAGCCTACCAGACTCTGTCAAACGCTTTGAAGATATCTAGGGCAACAGTTCGGGTTCCGCCGTTATTATCGAGAACCTAGTGTATATACTCAGTGATGGTCGTGAGCATATCAGTAGTAGATCTGGAGAAGCGGAAACAATACTGTTTGTCAGAGAAGAGTCTGTGGGCTGGGAGACGTGGATGATGGCTTCGAACAATTTGCCAAAGATCGGTAGGAAGCTGACAGGGCGATAATTAGCGGGGTGAAATGGTTCTCCGGTACTTTTATATATTGGAACCACAGAGGAGGATTTCCAGCAGGCAGGAAAGCAAGAAGCAGAGGGCAGTAGTTATGGAGTTTAGATAGAACAGAGGAGAGTTCAAGAGTACATTTCTTTAAGAATGATTGGTATTCCGTTACCACCGCTCACCCTACGGGGGTCAATTTTTGAAATTATTTTGGAGAGCACCGAGAGAGTTAAGCGTATGTCAGTCAGTTGGGCCTCAGTTCGGGATGGGAGTTCGGGTACAGAAAATATCCAATATTTTATTAATTTCTATTTGGTGATTTAGTTGTATTGTAGAGTGTATGGTTCGGTTGGATCTGGTGAGATTAGGCACGCGCATACAAGCAACCAGTAAGCTGCGTCTGTCTTAAATGACTTCCTTGTTGTAGATCCTAGGAATGGGAACCGCACAAATAAAGGAACAACAAACAGAATTTAAGATAGAAACATAAGGATATTAAACGTAAAGAATACAAACTTGAACGCAGGTTAGTAATCCAGTAATACAGTTAGTAAGACGGATAAAGGCAATGTCTCTGAAGTAGAGCCGTAGAAGAATTAGTATGTCCACGTAGGAAGCTGACGGGTGCTGTGTAACAATATTCGGCTGAATGGAGCTCAGAGCTACTATGAACTACGGACGCTGTATCTCTCAGTATCGTTCGGTATCTCTCGGAATCGTTCGGTATCTCTCGGTATTGTTCGGTATCTGTCGGTATCGTTCGGTATCTCACGGTATCGTTCGGTATCTGTCGGTATCGTTCGGTATCTCTCGGTATCGTTCGGTATCTCTCGGTGTCGTTCGGTATCTGTCGGTATCGTTCGGTATCTCTCGGTATCTGTCGGTATCGTTCGGTATCTGTCGGTATCGTTCGGTATCTGTCGGTATCGTTCGGTATCTGTCGGTATCGTTCGGTATCTCTCGGTATCGTTCGGTATCTGTCGGTATCATTCGGTATCTCTCGGTATCGTTCGGTATCTCTCGGTATCTCTCGGTATCGTTCGGTATCTGTCGGTATCGTTCGGTATCTGTCGGTATCGTTCGGTATCTCTCGGTTTCATTCGGTATCTGTCGGTATCGTTCGGTATCTCTCGGTATCGTTCGGTATCTGTCGGTATCGTTCGGTATCTGTCGGTATCGTTCAGTATTTCTCGGTATCGTTCGGTATCTGTCGGTATCGTTCGGTATCTCTCGGTATCGTTCGGTATCTGTCGGTATCTAGCGGATACTCGATGTCTGACGTTTTGCTTCTATGAAGGAATATATGAATACTCTAGACGAGTCTATTATTCTGTAAAAAGGTGGAGACCCTACAACAGAATAATTCATTTAATAATAAGAAGTGTGAAAATTGATGCACGCGAAACCTATGATCATTTTAGCGAAAACTAATAACCACCGCTATCAACTTTTGTCTATTTTCGAAAAAATTTCTACTAGTTACTTTTGAAGTATTTTTGGAAAGAGAGATATCAGTTTAGAGGGAATAAAACAATTAAGTTATTAATAATAAACTATCACCCGGTTCACACTTCACACTCCACCCACGTCTATTGAACAGGTGAAGAGGCTCATCCCTTGTTTCCTGTTTAGGATGTGGTTTCCGGTTTTTCTCTTTTCCAACCTTTTCACTCTTGTTTTTAATTTTATTTTATTTTTTCAGTTGGAGTAGATAGACTAAACTATCGCCCGGTTCACACTCCACCCACGTCTATCGAACAGGTGAAGAGGCTCATCCCTTGTTTCCTGTTTAGGATGTGGTTTCCGGTTTTTCTCTTTTCCAACCTTTTCACTCTTTTTTTTTATTTTATTTTATTTTTTCAGTTGGAGTAGATAGACTAAACTATCGCCCGGTTCACACTCCACCCACGTCTATCGAACAGGTGAAGAGGCTCATCCCTTGTTTCCTGTTTAGGATGTGGTTTCCGGTTTTTCTCTTTTCCAACCTTTTCACTCTTTTTTTTTATTTTATTTTATTTTTTCAGTTGGAGTAGATAGACTAAACTATCGCCCGGTTCACACTCCACCCACGTCTATTGAACAGGTGAAGAGGCTCATCCCTTGTTTCCTGTTTAGGATGTGGTTTCCGGTTTTTCTCTTTTCCAACCTTTTCACTCTTTTTTTTTATTTTATTTTATTTTTTCAGTTGGAGTAGATAGACTAAACTATCGCCCGGTTCACACTCCACCCACGTCTATCGAACAGGTGAAGAGGCTCATCCCTTGTTTCCTGTTTAGGATGTGGTATCCGGTCTTTCTCTTTTCCAGCCTTTTCACCCTTTTTTTTTATTTTATTTTATTTTTTCAGTTGGAGTAGATAGACTAAACTATCGCCCGGTTCACACTCCACCCAAGTCTATTGAACAGGTGAAGAGCCTCATCCCTTGTTTCCTTGTTTAGGATGTGGTTTCCGGTTTTTCTCTTTTCCAAACTTTTCACTTTTTTTTATTTTATTTTATTTTTCAATTGGAGTAGATAGACTAAACTATCGCCCGGTTCACACTCCACCCATGTCTATCGAACAGGTGAAGAGGCTCATCCCTTGTTTCCTGTTTAGGATGTGGTTTCCGGTTTTTCTCTTTTCCAATCTTTTCACTCTTACGTAGTCCCCTTCGCATCAGTGGCGTTTTCGCCTTGCTTGGAGTGATATAATTAAAAAAAAAAATAAGAAGAGTTCATATGAATGCATGCAAGATTTCACGTCTCTATCATCAACATTTAATAGTCAAAATATAAGGTTTCCAAGCCTTCGAATCCTTCGTTGCCAAGTTGTTTTGTACGAGAGCTACTATGAACTACGGACGTTGTATCTCTCGGTATTGCACAGATCTGACGTTATCTCGCGGATCTGTCGACGTCTCCAGATGTCTGACGACTTGCTTTCATGCAGGAGGAAATGTATACTCTAGACGAGACTATTATCCCGGATAAAGGAGAGACCCCCACAACATTGCTCAAATCCAACTGCTGTGCGCAAACCGTTCTCAGCAACTACTGAATTAAAACTCTCACTCTGTGACAACTAACGTCCCTTAAATAGTCGTCATCATTTTGACACTTAACACGTCGATTTCTGTACATTCTGTCCCATCTTTAGCGTTGACCTTTTTGAGCTCAGTTCGTCAAAACAAAATTCAGCCTTCGCTAGCTTTATTTCGTACCCATTTGACATTTTTAAAAGAATATATTTCATGCAAATTTCCTCACAGATCCCCCCCCCTCACAAAAAAAGATATTCGACAATTTTTCAATCTCATTTTTCAAAATGTTTATCCATGAAGATTTTAAATGCTTTTTTCTCGACCAAAACTCTTCACAATACCCACGTGAGTAGAATTATTTCCATAATAAGGCATAAAATTCAACGTAAACACATAGAAATAATATTAATATTAAAGAGGACACGTCTTTCTCTCCCCATCATTTGTCTACATTATTAATTTTCTTGATGTAAACTAAGTTCTTCTTCTTCTTCTTCTATGTGCCTTGTCCTTTCAGGACGTAGGCGATCATGGCTTTCCACGTCTCCCTATCTCTGGTGGCTCATAGCACGCCTTCTCCTCTAACACGACCCAAACCTCCACTAGCTCAAGCCCATAAATCTAGAATATAAATGTATAGAAACTAGTGTGGCCACAAAATGAGGGATCATTTTATATATTGATTATAATATAACATTAGTCCCCCATTTTATGTCCGCATTCTAATTCCTTATAAACAGTTGGCATATATATTCTTCTTCTATGTGCCGTGTTTTTTTTAACACGGAGGCGATCATAGCTTTCTACGTCTCCCTATCCCCGGTGGCTCTTAGCACGCCTTTACTGCTACACCATGCAACCCTCGTTCCATCATCCACCTGATTCAAATATGTCATCCGCTGCTTTCCCCTGTAACTTTTTCTCTCTATCTGGCCTGTTAGTATCAGGTTCTCCATCCCTGCTTCCTCATTGATTGTCCCAGGAACTTTCTTCCTGATGCTCAGTATTAATTTGCTTTTCGTTTCCATCCTTTCCAACACCTCGTCATTGCTCACATGCTCGATTCATGATATCCGCAACATCCTTCTGTAGAACCACATTTCAGCTGCTTCAAGTTTTTCCTTCATCTTTGATGATATTGTCCAGCATTCACTGCCATATTGAAGACCTGACATCACATAGCAATCCAGTCCTCTCTTCTTTGTTTCTAGCGAAATTGTCCTGTTTCTTAATACTTTACTCAACTTCTGGGATGCTTCCTTGTGCTTTTGGATCTCAGGAATATAAATGTATAGAAACTGCTGTGACCACAAAGTGAGGGGTCAGTTTATATTTTGATTGTAATATAGAATTGACCCACCACTTTATATCCAGTATTATTCTGTAGAACCACATTTCAGTCTTTCCTTCATCTTGGATGATATTATCCAACATTCATTGCCATATTGAAGAACGGACATCACATAGCAATCCATTCCTCTCTTCTTTGTTTCTAGCGAAATTGTCCTGTTTCTTAATACTTTACTCAACTTCTGGAATGCTTCCTTCGCCATGCTTCGGATCTCTCTGTCGCACTTTCTGTCTTCTGTTATAACATTTCCCAGGTATTTAAATTTTTGTACCTGCTTGATTTTAGTATCCCCCACCTGTATTTGAAATATTGGGCTGCCCTTTTTTCTGATGACCATGAATTTGGTTTTCTTGGAGTTTATTTGTAGTCCTTTCTTGTTACTCTTTTCAGATACCTTCTGTAGAAGGAATTAATCTAACAAATTAGTCATAAAAACAGATTTGGCCAAAGCGCCATTTGCATTAAAAAGTTTTCTTTTCTTCTTTTTCCTTCCTTTTTTCTGCTTTTTTAACTTTCCCTGAGTCGATCGCCCAGCCACACGCCAATGATCACCGCTACAATAATTACAACCGAGCAATGAAATTGGGCCTCACCAGGTTCGTAGTAATTTCAGCCTTACGGTACATCTAAACTACACTTAGAAAATCCCATTCCGAGAAGTGTGATTACATAGCTTATAAACATGAGAGAATTTATCTTTCACATACCTTTGACAGCTTTTCTACACACGTTAAATTCATCATTTCACAATTGAATTATAGCATTCTTCTGGCAGAAGAATTTTATAATTCTTTGTCTTATCAGTTGGATATTTCCTCTTCTTTTCTTTACTTTATAGTTTCTTTTTGTTCGTTTACTTTTGCTTTTTTTCTTTTTATTTATTTGTTAATTCAAGCGCTAACCACAGCCAAGATATTGTCCAAATAAAGGACTGATTTGCTTCAGGAATCCTTTGCCTTTCTTTCTTTCTTGTAAGTTTGTTATCAACTTTGTGGCATCCAATAACCCTTTTATGATAACCTGGAGAAAAAATATTATTTGCTATGGGCAAATAGTTAACCCTCAAACTGGGATGAAAACACTATGAAAGCATAAAAATGTTTTTATAGAAATATATATACAAAAAATAGACTTTTATAAACAAAATTACGTTTTTGAAGAAAAAAATTATTACCAAAACACATTTTTGAAGGAAAAAGTTCTCAGCAATACATTTTTGAATAAAAACTTGAATACATTTTCAGTTTTTTAAAAACAAAAGAATAAAAACAAAATTTTTGTTAAAATGTGACTAAATTAACCTATTCACTATAACCGAACATTAAAATAAAATACCTTAAAACCCCACCTTTTTGGCATTAAATGACCAACAAAGGTTCATATGCCGTTAAGCAAAACTCACTCACTCACTCTTTCATTTTTTTCTTTTTAAAACCAAACGTCAGAGGAAGTTCTGTAACGTCTGAAATGTTAATTTTTTTATTTCGAAAAATGCATAAAACTAGAAAGTTTCTATAATGCTCAGAAACTTTGTTTTTCCTTTTTCGAAGAACACAGACCAGAATTCTTTCTTTTCTTCTCGAAGAGCACATATCAAAAAGTTCTATAACATTCAATAGTTCGTTTTATCCTTTCCTTTCGGAGAATACACATATCAATAAAATTTTATAATGTTCAAAAATTTGCTTTTTCTGTCCTTTCTTTCTCCCTTGGAATTTCACCACACCTACAGACACCTCACTTACGACCATACTTCTAAACGTTAACCGGATTTTCAATTTCAAATTGACATCGGTTAAATGATCTCGTATATTCATGTGAAACCCCTCTTGGGTTTTAGATTGCACACGGAATTTCTTAAATTTGAATCATACTATGATTGAACACGAAACTTTGCTATTATTTGCAGTGCATATCCTTTAAAGTCTGCCCGAGGACCAAGAAAAACAACAACACCCAAACAATAGAAAAAAGAAAACTATTTAAGGTCTGACAGTATCTGATAATACTTGCAAACTTTTCGATCAGATTTGTTTACAAGACTAATAGTTCTAATCTCCTAAGTGAGTCTAAGAAAATAGGTCCGTCTAACTCTAAACGTCTTAAAAAGTGACTGCAGCTAATACCCAGTGCCATAAAGAAGCTAATTTAATCACTTTCTTTTGAGCGCTGTTCTTTTTTTTTTTACATGTTAACCCAAAACAAATCTTTTCACGCATTCTTCATCTGCCTCGTCTGAAGTTCAAATCAAGCGGGTTACATAGAAAGAACGTGATGAGAAAGAGTGACAGGTTATAGGGGTGTCAGGTAGTGTGTAAGAGAATGATAATACTGACTATCTATCTATCTATCTATCTATCTATCTATCTATCTTGGACTTTTCATATCTAGCTATTTTTTTATAATCATATCACCCAAAGCAAGGCATTTTACAGCCACTGTTTTGCAGGGGGTTACATAGGAGAAACGTTATGAAAAAGAGTGACCGTTTACAGGGGGTGTCAGGTAGTGTGTAAGAGAATGATAATACTGACTATCTATCTATCTATCTATCTATCTATCTATCTATCTATCTATCTCGGACGTTTCACAACTATTTTTTTATTAATCATATCACCCCAAGCAATACATTTTACAGCCACTGTTTTGCAGGGGGTTACATAGGAGGAACGTTATGAGAAAGAGTGACAGGTTATAGGGGGTGTCAGATAGTGTGTAAGAGAATGATAATACTATCTATCTATCTATCTATCTATCTATCTATCTATCTATCTATCTCGGACTTGTCATATCTATTTATTTTTATAATCGTATCACCCAAAGCAAGGCATTTTACAGCCACTGTTTTGCAGCGGGTAACATAGAAAGAACGTTATGAGAAAGAGTGACAGGTTATAGGGGGTGTCAGATAGTGTGTAAGAGAATGATAATACTGACTATCTATCTATCTATCTATCTATCTATCTATCTTGGACTTTTCATATCTAGCTATTTTTTTATAATCATGTCACCCAAAGCAAGGCAATTTACAGCCACTGTTTTGCTGGGGGTTACATAGGAGGAACGTTATGAAAAAGTGACAGTGTTGTATATCAATAAACAACAAACACGCATATATATAAAAATATGAGTTATATTTTTATTAGTGACGATGGACCGTGTAGAATAGAGGCAGGAGTGAGAGAGAGAGCGCTTCTAATGGGTTGACGAATGCGTACCCCGCAATAGCAGCATGCTATTGGGGGCAGCTGTGAACTGCCTTCCTTCGAGTTCTGTGGTTCTGCTGCTACTTCTGCTCTCACTTCTTCTGACTGGCGAATCCGTGTTTTCGCGGTCTTTATATATCTTCCAAAACCAGGACTTGTTTCTTCCGGCTTTGCCTTGATCACGCGACGCCCACGCGACGCCTACGTAATTCTCAGAGTCACCTGTCTGTTTGCCTCTGAGTTATTTCCGCATCTGCCGGAAATAGGGTCAAAGTGACATCCGTTACTTTTCACCGACCGGAAACAACACGGCTTGTATCAGCTTTTCTTGGGTGGGCCAGACCGTTATATTACAGGTTACAGGGGGTGTCAGGTAGTGTGTAAGAGAATGATAATACTGACTATCTATCTATCTATCTATCTATCTATCTATCTATCTCGGACTTTTCACATCTATTTTTTAATAATCATATCACCCCAAACAAGACATTTTACAGCCACTGCTTTGCAGGAGGTTACATAGGAGGAACGTTATGAGAAAGAGTGACAGGTTATAGGAGGTATCAGGAAGTGGGTAAGAGAAGGATGAGAATACTGATGAGAGTGGAGTGGACGGAGAAAGGAGCATGAGAGAGAGGATGCAGGTTAGTATGATAGGAGATGACTACTGACTTTACAATTAAATTCTTGGAGATTGTAGCTGTCGGGGAAGCAAGTAAACCGAAGGGAATTACACAGGCGGGAAGTGCGAGAAAAGTTAAATAGTTAAATAATTTAAACAGTTGTCCTCATTTTGACACCTAGCACGTTGAACTTCCGGTGCATGCTGTCCCATTTTAGGCGCTTATTTTTTTTACTACTATTCGTCAAAACAAAATCCATCCATCGCCATCTGCTTTTCTTAGCTTCTTCTTCTATGTGCCCTGTCTCTTCAAGACGTAGGCGATCATGGCTTTCCACGTTTCCCTTTCCCTGGTGGCTCTGAGCACGCCTTCTCCTTACACCATGCGATCCTTGTTCCGTCATCCACCTGATTAGGTCCTTATGTTATCCGTTGCTTTACCCTGTATCTCTTTCCCTCTACATGACCTGTTAGTATCAGATTCTCCAAGCCTTCCTTCCTCATTGCGTGTCCTAGGAACTTTATCTGTCTCTTCCTGATGCTCAGTATTAATTTCCTTTTTGTTTCCATCATTTCCAACATCTCATCGCTCACATGCTCGATCCATGATATTCTATAAATACTTTCATGGCTTCTGCTCAGACGAACTTAAGTCACTGATGCCTCCTCAACAGGTGTTTACTCGTGCAACCAGACTGGCAACTGGGTCCCACCCATTCACAGTCAGGTTAGCCAAATGCAGACGACAATTCTACTCCTTCAGCTTCTTCTCTCGCACTTCCCGCCTGTGGAACTCACTTCCGTATTCTTGCTTTCCTGACGGCTACAACCTACAGAAATTTAAATGCAAAGTCAATACTCATTTACTAACCACTGGACTCTAGCTCTCTCCCCACCGCTGTATAACCTTCCCTTTCTCTCCACCTATGTATCTGTCATCGCACCTGCTTTCTCAGCTTTCTATTGTTCCTTTCTAACTAGTTTGTACTCCTCACTCTTTTCTAATTAATCTTTTGGTATTTGTGTAGCCCCCCGCACATCAGTGGCATTTCCGCCTTGCTCGGGGTGAAATGATTAAAATAAAAAACCAGATTTCAATTACTTCAAGTCTTTCCTTCATTTTTGATGATATTGTCCAGCATTCACTGCCATTTTGAAGAACTGACATCACATAACAATCCAGTACTCTCTTCTTTGTTTCTAGTGAAATTGTCCTGTTTCTTAATACCTTACTCAACTTATGGAATGCCTCCTTGTGCTTTTGGATCTCAGGAATATAAATGTATAGAAACTGCTGTGACCACAAAGTGAGGGGTCAGTTTATATTTTGATTGTAATATGAAATTGATCCCCCACTTTATATCCAGTATTCTTCTGTAGAACCACATTTCAGTTGCTTCAAGTTTTTCCTTTATCTTTGATGCTAACATGACATTTAAAAAATATACTTCCAGACGAAATTCTACACCGCATGAATGAATATACAACACTAAATTAATTATACTTAAAAAAAAATGCACAGCTGATGTTTCATGGTTTTTAAAATTTTCTATGTTAATAAGACTTTTCTGAAAAATATACAGTTGCGGTTCATAAAACAATCAATAAGAGAGATTTCCAAAAAAACATTATGTCTATTATATTGTTTCTGTAAAAAAATGTACAATTAAGTATATTTTTGTAAAACATTCAATATTATATAGCGATATCTAATGATCCGAAATTATTTATATTTTTCTACTTATAAACAACCCAGCTGTAGAGTGCTCTCCTACGGGTCGGAAGGTTGCGAGTTCGATGCCTAACCTGATCATATCAAAGAATTTAAAAATGGTAATCAACGTCTTTCTGCTAAGCACACAGCAACAAAGAGGAAGATTGATGGTAAGTGGAGAAAGTCGGGGATAGGAGTCGTACCCACCACCTCTGCCGCTCGATTTTAGCAAAAGAAAAGTGAGCCTTCGGGTCGCCCTCGATATAGCGGTCAACCAACATCTTTTACTATGTGCCGGGTCCCTTCAGGACATAGGCGATCATGGCCTTCTACATCTCCCTATCACTAGTGGCAACTAGCACGTTTTCTCCTGTTACCCGGCTCTGCCATCTACTTGCATTAGCCTGTAAAATATGTTATGCGTTTGCTTTTCATTGTCACTTTTTCACTCTGTCTGACCTGTGAGTATCAGATTCTCCAAGCCCTCCTTCCACGTTACCTATCCCAGAAGCTGTGTTTTCCCGATTTTAAGTATTAGTTTCCTTTTCGTTTCCGTCCTCTCCAAAACCTTATTGTTGCTCACATTTACGGTCCATGTTATCCTCAGCATCCTTCTGTAGAACCACGTTTCGGTTCATTCAACTATCTCCTTTATATTTGATGAGATTGTTCAGCATTCTCTACCATATTGAAGAATGTACATCATATAGCAATCAGTAACATTTGTTTCGGTTCTAATGTCATTTTCCGGTTTCTTAATGCTCTACACAGCTTCAAGAAGGCATCTTTAACCATGCAACTTACTTATTTATAAACAAGTAAAATTGAGATATAAAACTAAAAAATCCAAAGAAAATCCAATTATATCATAGGTTTCTGAATATCAAATATTTTGATAGCTTTCTAAAACATTCGATATTAAATTTAGGTTTCTAATTATAAGTGAATAGGTCCTGGGTATGATGATAAATTACATCCGGTAGCAAGGCTTCTGATTAGGAGGTTGTAGGGAACATGGAACCACCTCTTAATTGCTGTTGTTCCCAGGTCTACCCTGTTAGGGTCCCAACTATGGGAAAATAGTTAACACCCAAACTGGGGTCAAAACACTTCTTCTTTCTTCTATGTAATTTGCCTTTTCAGGACGTAGGCGATCATGGCCTTCCACGTCTCTCTATCACTGGTGGCTTTTAGCACGCTTTCTCCTGTCATGTCTCGCATCCGCGGTTCTGTCAGCCAGCCAGCTGCTCAGGCCCTTCAAATATGTTATCCGCTGCTTTCCTCTGTCTATTTTCCCCTCTATCTGACCTGTTAGTATCAGGTTCTCTCAGTCCTCCTTCCTCATTGCATGTCTCAGATACTTCAGTTGTCTCTTCCTGATGCTCAAGATTAATTTCCTTTTCGTTTCTATTCTTTCCAACTCCCAATCATTGCTCACGTGCTCGGTCCACGATATCGGCAGCATCTTTCAGTAGAACCACATTTCAGCTGCTTCAAATATTCCCTTTATCTTTGTTGATATAGTCCAACATTCGCTACCATATTGAAGAACTGATATCACATAGCAATCCAGTACTCTCTTCTTTGTTTCTAGTGAAAGTTTCCTGTGTCTTAATACTTTACTCAGCTTCTGGAATGCGTCTTTCGCCATGCCAATTCGCCTTTGGATCTCTTCAGTTAGAACACTTCCCAGATATTTAAATTTTCTTACCTGTATTTGTCATTTTGGGCTGCTTTTTTTGCTGATGACCATGCATTCGGTTTTATTGGAGTTAATTGTAGTCCCTTCTTGTCACTCTCTTCAGCTATCTTCTGCAGTAGGTCCTGCAGTTTCTTTTCCGTGTCTGCAATCAACACTGTGTCGTCTGCGTATCTTATGTTGTTCAGATTGTGACCTCCGATGACAAATCCTGGCATAACCCCTAGGGTCCTCAAAATATTCTCACTCTATAACTTAAATAGATCCGGTGAAAATACACATCCCTGTCTTACATGAAAGTAGAAAAATGGACTTTTATAGTAAAAATTCCAGCAATACGTTTTTTAAAAGTGAATAAAATATTACCAGCAACACATTTATAAAAATACCAGCAATACATCTGATTCAACAAAACAGCTTTATAAAAAAATACGTCAAAGAAAGTTGATCTACAAATTCTATTTATACGATTCTATCCCAAATATTTTGTCAGCATTAAATAACTCTTTGAGGTTGGTATGCTGTAAAATCAAACCAAACCAAACAAAATTATAAGTGATTAATGCTGACCGTAAAATTAAACATAAATTATATAAATCAAAATAGAATTCTCTGTTAATTAATCATATCTTTATTAATTAAACTCCTCGTAATTATAGGCTTCTACCTATAACACGTAACTGAAAGAAATCCCCATCATTAAACAGTGACATTAGGGGTAAAATAAATGTTTTTGATTAATGTCAATATATTATTGACAGCGAGCTTCAAAATGTCATTATTCAAACTATTTCATTTTCTTTAAATGAATTTTAATACTTTCATTATTTTTATGACTTAATGTTTTGTTCGAAACCAAAGCTACGAATGCAGTATTTTCTTTTAACAAGGTTTTGAAACGTCAGAACGTTTAGAGAGGGGTTTTCCTGCAAATCGTCTTACAAGGGTAATTTAATAAATAAGGTGACTTGTTCGGTATAAGGACTTCTAATACAGATTGAAGTTTACTTTTTTTTAATTTTTTTTTATTTTACTTCTTTTTCAAAGGGATTTAATTCTTTTTGCAGATTGAAAAGACTTTGAGAGTTTTGGAGAATAACAAAGATGGCCGACCAAGAAGCATGCTCCAGAATTGAACAGAGGTCAGTTATCAAGTTTCTGGTTGCTGAAGGGTGCAAACCAGTTGAAATTAGTAAGAAAATGTTTACTGTGTATGGCGTCACCTGTTTCAGCCAAAAAAAATAAAATGTCTACAAGTGGGCTAAATTGTGTGAAAAAGGAAGGAGCAGTTTCGAGGATGAAGACAGGCCTGGTGGTCCCACAGAAGTGAGGTTACCTGAGGTGATCGAAACAGTCAATGACCTCATTCAGTCCGACAGAAGGGTGACAGTCGACGACATTGCAAGGACTTTGAGCCTATCTTTTGGGACAACACACAAAATTGTCCATGATGACCTTGCCTACTCAAGACAACCCAAGGCCTTACCTAAACGGTGCCGACTATCAACGACCTGAGGTGAGAACTGCTCCCTCATCCCTCTTACAGCCTAGATCTTGCCCCTTCAGACTTTCACCTGTTAGGTCCTTTGAAAACGTTCACGAGAGGCACGAAGTTTGAAAGTGACGATGAAATCAAATGTGCTGTGTGCGATTGGCTGAGACGGAAGTTTGTGCACAGATGGGAAAAGTGTGTGACACTGCTGGGAGACTACGTTGAAAAAAGAAAAGTAAGCTTCTATCTGTATTACTAAAATTCACCTTATTTATTGAATAACCCTCGTATTAAAGACACTTATTTGATAAGATGCTGTAGTAATAAGTTTGAGATGATTTCCATAGAAATTCAAAATCTACAATGCATCCAGCATTAATAAACATTAAGAGACATACAATTGTTGACAAAGAAAAAAAAAAGAAAAGAATTTCCGTTTTATACCGAAAGTTGTTTGCATGTCTAGACAAGGCAATGTAAAGAAAGATAGACTTTCAAGTTACATAAATAACGTTTTTGTTTCAGACAATAAATTCGGGGAACATGACATCCTGAATAGCACAGCCAAGAATATCCAAGTCCTTCATCTTCTTCTATGTGGCGTGTCCTTTCAGGACGTAGGCGATCACGGCTGTCCACGTCTCCCTATCACTGGTGGCTCTTAGCACGCTTTCTCCTGTTACACCACGCAACTCCCGTTCTGTCATCCACTAGCTCAAGCCCATAAATCTAGAATATAAATGTATAGAAACTAGCATGGTCAAAAAATGAGGGATCAATTTATATATTGATTATAATATAGAATTTATCCCCCATTTTATATCCATATTATAATTTCTTATAAATAAGTTGGCATGTATATTCTTCTTCTGTGCCCTGTCCCTTCAGGACGTAGGCGATCCTGGCTGACCATTTTATATATTGATTATAATATAGATTTGTTCCGCCATTTTAAAACAACCTAATAATTTCTTATAAACAGTTGGCTTATATATTCTTCTCTTATGTGCCGTGTCCTTTCAGGATGTAGGCGATCCTGGCTGACCATGTCTCCCTATCACTGGTGGCTCATAGCACACTTTCTCCTGTTACACAACGCAAATCCCAGTTCTGTCATCCATCTGATCAGGCCCTTCAAATATATCCGCAGCTTTCCCCTGTCTCTTTTCCCCTCTATCTGGCATGTTAGTATCAGGTTCTCTAAGCCCTCCTTCCTCATTGCATGTCCCAGACACTTTAGTTGTCTCTTCCTGATGCTCAATATTAATTTCCTTTTCGTTTCCAATCTTCCAAAATCTCATCATTACCCGCATGCGCGGTTCATGATATCCGCAGCATCCTTCTGTAGAACCACAGTTCAGTTGGTTCAAGTTTTTCCTTCATCTTCGAAGATATTTCCAGCATTCACTGCTGTATTGAAGAACTGACATCACATAGCGATCCAGTACACTGTTCTTCGTTTCTAGCGAAGTTTTCCTGTGTCTTAATACTCTACTCATTTTCTAGAAAGCGTCCTTTGACATGCCAAAATCGTCTTTGGATCTTTGTGTCGCACTTTTTGTCTTCTGTTAGAACACTTCCCATGTATTGAAATTTTTGTACCTGCTTGATTTTAGTATCTCCCACCTGTATTTGGCATTTTGCTTTCGGTTTTCTTGCCGTTTATTTATAGTCTTTTCTTGTCATTCTCTTCAGCTACCTTCTGTAGGAGGTTTTGTAGTTTCCTTTCAGTGTCTGCTATCAGCACTGTATCATCTGCGTACCTTATGTTGTTTAAATTGTGGCCTCCAAAGACAAATCCCGATATAACATCTAAGGTTCTCAGTATAGTCTCGCAAATTGAACAGATCCGGTGAAAAGACACATCCTTGTCTTACGCCCTTTTTATCTTTGTATATCTGCTGAATTCGTTACCTGTTTCCGAATTATAGTACAAACCATGAATTACGATACTTAAATTAATTTCGAAACACCTCATAATAATAAAAATCTTTTACAAAGAATTCTTATATTAAAATCTTTTGCCATGAAAACCTATATGAAAATAATTGGAATGTATTCATTTAGTAAAAATAATTTATAATGAGTTCGTATAATAAAAAGCATTTGCAATGCATTCCTATAGAAACAAATCATTGGCAATGAAATCTTAGAAAAATAATTTCTGATCGCTCATGTATTCCTAGAGCAAAAAAGAATTTTCAATGAACTCATGGGTAATGTATTCCTATAATGAAAAACATTTGCAATCTATTTCTATAGGAAAATAATTTCTAATGCTTTCAGATATTAAAAATTATTGTTAATATATAGTAAAATAAATATAGCTTATTATTGTAAAAATCTTTTTCAGGGCATAACTATAGCAAAAATTATTTGCAATTTATTCTGATAGGAAAAATTCTGGACAGTGCATTCCTATAGTAAATTGGTCCTGGGTATGACAATAAACTGCATCCGGCAGCAAGACACTCGGATTATGAGGTCGTAAAGAGCATGAAACCACCTCTTAATTGTTGTTGTTCCTAGGTCTACCCTGACCCGGAGTGGTAGCACCTGTTAGGGTCCCAGCTACGGAAAAATAGTTAAACCCTAAACGGGGGTGAAAACACCATGAAAGTATAAGAATACACTTTTATAGATATATATATATATATATATATATATATATATATATATATATATATATATATACATATACTTTTATAGAAATATATATATATATATACAATATACTTTTATAGAAATATATATATATACAATATACTTTAATAGAAATATATATATATATACAATATACTTTTATAGAAATATATATATATATACAATATACTTTTATAGAAATATATATATATATACAATATACTTTTATAGAAATATATATATATATATATATATACAATATATTTTTATAGAAATATATACATATATATATCATATACTTTTATAGAAATATATATATATATATATATATATATATACAATATACTTTTATAGAAATATATATATATATACAATATACTTTCATAGAAATATATATATATATATACAATATACTTTTATAGAAATATATATATATATATATATTTACAATATACTTTTATAGAAATAGATATATATACAATATACTTTTATAGAAATATATATATATATACAATATACCTTTATAGAAATATATATATATATACAATATACTTTTATAGAAATATATATATATATATATATATATACAATATACTTTTATAGAAATATATATATATATATACAATATACTTTTATAGAAATATATATATATATATATATATACAATATACTTTTATAGAAATATATATATATATATGCAATATACTTTTATAGAAATATATATATATATATACAATACACTTTTATAGAAATATATATATATACAATACACTTTTATAGAAATATATATATATATATATATATATATATATACAATATACTTTTATAGAAATATATATATATATACAATATACTTTTATAAAAAAAAATATATATATATACAATATACTTTTATAGAAATATATATATACATATATACAATATACTTTTATAGAAATATATATATATATACAATACACTTTTATAGAAATATATATATATAATACAATATACTTTTATAGAAATATATATATATATATATCTATATATACAATATACTTTTATAGAAATATATATATATATATATATATATATATATATACAATATACTTTTATAGAAATATATGCATTTTCAAAGAAAAATATATTACTAACAATACATTTTGAAAAAAAAAATTATTCTCAGCAAAACATTTTTGAATGCGAAAATAGAAAATATTTTTATTTTTCTCAAATAAAAAAGAAAAAAAAAGAAAAAAAATGTCATCAAAATCTGACTAAATCAATCTTCTCACTTAAAACCCCACTTTTTTGGCTTTAAATAACCCACAGAGGTTAATATGCCGTTAAACAAAGCTCAAACTCAAAGTTTATATAGTAAATATTATTTATAATGCAAGAAAGTCGGTTCTATGTGTAGGGCCAGAAAGTTTTTTCCCGCCTGAAACAATCCTGTACATATACAAATCTATCATCAAACCGAGCTTCGAATACTGCTGCCATATCTGGTTGGGTGCTCCTGCTTTACACCTACGGGTTCCTTGACAAAATGCAACGGAGAATCTGCAATGTGATCGATCCCCACTTGGCAGCTCGGACACAGTCACTTTCTCACCGACGCAGTGTGACATCCCTGTGTCTCTTCCACAAGTACTTTCACGGCTTCTGCTCCGATGAACTTAACTTACTGATGCCCTCTATATACGTATTTACTCGAGCCACAAGATTAGCAACTAGGTCCCATCCTTTTACTGTGAAAGCAATAAAATGTAAACGCAAATTCTACTACTCAACTCCTTTTCTCTCACTTCCCGCCTGTTGAATTCTCTTCCGTTTACTTGCTTCCCCGATAGCTACAATTCTACGTCTTCCTAAGACACGTAAACATGATGTAATGGTCTGAAAGCTCGTCCCGTTAGATCGATTTCACCTGAAGAGTACTGTGTTTCGCCGAACTTTGGGACTTGTGTTACGTCTAAGCTGCGCTTTGTAAAAATCATGTTTCTAATACATTTCTATATTAAAATTATTTCCTTTGCATTTCTCTATTGTGAAACATGTTCTACTCATTCCTATAGAAAATCCTCTCTCATGCATGGCTATAGGAAAATTAATTTCTACTGCATTCCGAGAATAAAAAACATTACCCATGCATTTGAATCATAAAAAGTTATTTTATAACCGTCCTATACAAAAGTTGTATTTCCAATGAATTTCTGCAGTTAAAATTGTTTTTAGTACATTTGTATAGTAAAAATAATTGCCAATGTATTTCTATAGTAGAAATGGGTTTTGATGTATTTCTATAGCAAAAATCATTTCCAATCCATTTCTCTAGTCAGGAGCTCAGTAAGAGTTTAGTGTCCCCCAAATCTATGACACGTTACCTAATTTATGATAGGTCCTCCACACTTAAATTTTTAAGGCGTCGTATTCCTATTAAATAAAAATTTTAAGATAATTATGTAGAGTAATGTATCATAAGAAATATAGGTGTACTAGCAGTAAAGCCCGGCCTTGCTCGGGTGTAATGAAAGCTTTAAAACTAATCCATGGTCCTAAAGAATATTTGAAATAATTTGAAATAATAAAATACTTGCGACAATTTAGCAATCGCACCTTGTGTGTGTGTATATATATATATATATATATATATATATATATATATATATATATTAGCAGTATAGCCCGGCGTTGCTCGGGTGTAATGAAAGCTTTAAAACTAGTCCATGACCCTGGAGCTCAGACCCAGCCTAAGGAATAAGTGAAATCATAAAATAATTGCACCTAGTCTGTGTGTGTATATATATATATACTAGCAGTATAGCCCGGCGTTGCTCGGGTGTAATGAAAGCATTAAAACTAATCCATGGTCCTGGAGCTCAGACTTTTTGGACGTTAGCACGAAAGACTAAAAAGCAATCGTTGTTTCCAGTCAAAGCGAAACCGTAGACTGAAAGAAAAATGAATGGATGTAAGTCAAATTTTGATTTCCTGCTATAGATATCAAATAAGTTTTTTTCGTCGTAAACTGAATTTTGAAGGCTAAATAAGTCCTCTGAGTAAATGGTATCCTGGCTGAGACTAAGAACTACAATTAGAGCCAAACCCGAAGCAAAAAAGGGCTGAAAAAATACAGACATACAGGCAGATAAACAGACACACACACAAACATCTTGCCTTTTATATATATATATTATCGATTTTCTGCACCATTGTAAGAACTGCAACCTTGAAATTTCTGAATATCTTTTCTTATGTCTTTGTCTATGAGTGTATCAAATTTGATTAAAATCCGACCACTCCTTCTATAACCCGATTTTTTCGATTATCGATTTTCGATATTTATCTTGGGTACCTCGACACAAAACCTAACTAAAAACACTCGCAGACGCTTATAGTACAATTGTAAATTTTCAAGAAAATCGGTTCAGCCGTTTCGGAGTCTATACGTAACGGACGGACACTCTCACACACACACACACACACACACACACACACACACACACACACACACACACACAAAGTTCCATTTACAAATAAGTTTAGATAATTCAAATAGAAAAATAGAAAATAAATAAAATGTATTTAAATACACGTTGTGGCATGATATATAAAATAAACCAAGACTGTTTGGTGGCAGATTTTAACATCAGTTTGAGAATTATCGTTAAATTGCAAATAATTTAACACATTTAAAATTATTTTTAAGAAGTAGTCAATTTTTGTAGTGGTATTTATATACTTGAAACAAATTCAAGATATAGATTAAAAAAGACACCAGTGTTACTTCAAAATCTGGGAAAAAGACAAAAACCTTCATAGTTAGTTATGCTGGGGATAATTTGTAATGCATATAAATGTCATTCAGTCAGTTAAGCGCCATACGTGATACGCGCTTTGGGTGATCATGACTAACTGGGCAGAAGATTTTCCATCCTGCTCTTTAAACTATAGCTGAAGAGAGAAGAGACGGATAGTATTAATAAGTAGTAATTAGTGGGGGAGCAGTTTGTTACTTAATAACAATAGAAAATCGATCCCCCACTTTGTGCCCACTAGAAGCTTTACTTATGTTCCCAACTATTATCTTCAGTCAGTCAGTTAAGCACCATACGTGATACACGCTTTGGGCGATCATGTCTCGAAAGAGACATGAACGATTGGGCAGAAGATTTACTATCCTGCTCTTTAAACTATAGCTGAAGAGAGAAGAGACGGATAGTATTAATAAGTAGTAATTAGTGGGGGATCAGTTTATTACTTAATAACAATAGAAAATCGACCTCCACTTTTTGCCCAGTAGAAGCTTTACTTATGTTTCCAACTATTATATTCAGTCAGTCAGTTAAGCGCCATACGTGATACACGCTTTGGGCGATCATGTCTCGAAAGAGACATGACTGACTGGGCAGAAGATTTACTATCCTGCTCTTTAAATTTTGAGCTGAAGGGAGAAGAGACGGATTGTATTAATTAGTAGTAATTAATGGGGGATCAGTTTATTACTTAATAATAATAGAAAACTGATCCCCAACTTCTTAGACACTAAAAGCTTTACTTATGTTTCCAACTATTATCTTTAATCAGTCATTTAAGTGGCATACGCTATACACGCTTTGGGCGATCATGTCTTGAAAGAGACATGACTGACTGGGCAAAAGATTATCTCGAAGTATTTTGCCATTGCTTTCTGCGGTAGACTAATTGCTAACGAAGGCTATAGAACTCAGTCTGTACTGATATTTAACCTATAACTGGAGGGAAGTGACGGATTAATATATTTTCCAAGGTATTTGTCCGTAAGCGAATGTAAGGAAATCAACTGGAATTCGAACTCGGCACATCGATTTGTCGTTCCGAGTCGATATCCACTGCTCCACAACACAGAAATGTAAGTAGAACAAAACACATGTTGATAAGATAAGGACGGTCGCAGAGCACTGCCTGCTGCCGCTAAACAGTCTTCGTTCATGGTCGGTATTTCAGAGAACATTGCGAGCCGGTCCTGCTCTAGTAAATGTCATTGTTGATGTATTCCTGTCGTAATTTTAAATGCAGCCTTCTCTTAAAATTCATTTACAATCTATTTACATCAAAAATCATTCCCAATGGATTCCTATAAGAAACAACCTTTGCAATATATTCCTATAGTGAAATAAGTGGAAATGTATTCCTATAGTACAAATATTTGGCAATGCTTCCTTTTCTAAAGATCATTTGAAATACATTCCTCTAGTAAAATAATTTCTGATGCATTCCTCAATTAATAATATTGCCAATGTATTCCTCAAGTAATAATTCTTTTCAATGCCGTCTTACATTTTAGTAATAATCAATTCAAATACGTTCGGATATTAAAAATCATTACCTATGCATAACTATGGTAAATAAAATTGGTAATGTTTCCCTCTAGTAAAAAGCATTTCCAATGCATTCTTATACTGCAGATCTTTTCCGATACATTCTTACAGTAAAATAAAATAGCAATATATTGCTCTTGTAAAAACCATTTCCAAGGCATTCCTATACTAAAAAACATTAGCAATGTATTCCTCTGGTAAAATCCATTGCAAACGCGTTTCTATATAAATAAATAATTTCCATGGGGTTCCTATACTAAAAACCATTTCCAATGCCTTCCTGTCGCAAAAACCATTGGCACTGCATTCTGTTAGTAAAAATAATTTCCAAAGATATCCTAAACTAAAAATCGTAAAAAAGCAATTGCAATGCATCCCATAATAAAAATGATTTCGATAGCATGCCTTTACAAAAATCATTTGCAATGATAAAAATTATTTGCTGTCATAAAAAGTACTGGTAATACATTCCTCGGGCAAAAATCCTTTCCAAGGTGTTCTTCTTCTTCTATGTGCCCTGTCCCTTCAGGACGTAGGCGATCATGGTTCTCCATGTCTCCTTATCCCTTGTGGCTCTTAGTATGTTTGCTCCTGTTGCTCCTGGCAACACCCGTTCCGTCATCCACCTGATCAGACCCTGCAAATATGTTATCCGCTGCCTTCCTCTGTCTCTCCTTCCTTCTATCTGTCCAGTCAGTATCAGGTTCTCCAGGCTCTCCTTCCTCATTGCATGTCCCAGGAACTTCAGTTGTCTCTTCCTGATGCTCAGCATCAATTTCCTTTTTGTTGCCATTCTTTCCAACACCTCCTCGTTGCTTGCATGCTCAGTCCACGTTATCCGTAGCATCCTTCTGTAGTACCACATTTCGGCCGCTTCCAGTTTTGTCCTCATTTTCGATGATATTGTCCAGCATTCACTGACATATTGAAGAACTGACACCACGTAGCAGTTCAGCACTCTTTTCTTTGCTTCAAGTCAGATTTTCCTGTGTGTTAGTATTTTGCTCATCTTCTGGAACGCGTCCTTTGCCATGCCAATTCGCCTTCGGATCTCCGTGTCGCACTTTCCATCTCCTGTTCGAACACTTCCTAGGTACTTAGCTTTTCAAGGTTTTACTATACTAAAAAAGCATTCAAAACGAACATTTCCAAGGCCTTCCTATATTAAAATAATTTCCATTGCATTTCAATACAAAAAACCACTTGCAATAAATTCCTTTGTTAAAAATCATTTTCAATATTTACCTCTACCAAAAACATTTTAGTGTTTTCTAATAGTAAAAACCATTCGTAGATATCTCTTGTAAGAATAATTTTCTAAGATTTCCTTATTTGCAATTCATTCTTATATTAGGCTAGTCTCCCTAAAAGCAAAACACTGCGCCTCCTCGGGTGAACTCTCTCAACAGATCTCAAGTGGAATGACTATATAGAATCCATAGCTAAATCTGCTGCTAAGAAGATTGGTTCTCTGTGTAGGGCAAAAAAGTTTTTCCCGTTTGAAACCATCCTGCACATATGTAAATCTACCATCCACCCGTGTTTTAAATACTGCTGCCATATCTGGTCGGGTGCTCATGCAATTTACCTAGGGGCCCTTGACAAAATCTAACGGAGAATCTGTAATGTGATAGATCCCGACTTTGCAGCTCAGATACAGTCACTTTCACACCGGCGCAATGTGGCTTTCCTGTCTCTCTTCTAGAAATACATTCACAGCTTTTGCTCCGATGAACTTAGCTCACTGGTGCCTCCTATATATGAATTTACTCGAGTCACAAGATTAGTTACTACCCTTTTACTGTGAAACCAATAAATTGTAAATGCAAATTCCACTTCACCAGCTTCTTTTCTCGCACTTCCCGCCTGTGGAATTCCGTTCCATTTACTTGCTTCCTCTATAGCTACAGGCTTCAAGAATTTAAATGAAAAGTCAATAGTCATCTCTTATCTCACTAACTTGCATCCTCTCACTTATGCTTCTATCTTCATCCAATCCATTCTCATTAGTATTCTCATCCTTCTCTTACCTACTTCCTTACATCCCCTGTAACCTGTTACTCTATCTCATAATTTTCCTCCTATGTAAACCCCTGCAAAACAGTGGCAGTAAAATGCCTCGCTTGGGGCGATATGATTATAAAAAAAATCAATCAAAATCCTTTATTATAAATCAACTCATATTTAGTAGTGATGTCCGTGATATAATAGTTTTTAGATTGTCTACATTTCTGAGATGAGGTAGTATTTACAGTATTTACATTATTCGGACTATTGTCCTCATCTTTGTTGCCATTTGTACGACTTTTAATAATAGATCATTCTATTTGTCTATATTTCTTAGATGAGGTAGTATTTACATTATTCGAACTATTGTCCTCATCTTTGTTGACATTTGTACGACGTTTAATAATAGATCATTCTATTTGTCTATATTTCTGAGATGAGGTAGTATTTACAGTATTTACATTATTCGGACTATTGTCCTCATCATTGTTGCCATTTGTACGACGTTTAATAATAGATCATTCTATTTGTCTATATTTCTGAGATGAGGTAGTATTTAAACTTTTTACATTATTCGGACGATTGTCCTCATCTTTGTTGCCATTTGTACGACGTTTAATAATAGATCATTCTATTTGTCTATATTTCTGAGATGAGGTAGTATTTACAGTGTTTACATTATTCGGACTATTGTCCTCATCTTTGTTGCCATTTGTACGACGTTTAATAATAGATCATTCTATTTGTCTATATTTCTGAGATGAGGTAGTATTTACAGTATTTACATTATTCGGACTATTGTCCTCATCTTTGTTGCCATTTGTACGACGTTTAATAATAGATCATTCTATTTGTCTATATTTCTGAGATGAGGTAGTATTTAAACTTTTTACATTATTCGGACGATTGTCCTCATCTTTGTTGCCATTTGTACGACGTTTAATAATAGATCATTCTATTTGTCTATATTTCTGAGATGAGGTAGTATTTACAGTGTTTACATTATTCGGACTATTGTCCTCATCTTTGTTGCCATTTGTACGACGTTTAATAATAGATCATTCTATTTGTCTATATTTCTGAGATGAGGTAGTATTTACAGTTTTTACATTATTCGGACTATTGTCCTCATCTTTGTTGCCATTTGTACGACGTTTAATAATAGATCATTCTATTTGTCTATATTTCTGAGATCAGGTAGTATTTACAGTATTTACATTATTCGGACTATTGTCCTCATCTTTGTTGCCATTTGTACGACGTTTAATAATAGATCATTCTATTTGTCTATATTTCTTAGATGAGGTAGTATTTACAGTATTTACATTATTCGGACTATTGTCTTCATCTTTGTTGCCATTTGTACGACGTTTAATAATAGATCATTCTATTTGTCTATATTTCTTAGATGAGGTAGTATTTACAGTATTTACATTATTCGGACTATTGTCCTCATCTTTGTTGCCATTTGTACGACGTTTAATAATAGATCATTCTATTTGTCTATATTTCTTAGATGAGGTAGTATTTACAGTATTTACATTATTCGGACTATTGTCTTCATCTTTGTTGCCATTTGTACGACGTTTAATAATAGATCATTCTATTTGTCTATATTTCTTAGATGAGGTAGTATTTACAGTATTTACATTATTCGGACTATTGTCTTCATCTTTGTTGCCATTTGTACGACGTTTTATAATAGATCATTCTATTTGTCTATATTTCTTAGATGAGGTAGTATTTACAGTATTTACATTATTCGGACTATTGTCCCCATCTTTGTTGCCATTTGTACGACGTTTAATAATAGATCATTCTATTTGTCTATATTTCTGAGATGAGGTAGTATTTACAGTATTTACATTATTCGGACTATTGTCCTCATCTTTGTTGCCATTTGTACGACGTTTAATAATAGATCATTCTATTTGTCTATATTTCTGAGATGAGGTACTATTTACAGTATTAACATTATTCGGATCATTGTCCTCATCTTTATTGCCACTTGTACGACGTTTAACAATAGATCATTCTATTTGTCTATATTTCTGAGATGAGGTAGTATTTACTGTATTTACATTATTCGGACTATTGTCTTCATCGTTGTTGCCATTTGTACGACGTTTAATAATAGATCATTCTATTTGTCTATATTTCTTAGATGAGGTAGTATTTACAGTATTTACATTATTCGGACTATTGTCCTCATCTTTGTTGCCATTTGTACGACGTTTATAATAGATCATTCTATTTGTCTATATTTCTGAGATGAGCAAGTATTTACAGTATTTACATTATTGCGACTATTGTCCTCATCTTTGTTGCCATTTGTACGACGTTTAATAATAGATCATTCTATTTGTCTATATTTCTGAGATGAGGTAGTATTTACAGTATTTACATTATTCCGACTATTGTCCTCATCTTTGATGCCATTTGTACGACGTTTAATAATAGATCATTCTATTTGTCTATATTTCTGAGATGAGGTAGTATTTACAGTATTTACATTATTCGGACTATTGTCCTCATCTTTGTTGCCATTTGTACGACTTTTAATAATAGATCATTCTATTTGTCTATATTTCTGAGATGAGGTAGTATTTACAGTATTTACATTATTCGGACTATTGTCCTCATCTTTGTTGCCATTTGTACGACGTTTAATAATAGATCATTCTATTTGTCTATATTTCTGAGATCAGGTAGTATTTACAGTATTTACATTATTCGGACTATTGTCCTCATCTTTGTTGCCATTTGTACGACTTTTAATAATAGATCATTCTATTTTCTATATTTCTGAGATCAGGTAGTATTTACAGTATTTACATTATTCGGACTATTGTCCTCATCTTTGTTGCCATTTGTACGACTTTTAATAATAGATCATTCTATTTGTCTATATTTCTGAGATCAGGTAGTATTTACAGTAATAACATTATTCGGACTATTGTCCTCATCTTTGTTGCCATTTGTACGACGTTTAATAATAGATCATTCTATTTGTCTATATTTCTGAGATCAGGTAGTATTTACAGTATTTACATTATTCGGACTATTGTCCTCATATTTGTTGCCATTTGTACGACTTTTAATAATAGATCATTCTATTTGTCTATATTTCTGAGATCAGGTAGTATTTACAGTATTTACATTATTCGGACTATTGTCCTCATCTTTGTTGCCATTTGTACGACTTTTAATAATAGATCATTCTATTTGTCTATATTTCTGAGATCAGGTAGTATTTACAGTATTTACATTATTCGGACCATTGTCCTCATCTTTGTTGCCATTTGTACGACGTTTAATAATAGATCATTCTATTTGTCTATATTTCTGAGATGAGGTAGTATTTACAGTATTTACATTATTCGGACTATTGTCCTCATCTTTGTTGCCATTTGTACGACTTTTAATAATAGATCAATCTATTTGTCTATATTTCTGAGATCAGGTAGTATTTACAGTATTTACATTATTCGGACTATTGTCCTCATCTTTGTTGCCATTTGTACGACGTTTAATAATAGATCATTCTATTTGTCTATATTTCTGAGATCAGGTAGTATTTACAGTATTTACATTATTCGGACTATTGTCCTCATCTTTGTTGCCATTTGTACGACGTTTAATAATAGATCATTCTATTTGTCTATATTTCTGAGATCAGGTAGTATTTACAGTATTTACATTATTCGGACTATTGTCCTCATCTTTGTTGCCATTTGTACGACGTTTAATAATAGATCATTCTATTTGTCTATATTTCTGAGATGAGGTAGTATTTACAGTATTTACATTATTCGGACTATTGTCCTCATCTTTGTTGCCATTTGTACGACTTTTAATAATAGATCATTCTATTTGTCTATATTTCTGAGATCAGGTAGTATTTACAGTATTTACATTATTCGGACTATTGTCCTCATCTTTGTTGCCATTTGTACGACGTTTAATAATAGATCATTCTATTTGTCTATATTTCTGAGATTAGGTAGTATTTACAGTATTTACATTATTCGGACTATTGTCCTCATATTTGTTGCCATTTGTACGACTTTTAATAATAGATCATTCTATTTGTCTATATTTCTGAGATCAGGTAGTATTTACAGTATTTACATTATTCGGACTATTGTCCTCATCTTTGTTGCCATTTGTACGACGTTTAATAATAGATCATTCTATTTGTCTATATTTCTGAGATGAGGTAGTATTTACAGTATTTACATTATTCCGACTATTGTCCTCATCTTTGTTGCCATTTGTACGACTTTTAAAAATAGATCATTCTATTTGTCTATATTTCTGAGATGAGGTAGTATTTACAGTATTTACATTATTCGGACTATTGTCTTAATCTTTGTTGCCACTTGTACGGCGTTTAATAATAGATCATTCTATTTGTCTATATTTCTGAGATGAGGTAGTATTTACAGTATTTACATTATTCGGACTATTGTCCTCATGTTTGTTGCCATTTGTACGACGTTTAATAATAGATCATTCTATTTGTCTATATTTCTGAGATGAGGTAGTATTTACAGTATTTACATTATTCGGACTATTGTCCTCATCTTTGTTGCCATTTGTACGACTTTTAATAATAGATCATTCTATTTGTCTATATTTCTGAGATCAGGTAGTATTTACAGTATTTACATTATTCGGACTATTGTCCTCATATTTATTGCCATTTGTACGACTTTTAATAATAGATCATTCTATTTGTCTATATTTCTGAGATCAGGTAGTATTTACAGTATTTACATTATTCGGACTATTGTCCTCATCTTTGTTGTCATTTGTACGACGTTTAATAATAGATCATTCTATTTGTCTATATTTCTGAGATGAGGTAGTATTTACAGTATTTACATTATTCGGACTATTGTCCTCATCTTTGTTGCCATTTGTACGACTTTTAATAATAGATCAATCTATTTGTCTATATTTCTGAGATCAGGTAGTATTTACAGTATTTACATTATTCGGACTATTGTCCTCATCTTTGTTGACATTTGTACGACGTTTAATAATAGATCATTCTATTTGTCTATATTTCTGAGATCAGGTAGTATTTACAGTATTTACATTATTCGGACTATTGTCCTCATCTTTGTTACCATTTGTACGACGTTTAATAATAGATCATTCTATTTGTCTATATTTCTGAGATCAGGTAGTATTTACAGTATTTACATTATTCGGACTATTGTCCTCATCTTTGTTGCCATTTGTACGACGTTTAATAATAGATCATTCTATTTGTCTATATTTCTGAGATGAGGTAGTATTTACAGTATTTACATTATTCGGACTATTGTCCTCATCTTTGTTGCCATTTGTACGACTTTTAATAATAGATCATTCTATTTGTCTATATTTCTGAGATCAGGTAGTATTTACAGTATTTACATTATTCGGACTATTGTCCTCATCTTTGTTGCCATTTGTACGACGTTTAATAATAGATCATTCTATTTGTCTATATTTCTGAGATTAGGTAGTATTTACAGTATTTACATTATTCGGACTATTGTCCTCATATTTGTTGCCATTTGTACGACTTTTAATAATAGATCATTCTATTTGTCTATATTTCTGAGATCAGGTAGTATTTACAGTATTTACATTATTCGGACTATTGTCCTCATCTTTGTTACCATTTGTACGACGTTTAATAATAGATCATTCTATTTGTCTATATTTCTGAGATCAGGTAGTATTTACAGTATTTACATTATTCGGACTATTGTCTTAATCTTTGTTGCCATTTGTACGACGTTTAATAATAGATCATTCTATTTGTCTATATTTCTGAGATCAGGTAGTATTTACAGTATTTACATTATTCGGACTATTGTCCTCATCTTTGTTGCCATTTGTACGACGTTTAATAATAGATCATTCTATTTGTCTATATTTCTGAGATCAGGTAGTATTTACAGTATTTACATTATTCGGACTATTGTCCTAATCTTTGTTGCCATTTGTACGACCTTTAATAATAGATCATTCTATTTGTCTATATTTCTGAGATGAGGAAGCATTTACAGTATTTACATTATTCTGACTATTGTCTGCATCTTTGTTGCCATTTGTTCGATGTTTAATAATAGATCATTCTATTTGCCTATATTTCTGAGATGAGGTAGTATTTACAGTATTTACAGTATTCGGACTATTGTCCTCATCTTTGTTGCCATTTGTACGACGTTTAATAATAGATTATTCTATTTGTCTATATTTCTGAGATGAGGTAGTAATTATAGTATTTACATTATTCGGACTATTGTCCTCATCTTTGTTACCATTTGCACGACGTTTAATAATAGATCATTCTATTTTTTTATATTTCTGAGATGAGGTAGTATTTACAGTATTTACATTATTCTGACTATTGTCCTCATTTTTGTGGCCATTTGTACGACGTTTCGGCCGTCGTACGCTCCGGCAAACTTCAGATGCTAGGCCTTTCGAACCGAATCATTTATTACAATCACTGGGGTATATGAACTCCATTCCTTGCGTATAGCCTCACTTGGAAATCATGAGTTATCTCCCTCTAACCCATAATAGAAATAATAGAAAGAGAACGCCACTGGAAACTACGTAAACGTAAAGAATCAGCACACATGCTACACTTCAAAAATCTCCTAAGCCGACCAAGCATGGAGATGATCACAATATGGGAAACTCTAATAGGGGGCAACAGTGAAAATCATTAGGGTCACAAATTGCAGTATGAGCTCTGGTAAAAATACTAAAGAAATCCATTAACACCAGAAATACTAGATATGAGCTCTGGTAAAAAAAATACTAGAGAAAACCATTAACATGGAATTCTAGAGAGAACCATTAATTCAGTTATTATTGAGGACACATGGCTTCGTGGATATAGACGTTAGTTAGTTCCTGACTTGACTCTTAGAGTTCTGACTTCCATAGCAGGCTAGTAACTTGCAGGGTTAGCGGAAGATAACTCATGACTTTCAATCAAAGGTTTTTTGTTTTTTTTTTATAAGCGTTTCACCCCGAGCAAAGCATGTCACTGCCACTACTGCGCAGGGGGCTACATAGAGTGGAGAAAGGATGATTAAATATAAGAAATGTCAGAGGGTGGGTGATAGGTGGGTAAGGATACCGAGAATGAGGGTTGGGTAGATGAGAGTGTTCTGAGAATAATTGGGAGTTAGTGTGATAGGAGGTGTCTATTGACCCTACATTTAAACACCTGGAGATTGTAGTTGTCGGTAAAGCAGACTTGTGGAAGGGAATTCCACAGGCAGGAAGCGCGAGAAAAGAAGCAGTTGGAGTAGAAATTACGGTTACATCTTATCTGTTTAACTGTAAAAGAGTGGGACCTAGTTGCTAACCTATTATCTCGTGCAAATTCGTGCTTAGGCGGCACCAGTGATCTAAGTTCATCGGAGCAGAAGGCATGAAAGTACTTGTAGAAGAGGCACAGGGAAGCCACATCACGCCGGTGAGAGAGCGGCTGCAGCCGGACTGCCAAGTCAGTATCAACCACGTTACAGATCCTCCTTTGTATTTTGTCAAGAAGCCCAAGGAGAGCAGCAGGAGCACCCGACCAGATATGGCAGCAATATTCAATACACGGGCAGATGGTAGATTTGTATATGTGCAGAATAGATTCAGGTGGGAAAAACTTCCGGTCCCTGCACAGGGAGCCGACTTTCATAGCAGCAGATTTGGCAATGGATTCAATATAGTCATTCCATTTGAGGTCCGCCGAAAGTGTAAGGCCAAGGAGGTTTACGCAAGGAATGTAGTTCAAATACCCTAGTGATTGTAATAAAGGATTCGGTTCGAAATTCCTATTACCTGAAGAAGGCGGGAGCTTACAACGGCCGAAACATCGTACAAATGGCAACAAAGATGAGGACAATAGTTCGAATAATGTAAATACTATATAAGTTTTGAGTTTTCATTAAAACGGGTGTCGCTGACCGTGGCGCTGTCGGTTTCATGTGCACGCTTCAATGTGCCTCATATTTAACAGACTTCTAAATAAAAAACAGCATATCTGTGTTCAAACCTGGATGAGTAAAACTTTCGTTCAATTTGTAGTGTTGCGTTAACGGTATCCGGCAGCAATGCCTCTGATTTGGAAGTTGTGAGGAGCATGGAACCACATCTTAATTGCTGTTCGCTGGTTCACCCTGACCCGGAGTGGTAGCACCTGTTAGGGTCCCAGCTATGAGCAAATAGTTTACTCCTAAACTGGGGTCAAAACACTATGAAAGTATAAAAATAGACTTTTATAGAAAAATATACATAAAAATAGACTTTTATATAAAAATATACATTTTTAAAAGAAAAATATCCTGTTATTGTTAAATGGAAAACTTCTCAGTTAAATCACTATTACACATATTAAATGTTAAAGACAAACTAACCACAAATGTACATGAATAACAAATGTAACCTAGTCTAATGTAAATTTCCTTTAAACTTGACTCAAAAACAAACGATTTGCAGTTTATATAGACTTTTATTCTTGTTTTGGGGTGAAGAACTCGCCCTGCTAGCTTGTAAAAATATTTTTGCTACACCCTATATAGCATTAATGCTCACAAAACAGAGGTCCTAGGTATGACGATAAACTACATCCGGCAGCAAAGCCTCTGATTTGGAAGTTGTGAGGAGCGTGGAACCACATCTTAATTGCTGTTCGCTTGTTCACCCTGACCCGGAGTGGTAGCACCTGTTAGGGTCCCAGCTATGAGTAAATAGTTTACTCCTAAACTGGGATCAAAACACTATGAAAGTATAAAAATAGACTTTTATAGAAAAATATACATAAAAATAAAATTTTATATAAAAATATACATTTTTGAAGGAAAATATAACATACATTTTTAAAGGAAAAAATTATTACCAGCAATACATTTTTGAATACAAAACAAGAAAACATCTTCAATTTTCTAAATAAAAAAAAAATTTTTTTTATGAAAATCTGACCTTCTCACTATAACCGAACATTAAAAAATACCTTAAAACCCCACCTTTTTGGCATTAAATAACCCACAGAGGTGTTGATATGCCGTTAAACAAGACTCAAACTGAATTTCGGTCTCCCTAAAAGAGCCATAAGTGATCATTTGTCGTACAAAAAAATCAGTAAAGTCCTATAGCCGAACATTAAAAAATACCTTAAAACCCCACCTTTTTGGCATTAAATAACCCACAGATGTGTTGATATGCCGTTAAACAAAACTCAATCTCGGTCTCCCTAAATGAGCAAGAAGTGATCATTTGTCGTACAAAAAAATCAGTAAAGTCCTATAACCGAACATTAAAAAAGAATATCTTAAACCCCCACCTTTTTGGCATTAAATAACCCACAGAGGTGTTGATATGCCGTTAAACAAAACTCAAACTCAAACTCAAAATCTGACTAAATCAACTTCTTACTATAACCGAACATTAAAAAAGAAAACCTTAAACCCCCACCTTTTGGGCATTAAATAACCCCCAGAGGTGTTGATATGCCGTTAAACAAAATTCAAACTGAAACTCAAACATTGCATTGTAAAATAGTATGTAGTGGGAATTATTTAATCCCGTTCGCTGTCTCTGCTATAATTCCTGCAAAACATCATTCAAGAATCCGATATCGATCTCGTAAAAATACAATTTTACAAGGACATGTGTGAAATTCGGTTTGACATTATTACACCCGTTTCGAGTTTTACGCTATCTACGCAATAAAATGAGGGGAAAAGGCATTTTCCCGCCGATTTCATCAAATAAACACTTGTGCGTCCCTCACTAATTCCCCATATCAGAAATGAATTTTATTGTAAAAATCCTTTTAAAAAAAGCCAGAAGCTTTAATCGAATAGGTGAAAATCAATAACCCTAACCCTAAATCTAAAAAGAAACTCTCATAATCGACGAATAATCTTAAAAGAAAATTTTTTCACGCGATCATAATAGAATTTCCAATTGATTTTAAGATTAATATAGATAATAAAAATACAGTTGTGTCAGTAAGTAATAGAGCACCCGGAATAAAGTTACATGTACAAAATAAAAATGCCTATTGTAACACTAATAGTTTATTAACCTGACTGTGAAATGTTCAGTATTATTGAGCACTCTGGAAGAATGGTAGACTTTGAAAAACAGTAGCTACTCTGGCATCTACGCATCGTTTATTCAACAGTGAATTAGAACACTCTCAGATGTTGGTCGTGTATAATGATAATATACACACTAAACAGTCTACCGAGCGCCCGTAGCTCAGAGTTAGAATCGCCGACTGACGCTAATTCGGTCGGGTTTCGATCCTGTGTAAAAAGCAATCGGCTGTCTAACCGTACTGATGAGCTGTGATACAACGAAACAGATCTGTCTGCGAATGAATATATGACATATTATGCATTCATTACGATTGAGCTCTCTAGAGAAGAAAAATAAAAAAAAAACAGTTACCACTTCCGCAATTTATGCATTACTCTTCAGGAATGAATTGAGTTCTTTCGGTGACTGGCGTGTGTATAACCCGCCTATATACAATACGCTAAAATTTCCTCTCTCTGATACGATAGGCCTATTGATTAGGGGTTAGCGACTCCGACTAACACCAAATCGCTCGAGTTTTGATGCCGGCCAGAAGCA
>JBBBDQ010001315.1:475000-487500 GCA_037127315.1 Ascarosepion bandense
TCAGCAAACCGAAAGCAATTCAACCGCTGAAAGATGAGATAATAACGCATACTGGTGAGATCGAGGAGCAACTATTCAGCGACGTCATCAAAAGTTTTTGACCATCGAGGGGAGGTGTATAGACGAAGCCTTGGCTAACATTTGGGTGATATTTTTTCACACATAACTGCCAAGACTCAAATAACATGATACAATAGGGAAAGCAATAAAATATCACCATTAACACAGTTCGATTTACTGTTTTGAATTTCTGTGGTGAACATACATGCTACCCTCCTAGAAGTGTTTCTGGGTGGTAATATAACCAAACTTCAAATAACTTATTTCTAGGTTACAAAAAATTCAATTATTCACGTAATATTGTTTCTGGTCATCATTAAAACATTTTGATTTATCATTGGCTGATATTTGTCTAGAAATGGTCATTAAAAGTGAAAAAACATTGCTTAGTAATAAGATAGCATAGTTTTATGATTTTCTGTGTAGGTAAAGGTAATTTTATTTTTGTTTTTGTTAAGTGTGTTTTTAATTGATTTAAGCATTTATCTATAGGAACATTTGTGTATCAGGATTTTATGTCTAGACTTGCCATGTGTTTGTTTTTTTTTATGTCTACGTTTTTTAGTTTGTTCAATAGATCACCAGAGATTTTTTTAATATGTGATGGACTTATTGTGCTGTGCTATAATGCTAGTATATACATAGCTGGTTATTGCTCAAGTGTAATGAAAGCTTTAAAACTAATCCATGGCCCAGGAGCTCAGACTCTTTCGACGTTGACACGAAAGACTAAAAAGCAAAAGTTGTTTCCAGTTAAAGCGAAACCGTAGACTGAAAGAAAAATGAATGGATGTAAGTCAAATTTTGATTTCCTTGTATCGATATCAAATAAGATTTTTCGTCGTAAACTGAATTTTGAAGGCTAAATAAGTCCTCTGAGTAAATGGTATCATGGCTGAGATTAAGAACTGCAATTATACCTACTTAGAGCCAAACCCGAAGCAAAAACTAAAATAAAAGGGCTGAAAAAAATGACATACAAGCAAATAAACAGACACACACACAAACATATTGCCTTATATAAATATATATTATCGATATTCTGCACTATTGTAAGAACTGCAACTTTGAAACTTCTGAATATCGTTTCTTATGTCTTTGTCTATGAGTGTATCAAATTTGATTAAAATCGGACCATTCCTTCTATAGCCAGATTTTTTTCGATTATCGATTTTCGATATTTATCGGGGGTACCTTGACACAAAACCTAGCTGAGAACTCTCGCAGACGCTTATAGTACAACTGTGTAAATTTTCAAGAAAATCGGTTCCGCCTTTTCGGAGACTATAGGTAGCGGACACACACACACGCACACACACAAAGTTCTATTTATAAATAAAAAATAAGCAATCATAATCTTTGTAATTTATTTAATCTGATATATATATATATATATATATATATATATATATATATATATATATATTTGTGTATTTAGGCGGCAAATTTTCTTTTAGACATATCAGATTAAATAAATTCCAAACATGATTGCTTATTTTTTATTAAAATCCTTTCATACTCACGAATAATTTTCGCGTATCATAATTGAAAGATAGCAGAAATAAGCTATAAAGTTGACAGATATTATTATCATTCATTTCTCAATGTACCCAGTTACTTTCAATCTCTTTCAACAAAATCAAACTACAGATTCTCGCGGCAATATTCATTAAAACCCTTAAGCCGTCAATTAATAGAATCATCTATGAATACTGTAGTAATGTTCTAAAATGTTTGTAAAAAGAACGGTTTTGTCATGCTTTAACACGCGCTTGACCATGACATTATAACATATAAAAAAATTACATTTTGGATAATTTTCACGTTCTAATGAACGCTAGCAATTTGTCAACCGTTATATTTGAAGCCGAAAAAACATTTACAGTAATTTTTAGCAACATAGTTTTTCGGTTATTTTTTGTTACCATAAATCACACCCCTGAAAATGATCTCTGAAAGAGATTGAAAGTACTTGGGTACCTTGAGACATGAATTGTAATAACATCTATCAACGTTACTGCTCATTTCTTGCATCTTTCAATTATAATACGCGAAGGATTATCCGTGAGTATGAACGGATTTTATCAGACATAATGTTTGGTATTGACTTAATCTGGCATACATACGCAATGCTCATTCATGAATTAGAACACTCTCAGCTATTGGGCGTGTATAATGATAATATACACGCTAAAAAGTCTGCCTCCTTTTACCGAGCGCCCATAGCTCAGAGGTAGAATCGCCGACTGACGCCAATTCGGTCGGGTTTCAATCCTGGGTTAAAAAGCAATCGGAATCTAACCGTACTGATGAGCTGTGATGCAGCGAAACAGATCTGTCTGTGGATGACTATTTACGCTCCCACACTTTGACTGAGCACTCTGGAAGAATGGTAGACTTTGAAAAACAGCAGCTACTCTAGCATTTACGCATCGTTCATTCAGCAATGAATTAGAACACTCTCAGCTATTGGGCGTGTATAATGATAATATACACGCTAAAAAGTTTGCCTCCTACTACCGAGCGCCCATAGCGCAAAGGTAGAATCGCCGACTGACGCCAATTTGGTCGGGTTTCAATCCTAGGTAAAATGCAATCGGCTGTCTAACGATGATGAGCTGTGAAACAGTGAAACAGATCTGTCTGCGGATGACTATATATATATATATATATATATGTGTGTGTGTGTGTGTGTGTGTGTGTGTGTGTGTGTGTGTGTGTGTGAGATTATGCGAACGCTAGACTTGTATGTGAGCAAGAAGGATGATGTGTGTCTGTGTGCATATGTAAATATAAGCACCGACGCATTTGTATGTACATATATAGATGTATGGACATGTGTGCATGTTGATATAAATAAGTATACGTGATTGTGTTAATATATAGGGTTACACGTATATATGTATCCGTGGACTTGTGAGTGGGCGTGTAATGAGCTTATGGTCAGTATCCAAGATTGATGACTTCTCGGCCGGTCTAGAAAACCTCAACTGAGATAACGCCAAGGTCTCTGTTTGAACTCCTTTTAATTGATCTCCATTTCATTTTAAAGAAATGTTTATTTCGGAAATATATTTCAACGGAATGGAACCAACATAGTGTCATCTGATAAAATGAGCTAATTTAGATCATAGAAATTAATTATAATTTATAACCAATCTGAATGTTGTACTGAGTTTTCCTTTGTAACTAAATATCTATATATATCAAACAGATTTTAGTCAACAATAGAATAATCCTCACTCATACACACAGTAAAAAGAACCTTCAGATATTGGAGGCCATCTACATTAAATCCAAACAACATACACTTAATAAAATCATGTTTAAATCTGGTCATAAAACATTACATTGCATTTAAATATATGGTTCTGTTATCATTTCGAGCTCTCACGCGTGGTGACGTCATAGAACCGCATTGCAAATTTACGAAGTGCGTTTGTTATTTTTGGTAACTGTTGTCGTTGCTTAGTGGAGTCTTATGTCAACACAAGATAAAATCGTAGCTGATGGTGGATGCTACTGTGTTACCGTCTTAATAATCTATATGAAGATGGCTCATGTGAGCCGAAAGCTTAGAACCAACTTAATAAAAAATTATTCAAATATTGGAAAATTTTTGTCTTCATTTTCAACTGAAATTAAAAACAAAATACGATGTTTAGAACGGCTCATGATTAAACATAATAGACATTCATTTTCTCTTATATTTAACAGCATATTTTTAGAATATATATATATATACATATATATATATATATATAGAGAGAGAGAGAGATAGAGAGAAAGAGAGAGAGAGAAAGAAAGACTTTTTACTATTTATTTTTTGTTTTACTGGTAGATATATATTTTGTCATAAATTAAGCAACATCGATATAGAGATAGAGCGTTAACAGAACAGTATATATATATATATATATATACATATATATATATATATATATATATATATATATATATATATATATATCCGCAAACAGATCTGTTTTGCTGTATCATCAGTACGGTTAGACATCCGATTTCCTAAAGCCATGATTGAAATTGGTAATTCTACTTCTGAGTTATAGGCAATCGGTAGAGGATGGTGAACATTAGCGTGTTATATACAATGTAAACACACACCAGTAGCCGAGAGTGTTCAAATTAATTACTGAATGAACTGTTCTTTCAAAGTCTACCACTCCTCCATAGTGCTCAATCGGGGTGTAAGAGCGTATATATATATATATATATATATATATATATATATATATATATATATATATATTAGACATCCGAAGACAGATCTGTTTCGCTGTATCACAGCTTATCTGTACGGTTAGACATCCGATTGCTTCTAACGAGGATTGAATTTCGTCCGAATTGAAATGTCGGCGATTCTGCTATGGACGCTCGGTAGAGAAAAGCGGACTTTAGCGTGTTATATACAATGTAAACACACACCAGTAGCCGAGAGTGTTCAAAATAATTACTGAACGATCGATACTTATATGCCTAAGTAGATATTATTTTTCAAAGTTTACCCTTCCTTCACAGTGCACAATAAATATTAATATATATCCACATCTTCGTACACACACATGCAGAGCTCAATGTAATATAACAAAGTTATTAAGTATATATTAGATCCTGGGTATGACGGTTAACTGCATCCTGCAGCAAGGCCTCAGATTGAGAAGGTGTGTGGAGCATGGAACCACTTCTTAATTGCTGTTGTTCCCAGGTCTACCATGACCCGGAGTGGTAGCGCCTTTAGGGTCCTAGCTATGGGCAAATAGTTAACCCCAAACTGGCGTCAAAACCTATGAAAGTATAAAAATAGACATTTATAGATAAATAATACAGTTTTGAAGAATAAAATATTCCCAACAATACATTTTGAAGAAAAAAATCATGACCAGCAATACATTTTTGAATACAAAACTAGAATATATCTTCAGTTTTCTAAGATTAAAAAAAGATTAAAAAAAACCTTTTCATCAAACTCTGACTAAATCAAACTTTTCACTATAACCGAACATTAAGAAAATACCTTAAAACCCTAATTTTTTGGCATTAAATAAGCCACAGAGGTTGATATGCTATTAAACAAAACTCAAACTCATGTATATATTATTAAACTTACATACCCTACGTCTATAGGACTGTTCTATGCAATTATCAGATGATTATTATAGACTGATTGCTTCGGGATTTAAATTTCTGATGTTAGCGTAATTACATATTATCATACTGGAATGATAGTTTTAATTTTTATTCTATAATTTAATATTAAACTCAATTTAAAACTTAAAATTAAAATTTATCATTAAAAACTCAAATGCTGATCTAATATGGATTAATATCTTTTTGGCGGGAGATATACGGTTAATGGATATCTATCAAGAGGATTGACTTGATTTTAGCTTAGTGTGGAAAAACTGATAATAATAATAGTAAAAATGTTAGTATAGAAAGTGTATAATTGTTGTATACTTACCTGTAAACAGGAATGGAATGTTCCTATCTTTGATGTCGGGGAGAGTGATTATACTGACTAAAAATCAACGCTTTGTCCTCTTCACAGCCTACGGGCTGGAAGAACCCAAATGTCGCTCCGCCGAAGAATAGTGCCTCATCCAAGAAAATCAAAAGTAGCACTGACCAGGTCTTCTGCACTGTCATCGTGATACTTTTGGCCAAGCTTAAGGGCTCTGAAACCTCACTTTAAAATAGGCTTGTGCCGCATTTTGCCTATGTGGAGAGGTAGATAAATACAAAATGATTATACCGACTGGCAACTGTTGCTCTCTTTCTTTCTCACTGCCTACGGGCAAGACAAACTCAATTTATTATTTCTTCTTGTTCTTTTTTATGTGCCCTGTCCTTTCAGGACGTAGGTGATCATGGCTTTCCACGTCTCCCTATCCCTGGTGACTCTAGGCACGCCTTCTCCTGTTACACGACCCAAACCTCCACTAGGTGAAGTCCATAAATCTAGTGAATAAATGTATAGAAACTAGTATGGCCACAAAATGAGGGATCAGTTTATATATTGATTATAATATCGATTTGATCCCCGACTTTATATCCAGATTATAATTTCTTATATACAGTTGGTATATATCTTCCTCTTTTATGTCCCTTGTCTTTTCAGTGTCTAGGCGATCATGTCCTTCCACGTCTCCATATCCCTGTTAACTCTTAGCACGCCTTCTCCTGTTACACCATGCAACCCTCTTTCCATCATCCACTAGCTTAAGCCCATAAATCTAGAATAGAAATATATAGAAACTAGCATGGTTACAAAATGAGGGGTCATTTTATATATTGATTATAATATAGAATTGATCCCCCATTTTATATCCAAATTATAATTTCTGAGAAACAGTTGGCATGTATATTCTTCTTCTATGTGCCCTGTCCCTTCAGAATGTAGGCGATCATGGCTTTCCACGTCTCCCTATCCCTGGTGGATCTTAGCACGCTTTCTCCTGTTACACGACACAAACCTCCTCTAGCTCAAGCCCATAAATCTAGAGAATAAATGTATAGAAACTAGCATGGCTACAAAATGAGGAGTCATTTTATGTATTGATTATAATATAGAAATGATCCCCCATTTTATGTCCTCACTCTAACTTCTTATGAACAGTTGGCATATATATTCTTCTATGTGTCGTGTCCTTTCAGGTCGGAGGCGATCATGGCTTTCCGCGTCTCCCTGTCCCCGGTGGCTCTTAGCACGCCTATCCTGTTACACCATGCAACTCTCGTTCCATCATCCACCTAATCAGGTCATTAAAATATGTTATCCGCTGCTTTCCCCTGTCTCTTTTCCCCTCTATCTGGCATGTTAGTATCTGTTTCCCCAAGCCCTCCTTCCTCATTGCATGTCCCAGGGACTTTAGGTTTCTCTTCCTGATACTCAGTATTAATTTGCTTTTCGTTTCCATCCTTTACAAAACCTCGTCATTGCTCGCATTCTAGGTCCATGATATCCTCAGCATCCTTCTGTAGAACCACATTTCTGTTGCTTCAAGTTTTTCCTTCATCTTTGATGATATTGTCCAGCATTCACTGCCATATTGAAGAACTGACATCACATAGCAATCCAGTACTCTCTTCTTTGTTTCTAGCGAAATTGTCCTGTTTCTTAATACTTTACTCAACTACTGGAATGCTTCCTTGTGCTTTTGGATCTCAGGAATATAAATGTATAGAAACTGCTGTGACCACAAAGTGAGGGGTCAGTTTATATTTCGATTGTAATATGGAATTGATCCCCCACTTTATATACAGTATTTTTCTGTAGAACCACATTTCAGTTGCTTCAAGTTTTTCCTTCATCTTTGATGATATTGTCCAGCATTCACTGCCATATTGAAGAACTGACATCACATAGCAATCCAGCACTCTCTTCTTTGTTTCTAGCGAAATTGTCCTGTTTCTTAATACTTTACTCAACTTTTGGAATGCTTCCTGCGTCGCGCTTTCTGTCTTCTGTTATAACACTTCCCAGTTATTTAAATTTTAGTACCTGCTAGATTTTAGTATCCCCCACCTGTATTTGACATTTTGCGCTGCCCTTTTTGCTAATGACCATGCATTCGGTTTCTTGTAGTTTATTTGTTGTAACTCTCTTCAGCTTCCTTCTGTAGGAGGTCTTGTAGTTTCCTTTCTGTGTTTGTTATCAGCACTGTATCATCTGCGTACCTTATATTGCATATGGCATAATTTCTAGGGTTCTCAGAATAGTCTCGCTGTACAAATCGAACAGATTCAGTGAAATGACACATCCTTGTCTTACGCCCCTTTCTATCTTTGTAAATCTGCTGAATTCGTTTCCTGTCCGTATGCAGGCGGTTTGCTGCCAGTAGAGATTCTTGATTACTCTGATATTTTTCTCCAAAATGTCCAGCATTCACTGTAACATTGAACAACTAACATCACATAGCAATTTGGTATTTTCTTTGTTTCTAGCGAAATTGTCCTGTCTCTTAATACTGCAGAGCCTCATTTGGGCTGCTCCAAGCCTTTCCTTCATCTTCGATGATATTGTCCAGCATTCACTGTAATAATGAACAACTAACATCAAATAGCAATCTGGTATTTTCTTTGTTTCTAGCGAAATTGTCCTGTCTCTTAAGACTGCAGAGCCTCATTTGGGCTGCTCCAAGCCTTTCCTTCATCTTCGATGATATTGTCCAGCATTCACTGTAATAATGAACAACTAACATCAAATAGCAATCTGGTATTTTCTTTGTTTCTAGCGAAATTGTCCTGTCTCTTAAGACTGCAGAGCCTCATTTGGGCTGCTCCAAGCCTTTCCTTCATCTTCGATGATATTGTCCAGCATTCACTGTAATAATGAACAACTAACATCAAATAGCAATCTGGTATTTTCTTTGTTTCTAGCGAAATTGTCCTGTCTCTTAAGACTGCAGAGCCTCATTTGGGCTGCTCCAAGCCTTTCCTTCATCTTCGATGATATTGTCCAGCATTCACTGTAATAATGAACAACTAACATCAAATAGCAATCTGGTATTTTCTTTGTTTCTAGCGAAATTGTCTTGTCTCTTAAGACTGCAGAGCCTCATTTGGGCTGCTCCAAGCCTTTCCTTCATCTTCGATGATATTGTCCAGCATTCACTGTAATAATGAACAACTAACATCAAATAGCAATCTGGTATTTTCTTTGTTTCTAGCGAAATTGTCCTGTCTCTTAAGACTGCAGAGCCTCATTTGGGCTGCTCCAAGCCTTTCCTTCATCTTCGATGATATTGTCCTGCATTCACTGTCTCTTAAGACTCTATTCGGCTTCTGGAATGCCTCCTTTGCCATCTCAATTTCGGATCTCTGTGTCTGACTTTCCGTCGTCTGCTAGAACACTTCTCAGGTGTTTTAAGTTTTTCTACCTGTTTGACTTTAGTATTCCCCACCTGTATTTGGCATTTTGGGCTACCATTTTTGCTGATTACGATGCATTCGTTTTTCTTGCAGTTTGTTTGTAGTCTTTTCTTTTTACTCTCTTTACAGCTACCTTCTGTATATACCTAGGTCTTGTAGTTTCCATTCCGTGTCTGCTATCAGCATTGTATCATTTACCTATCTTATACTGTTATAATTGTGGCGTACGATGACGAATTCTGGCATATCATCTACGGTCCTCAGAGTAGTCTCACTGTAGAAGTTGAATAGAGCCGCTGAAAGGAACCGTCTTTGTCTCATGTCACTTTTTATCTTTCTATGTCTCCTGAATTCGTTGCCTGTCCGTATGCAGGCGGTTGGCTGCCAGTAGAGGTTCTTGATTACTCTTAGGTCTTTAAACCTTTTTCCAAACCGTAAAAACAACGAAAAGCTTCTTAAAAGTCATAATGCAAATATATCTTGATTTGAAAGATAAAAATGAATTATCTATCTATCTATCTATCTATCTATCTATCTATCTATCTATCTATCTATCTATCTATCTATATGTCTGTCTGTCTTCGTGTCTGTTTGTTTTCCCGCATTCTAACCCGCTGTATGGCAGAACTCACCGAAACACTTCTCCTCCGAGACGCCCTATGCAAATTCAACCTAAATCGGCTAACTTTTAGATCAAGGCCCGAAACTTTCATGTACACAAACGTTTTTCGAATCAATGCGCAGGGTTTGTCAAAAATCAACGACAAACATAATTTTGAGTGTTATTTTCCGCACTTTTACTAATTTCTGTAAAAACGTTTAATTTAAACTCAACCAATGCCGAGTTACTAGCAGTTACAATCTGAGGCCTTGATAGGCGAAAAGAAATTTCAATTAACACAGAGGGGGCGATAAAAATTGATAGAAAATGTTGCTTTTTTGCTATCGTTTATTTCATTAAAACGCTTCATTGTATTCCAACAAAAATCGGTTCTTTTTTGTAACATATACTTTATCGCATGCCATAACAATTTCACGCTTTCTACAAGGTGCCAACCCCCCCGAAGTTGCAGGGACAATGCATTCATTTCTGCGTCTCAACGTTATCGCATCACATTACAGTCTCCATTAACACCCGCTCTCGTTCTTCCAATTGTACATACATCATTCCTGTTTATTGGCAAATTGACCAAGCATGAATTACGTTTTACAAATACAACTAAAACCAATGCTTACTTCGCATATTTTAAAATTACACAACACGGCACGCTCATAATGATGCCTTTTTGAATAAGCACTTGACCTTACCATTTCAACATAACCACTAAAAATCCCCGAGTAACGCCGGCCTATACAGCTGGTTCATAGATAAATGTTTTACTCCTTTACATTAGAAAATAAATTTCTTCCATGAATTTTATATTGGATATAAAATTAATAATTAATAAAAAATCAGGAAAAGAAGTTATATTGTTCTAATAAACTTTATAGTTAACGCATTGTGTAATTTGAAGGAAGGTTGGGTCACTGTGTCGGGCCAGTAAGTCTTTGATGCCTGAATACATATACAAATCAACCATCCGTCCGTGCATAGAATGCTGCTGTAATATATGGCCAGGCGCCCCTGCTGTTTATTTCAGTGTTCTCGATAGGCTCCAAAGGGGAATCTGTAACTTGATAGGTCCCGACTTGGCAGCTCGACTCCAGTCACTTTCTCACCGGCGGGATGTGGCTTCCCTCTCTCTATTATACAAATATATTCAGGATTTCTGCTCCGATGAACTTAAGTCACTGATGCCCTCGCCACAAGAATTTACACGTGCAACCAGACTGGCAACAAGGTCCCAACAATTTACAGTTAGATCAACCAAATGCAGCCGACAATTCTACTCCAGCAGCTTCTTTTCGTGCACTTCCCGCCTGAGGAACTCCCTTCTCTATACTTGCTTTCCTGACTGGTACAACTTCCAGGAATTTAATTGCAATGTCAGTACATATCTCTTATCCACTTGACTCCAATTCTTTCTACATCATCCTGTATATATTGTTCTTTTCCTTTCTTTCTACCTTCGTAACTGTCTTCACACCCGTGTTTCCATTCTTCTCTTGCAATTTTCTGACACCCCCTATAACTGGTTCGACTTTTTCTTTACTCTCCTCTTGTCTTAACTTGTACTCTTATGTAGCCCCCTGCGCATCAGTGGCGGTACCGCCTTACTTGGGGTGAAACGATTAAAAAATTCTACAACAACAACTTTTTTCTCGCACTTCCCTCCTGTAGAATTCCATTCCTTATACTTGCTTTCCTGACGGCTACAACCTCCAGAAATTTAATTGCAATGTCAAGACCCATTTTTTGTCTACTTGACTCCAGTTCTTTCAACATCACCCTGTATTTCTTGTTTTTTTCCTTTCTCTCTACCTTCAAACTGTCTTCACACCCGTGTTTCCATACTTCTCTTGCCCTTTCTCTGACACTCCCTGTTACTGGTTCGTCTCTCTCTCTCTTATCTCTCTCACTCTTTTTAATCATTTCACCCCAAGCTAGGCATTCCACTGCCACTATAGCGTAGGGGGTTACATAGAGTGATTGGATATAGGAAATGTCAGAATGAGGTCGATAGACGAGTAAGGAGGTACATAGGAAGAGTGTTTGAGAGAATGGGTGCGAGTTAGTGTGTTAGGGGTGTCTATTTACCTTACATTTAAACTCCTGGAGGTTGTAGCCGTCGGGGAAGCAAGTATGTGGAAGGGTCTTGTATAAACGTTTACTCTTATGTAGACCCTGCGCATCAGATACTGTCTTGCTTGGGTTGAAACGATTTAAAAAAATCTTTTTCAAAATAAGTATTTTTCCCGCCCGAAAAACGAATAATAACAAATCATCCATTAAACCCACTGGTGCTTTATGGCAGCGTTTTGCTGTTTCCGTAACAAGCTGCTTTTTTTTTTGGGGGGGGGGGGGCAGGGTTGTAAGCCATGCGTCCAACCCCCAAACCTCGAGGAACGCGATTTCTAAGCGTAGGTTAAACGTGTCACACGGCTGAAAGTATGATACACCCAGTGAGGATCGAACTCACTACTCAATTGTAATGATTCAAACGAAATAAGCTTGCTAACCATGATACCACTGCTAGGTTCCCCCGAAAACGAATGAAAAGTACTTAATGACTATATATCCTGATTAAAGAATGAAAATAGATTATTTTATGATATCAATAGAAATATTTTTTTATCTTTACATTATGAAATATTTTTCTATGCCTAATTAAAACTAAAGACGGACAAAGAATGGCTATTGTTCCACTAGACTTAATAGTTAACACATTGCATGAAAATTGGGAGTAATAGTTTAAACAGGTGTTCTTAATAAGAATATTTTTCGTATACATATTTGTTTCTTCCTTGCATTGTTACAAGACCTATGACGGCAGCAAATCAGCGTGATTCTATTTATTTATCTTTAAATCATGTGACAAATATGGCCTCTTTCACCTTTTAAGTTGTTGTTTATAAACAAGATCTAATCTAGTACAGCAGATTGTATAGAT
>JBBBDQ010001315.1:492500-545000 GCA_037127315.1 Ascarosepion bandense
AAATTTAAATATTTTTTTTTAATGCCACCCGATTCATATTTTTTAATTATTTTTCAACTTCCTCTGTATGGATATGTCATTGGGCTTCTTCCGGTATCGAAATTTTGTAACATATATGAAGTAATAAATTTTTGTTTTCAATTGTTGCTGATGAAGCGAGAATTTTTGTCGTTGAAATGGCCATTCAACGAAATCAAATTACGGAATTTTTTGACAAACTTTATATATATATTTTTTAATAATCATATCGACCCATGCAAGACATTTTACTGCCACGGTTTTGCAGGTAGTTACTTAGAGGAAAGTTATAAGAGTGACAGGTTATAGGGGGTGTCAGGAAGTGGATAAGAGAACAATGAGAATACTGATAAAAGTGGAGTGGACGGAGAAAGAATCATGAGAGAGAGAGGATGCAAGTTAGTGAGATAGTAGCTGACTATTAACTTTATATTTAAATTCTTGGAGATTATAGCTGTCGGGAAAACAAGTAAATGGAAGGGAATTCCACAGGCGGGAAGTGCGAGAAAAGAAGCTGATGGAGTAGATTTTGTGTTTACATTTATTGGTTTCACAGTAAATATATATAGAGATAAAGAGTAAGTATAGAAATTTCTTTCGAAGCCCTACAGTCGTCATGATAGCGTTTGTCAAGACGTAAGAAAGCAGAAATGTTTTATTTAAGTGATACGCCTATATTGTTGAAAATACTAGAGAATCAAAAAGTTACTAAAGGTGAGAACAACGAAAACTGTGGAATACCTGACAACAATCAATAATGTAATTAGCAGAAAGCCTTCAGAACACTCGCATCCAAAAGCACCTGGGTAGTTTGCCGGCAGTTTATAAAAAACAATGGACGAAATATTGAACTTGGAAAGACTTAAAAGGTCGACCAATTAATTGTTCTGTCTGTGAATTTTCTATCCGTGAAATACTCATCGGCAAATTCAGGCCTTGGAACACTTGCTGTCTAACCAGAACTTTGGTCACAAGGATGTCGATGACTCGCAGAATATTCCAGAGTTCGAGCAGTTATTTAACCATCAGGACTGATTGGGATCCCGGCAGATTTAGGGGATAGGGGAAGCAGCAACGATGAGCTACGAAAACGAGGACACAACAAAATTAAAACAATTCTGCTCAAGGAAGGTCCCATTTTTTTAAACAGCTCCTAATATAGAGCACTTAAGGCTACTTTTCCCTGGGTTATCAGTAGACTCGTAGTTAGCGGTCACATCTAAACTTATTTATAAATGGAACTTTGTGTGTGTGTGCGTGTGTCCGTTACCTATAGACTCCGAAACGGCTGAACCGATTTTCTTGAAAATTTACACAGCTGTACTATAACCGTCTGCGAGTGTTCTTAGCTAGGTTTTGTGTCGATGTACCCCCGATAAATATCGAAAATCCATAATTGAAAAAATCGGGTTATAGAAGGAGTGTTCCGATTTTAATCATATTTGATACACTCATAGACAAAGACATAAGAAATGATATTCGGAAGTTTCAAGGTTGCAGTTCTTACAATAGTGCAGAAAATCGATAATATATATAAAAGGCAAGATGTTTGTGTGTGTGTGTGTCTGTTTATCTGCCTGTATATCTGCATTTTTCAGCCTTTTATTTTAGTTTTTGCTTCGGGTTTGGCTCTAAGTAGATATAATTGTAGTTCTTAGTCTCAGCCATGATACCATTTACTCAGAGGACTTATTTAACCTTCAAAATTCAGTTTACGACGAAAAAACTTATTTGATATCGATACCAGGAAATCAAAATTTAACTTACATCCATTCATTTTTCTTTCAGTCTACGGTTTCGCTTTAACAGGAAACAACTATTGCTTTTTAATCTTTCGTGCCAACGTCGAAAGAGTCTGAGCTCCAGGACCATGGATTAATTTTAAAGCTTTCATTACACACGAGCAACGCCGGGCTATACTGCTAGTTATGAATAAGATGGACCAAGACTAAGTGGGCGATGCCGTCAAGATCTTCACCCCGACAATGTGTAAAGAAAACCTACAAGCCACGTTCAAACAGACAATTTCAAAGTTTGTCAGCAGTGACAAGACCACGGGTATCGATAGGCTCATCTATGAGGTGTACTTCAGACAGTTGCAGGAATTTTTCTTTCTGTTAGTCTTTAATTAATGGATGAAAAATGGAAATATTCCCGAACTCTTCACGAGAAGTGTGCTTAATTTGTTTCGCAAGAATAAATTCGGATGGGTTGGGGTTAATAATTTTCGTTCCTTAACAATGTCGAATACAGAATATAAAATTTTGATTAATTTCTTAGCCTGTCTAGTCTGTTTGGTGTCGATCTGACTTGCGCTATGAAGGGTAAGACTCTTCAGGACAACTTGATTGAATAGCAAGTCGACAGTAAAACTACGCTGATTAATTTAGATCTGTCGCAGGCATTTGAAAGAGTTTACCATTGATTAGACGGGACTGTCCTCAAGTCTGCTGGCTTCGAGCCGTATTTTTCAATCCGGGATCCATTGGTGGGATGGTAGAAGTGAATGGCGTAAAGTCGAAACATTTAGTCCAGATCAGTTCCTCATTGTTGACTGTTTTCTCCGATGCGGTATATTCTTGCAGTAGAGCCCTCCCTTCGCAAGTTGAAAGCCAATTTGAAATTAAATAGAATAACCTTTCTTGTTCGAATATCACGGTCAGATATTCCGCCTATGCCGACGCGGTGACCACTTTCAAGGCCAAGTTTGACGAAGTAGACAAGAAAATCAGTAAGTATGAGACAGTAACAGGTACCAAAATCAACCCTGACAAGATTTTAGGGTGTGTGAATGAGAGTCTCTATTCATTAGCCATAATTGGATGCAGGGGCTACTCAAGATACTCGGTGTCTGGTTTGTCTCTGACCTCCAGTTGAAGATGAATTCTTTTTTAAATCGTTTCAGCCTAAGCAAGGCGGTAACGCCACTGATGCTCAGGAGCCTACGTAAGAGTAAAAGAATTAGATAGGAGGAGAATAAAGAGAAAGACGAACCAGCTACAGGAAATATCAGAGAAAGGAGCAAGAGAAGGATGGAAACACAGGTGTGAAGACAGTTACGCCATTTCACCTTCGGATCTCAGTGTCGCACTTTCCGTCTTCTGTTATTACACTTCCTAGGTATTTAAATTTCTGTACCTGCTTGATTTTAGAGTCGCTCACCCGTAATTGGCATTTAGGGCTACCCTTTTTGCTGATGACCATGCATTCGGTTTTCTTGTAGTTTATTTGTAGTCCTTTCTTGTCACTCTCTTCGGTTACCTTCTGTAGGAGCTCTTGTAGTTTTCTTTCTGTGTCTGCTATCAGCACTGTATCATCTGTGTACCTTATATTGTTTACATTGTGGCCTCCGATGACGAATCCTAGCATAACTTCTAGGGTTTTCAGAATAGTCTCGCTGTATAAGTTGAATAGATCCGGTGAAAAGAGGCATCCTTGTCTTACGCCTCTTTCAATCTTAGTATAATTGCTGAATTCGTTGCCTGTCCGTATGCAGACAGTTTGCTGCCAGTAGAGATTTGTGATTACTCTTAGGTTTTTCCCAAATATGTTGAGGTTGCCAAGCATCTCCATCAATTCTTTGTGGCGTATTTTGTCAAACACTTTTGCATAATCAATAAAACATAGGTACAAGTTCTTCCTCATTTGTATTGTCCTTTTAGAAAGCATCCTAATCATAAATATGGCGTTCCTTGTTCTAGTGTTTTTGACGAAACCACAATGTGCTCGTTTTATCTCTGGCCTGATTTTACTTTTCGCTCTATTCATCAGGATTCGGACGACCAGTTTTGTTACATGGCCCATTAAGGCTTCCAGATTGCTAAAAAGAAAATATTTTAAAATAAAAAAAATCCCTCAGTATTAGATAGAGTTAAAAAAAAATAAATCGAAGGAGGAAAATCCCAATCAATATTTGAAAACGCTATAGTATTTGACTGGTGAGTAAACATTTTATAAATTTCAGCTGGTTCGTCAATTAAATGTAAAAAAATATCTTTATATTGAAACGACAGTTATTTTCACCATTAACATCAAGATTCGAAGAGATAATAAAGGCGTCAGTTTTAATTAATTCTAAGAGAATATTTGTTAAAATTTTTGAATCTACGCATATTCGCATGAGAGACATTATTCCATATCTTAGAAGACGTGCGTCGAAATCAAGTGAATATGCCAAGAAACATTTCTGTTATTGTTTTTTATACCTTTTATTCATTTACAACATCAAGAACTGTCTGCAGACTAATGTCTCTCTTCCAAATTCTATTCTGGAATTCTCAAATATTTACCTACAATTCTAAAAGTCTACAAGATTGCCACACCTTAAAAAGAATAAATGCAACTCATTAACACCGAAAACAAATTGGATGGAAGGAAAAAATCTGTCAATATGAGGAAGCTCTATAGCAAAGAATTTGCGAAAAATATTTTCCTGAAAACTGTTTTAATAAATACTAGCAGTATACCCAGTTTGCTCGGGTGCAATGAAAGCTTGAAAACTAATCCATGATCCTGGAGCTCAGACTCTTTGGACGTTGGCACGAAAGACTAAAAAACAGCAGTTGTTTCCAGTTAAAGCGAAACCGTAGACTGAAAGAAAAATAAATGGAAGTAAGTCAAATTTTGATTTCCTGGTATCGATATCAAATAAGGCTTTTTTCGTCTTAAACAGAATTTTGAAGGCTAAATAAGTCCTCTGAGTAAATGGTATTATGGCTGAGACTAAGAACTACAATTATACCTACTTATAGCCAAACCCGAAGCAAAAGCTAAAATAAAAGGGATAAAAAAATACAGAAATACAAGCAGATAAACAGACACACACACAAATATCTTGCCTTTTATATATATATATATATATATATATATATATATATATATATATATTATGGATTTTCTGCATCATTCTAAGAACAGGAACCTTCAAACTTCTGAATATCGTTTCGTATGTCTTTGTCTATGAGTGTATCAAATTTGATTACAACTGTGTAATTTTTCAAGAAAATCTGTTCAGCCGTTTCGGATTCTATAGGTAACAGACACACACACACAGACACACACACAGACACACACACAGACAAAGTTCCATTTATAAATAAGTCTAGATATATTTTTGATATCTTAACCGACCGTAATATTAAAAATGTTCACTTTGTAAATTCCGATCGTTTTCTATATGGGAATGATTGATTCTGTCGTTACGTTAATCGAAAAAAAAATTCGTGATTTATTCTTATACCAGAATGTTATGGTTAAAACTATGCATTGCACCTGTACTAACTTTAGAGGAATAGACAATGTACTTGAAGACTTATAGGTTGATCATGTTGTAACACCCCAATGGACGTCCGAACAATTTCTCCGGCGGCCCTTTTTCACGCTGTGATATTGCCGAGAGTTTGTTGAAAAAGTCGGAGCTTCAAGCTGTGGGTACAAGATTAAACTATAAGGAACGAACTTCCACAACTTGGATGAGTTAAAACGATGTTTTATTTCGTTTAGCGTTAGCCTTTTCGGTTGGGGAAGGCGATGGGACACACAGCTCTAAATCTAATTAATAGACATCAATTGCCGAACTAACCGACTCAAGACGAACGGAATTTCTTCTTCAAGCAAAATCCCGGCTGGACTAACTAACTCAACTGAAACTCACTAACTAACTAACTTAACTCCACTCAGTCAACTCAACTGACTACATACTTAACTGACTGACCGGCTCGGAAAAATCACCTGTATTTATTTAAAACAATCCGGAAGTGCCTAGACCCCACCGGGCGATAAGCATTGGCGACTGTAAGTCCGAAATTTCAAGGTACTTAAATTTTGCTTCCTTTGATGTGTAAATGGGATGTCTGCACTAAGCCTCCAAGTATTTTCTAGGATTTTTTTTTTAACTTTTTATCTTAATAAAGCTTCCGCAGGATATTTTTATAGCCCTGACACTTTATAACCAGGTGTTTTTTATTGCCTGGAGAAAGCGAAAATTCTATTATCTTTTCTTTATTTTCTTAATGTGGCCAAGATACAATAAAGACACTCAAAAATCTATTTCATAAACTTTATCTTTTATCACATCAAATCACTTAGTCAAATATTTACCGGAAGACTGGTAGGATTAAACAGGAATCTGATACCCTTTTCTCTTCCACAAATTTCCTTCTAGAAGAAAAAGCGTTTATTTATTTATTTTGTTCTCTCCTTTTTCACTTTTGTTAAAGGAAACACATGTTTTTAAACTATTTTATATTCTTAAGCATTTTCTATTTTAATCTCTTATAATAGAATACATGTTCTACAAATCCACCTTAATATACGCCTAGTTATCATGTCACAATGTGCCGATTAATTTGTGAAAAGAATTATTCCAAAAAATATTTTGACAGTTTTCTGTTAATTTACAATACTAAAAATTGTCTGTAAGTCAAAGTCCGTCTAGACAATTCTATTCTGCAATACCCAGATATTTGGCAAGTTTTATGACAAACGACTACAAGATTCACAAAGATCTTAAAAAGCGTAAACATACCAAACAATAACGAAACATATTAGAAAGACAGATACCATTTAGTGGGCTTAAGACGTCAAATTTTCTGGAGAACTGTTTCAGCCAAAAGTATAAATTTTTTGATCAATGACATCAAATTACTAATAATCTTAAGGTATATATATATATATATATATATATATATATATATATATTGCAACAAAGTTGTAGAACACGTAGGTTTTTAACCTGTTGTTCATGTATTTACTTTTATAAAGAGTGCTCGATACAAACGTAGCGATTTATATAGTAGTGATACTATATAACGTAGTGATACGTAGTGATACTATGAATTTATAAACCATTGTAACAACGGATATATATATATATATATATATAATATAGTGATGATCCACATATACTGTCTTAATATGTATAGGAAAGAATATTAATAAAAAGTTTTGAATTTAAAAATGTACTTTTTTTGGACAGTATTTGTTTATTTTTATTATTGTATTTTATATTTCAGACCGCCCTCGGTCCTTCATCAGAAACGAGTGATTTTTAAATTTGAATTAGAAACGTATTTCACGATAGCGTCCGAATATTTTTTTTGTTTACATCACGTGGTGTGTTTGTTCACAACATGCGGCACATCCGTAGAGAAAGTCTGTTTGTTTTAGATAAAAATTTCTTGGAATATCTGAGAAAAAAAAATTTTTTTTAGCTATTGAAATATTTGTAAAGATTCAACACACCTAAGTCCCTATTTAACCCTAGCTTGTGTGTATTTAATTTTAAAATCCAGTATTTTCTTTCTTTCTGCGTGTATGTGTAGAACTAAAATTGGTGTCTATTAGTAAGCATTTGCAATTTTCTAAAGTATGATCAGGTTGATTAAAATGGGCTGCAATTGGGGAGTATACATTTTTTTGTCGTATATTTAGTTTGTGATTATTGAAGCGAAATCTAAAGCTATTACCGGATTCACCGATATATCCACTGTTGGGGCAAATTGAGCAGAAGAGAAAGTATATGATGTTTTTGCTGTCACAAGTAAGGTTTGGTGGGTGTAATTTTATTTTGGTGTTGGGTACAGCGAATGTTTTGTCTGTTATTAAATGTTTACAAATTAAACAGCGAGGCTTCCCACATTTTAAATTCCCTGATAGGTTTGTATTATTTAAATATTTGTTAGAAGTGAGGATAGTTGATAGGTTGGGTGTTTGTTTCTTTGCATTTATGGGTGGTTTATCGAAAATGTCTTTGATGTTTTTGTTTGATTGGAGGTTCCTGTAATCATTTCTTAAATTTTTGATAAGTGTGTAGTAATATTGATTATGGTTAAAAACCATGGGAATTCGGTTGTTATGTTTTCGTTTTTTGTATGTGAGAAGTGTGCTCCGATCTATCTGGATGGCTTTATGTAGTGCTTCCTTTATTATTTTTATTGGATATTTACATTTTAGAAACTGTTTTGTTAGGTTGTTAATGTTGTTTAGAAAATCTGGATGGTCTGAGCATATGCGTTTTATTCTAACAAATGAGCTGTATACGATAGATTTTTTTAATTTGAGGGGATGATAGCTGTTAAAATGTAGGAATTTATGTTGGTTTGTGGGTTTGTTGTATAAACCGGTGGAAAGTGTATGTTTATTTAAATATTTAAATATTTAAATAATGCAAATAATACAAACCTATCAGGGAATTTAAAATGTGGGAATCCTCGCTGTTTAATTTGTAAACATTTAATAACAGACAAAACATTCTCTGTACCCAACACCAAAATAAAATTACATCCACCAAACCTTACTTGTGACAGCAAAAACATCATATACTTTCTCTTCTGCTCAATTTGCCCCAACAGTGGATATATCGGCGAATCCGGTAATAGCTTTAGATTTCGCTTCAATAATCACAAACTAAATATACGACAAAAAATGTATACTTCCCAATTGCAGCCCATTTTAATCAACCTGATCATACTTTAGAAAATTGCAAATGTTTACTAATAGACACCAATTTTAGCTCTACATACACACGCAGAAAGAAAGAAACATACTGGATTTTAAAATTAAATACACTCAAGCTAGGGTTAAATAGGGACTTAGGTGTGTTGAATCTTTACAAAGATTTCAATAGCTAAAATTTTGTTTTTTTTTTCTCAGATATTCCAAGAAATTTTTATCTAAAACAAACAGACTTTCTCTACGGACGTGCCGCATGTTGTCAACAAACACACCACGTGATATAAACAAAAAAAATATTCGGACGCTATCGTGAAATACGTTTCTAATTCAAATTTAAAAATCACTCGTTTCTGATGAAGGACCGAGGGCGGTCTGAAATATAAAATACAATAATAAAAATAAACAAATACTGTCCAAAAAAAGTACATTTTTAAATTCAAAACTTTTTATTAATATTCTTTCCTATACATATTAAGACAGTATACGTGGATCATCACTATGTTATTTGGACCTTACTTAAACGGCAAAAATCTCCACGACAGAAGAAAACTGGAAAAAACTCTCTACAAACTGGCACAAATACACTCGGACATTATATTTCTCGGACTCTGCAAAAAATATGGAATTAATACCAAAAGGATTCAGATTTAAATACAACTTCCAACACAGTTTTATGACATCGCATAAATAAAAAGCTCAACAAATATACAACAGAACCTCCACGCAATTAAGAAACCTGGCGCACAACTCTGCTTACATTAAAAAATCCTTTTACATGAACTTATCTAAAAAATCCATTATTCTCTATATCTAACAGTTTCCCCTTTCCAATACTTTCAAGTAAAAAAACACTCAATTTTCTGTACGAAAAAAAGCTGACACAGTATATATTTTTGAAAAACCAAAAACTCAATAAACTAATTGCTGATGACGCCATTTTACAACACATACCTCACCTGAACAACTACTTAATACAACAGATTCCACGAAGATCTCACTATGTACAATACACCCATAACATCTCTGCTGATAATCACATCGCAAACCTATCTAAATATACTCTCACCCAAGAAGAAACCTCTTTATTAAATAAAGGATTAACATTCTGCCCCTCACAGCCACTAAACCCTCTAAACCTCTGCTACGATATGGAAAAATACCTTCGTAGACTGAGACTAAAAGAATATTTCTCAGACAACAGATCCACTTCTAATGACAACAGCGATAAACAATCATACTCCAAATTTCCTCTTACGAAAAATAATACCCTATGGACTCCACCAAGCGGACGCAACCAACACTTGGATCAATATGCTAACAAAGCCAGACAACACATGGATATCTTGTTAAAAAATAAAGGACACCAAACAAAAATACACAACCTATCTAAAGTAGAACACCAAGCCATTTATACACTTAAGAACAACCGAAACATAATTATCGTACCAGCCGATAAGGGCGGAGCTATAAACCATCTTAGACACTAATAACTATATTAAAGAAGCAGAATCACAACTTCAAAATAACAAATTCTATGTACCCTTACCTCTAGATCCGACTAGCACTTACAAAACAGAATTATCACTTCTCATTCAGAACCTGAATCACAACATAAAAAATAAAATAAAATCTCTTATTCCTGAGAACCCCAAAACAGCAACATTCTATACTATCCCAAAACTACATAAACTCCCCAAAATCATTTCAGAAAAACACCCTAACACCTCTTCATCCAACCCACATCATACTAAACAAGCAAATAATGAAGAAATCTACAAAATTTCAAAAGAACTTAAAATCACACCACCTGGCAGACCCATAATATCAGGCATTGGTACCCTCACAGAACTTATATCTGGATACATAGACAATATCCTAAAACCTTTATTACCTGACATACCTAGTTATATTAGAGACACTACTGACTTTCTCAACAAGTTACAAAGCATTAATTTAGTCCTAGGTGATAATATCATAGTAACGATGGATGTTACGTCTCTGTACACGAACATTCCACATGTTGAAGGAGTATCAGCTTGCCATGAGTTCCTTAAAAGCAAATTACCTAACAACCAAATCACAGATTTATGCCAATTAATAAGTTTCATCTTAACACAAAATCATTTTAAATTCAACAACAAACACTATTTACAGATTAGTGGCACAGCAATGGGCACGAAAATGGCACCTAGTTATGCCAATATCTTTATGCATATTTTAGAAAAAAAGATACTAGACAGTTCAAAATACAAACCATCACATTATTTTAGATACATTGATGATATTTTCTTAATATGGACTCATGGATTAGAAAAATTAAAAAACTTCTTTACTTTCTGCAACAACTTCCACAATACAATCAAATTTACCATGGAGTACTCATACACATCCGTCCCTTTCTTAGACGTCATGGTAAAATTAAATAAACATACACTTTCCACCAGTCTATACAACAAACCCACAAACCAACATAAATCCCTACACTTTGACAGCTGTCATCCTCTCAAATTAAAAAAATCTATCGTATACAGCTCATTTATTAGAATAAAACGCATATGCTCAGACCATCCAGATTTTTTAAACAACATTAACAACCTAACAAAACAGTTTCTAAAATGTAAATATCCAATAAAAATAATAAAGGAAGCACTACATAAAACCATCCAAATAGATCGTAGCCCACTTCTCACATACAAAAAACGAAAAGATAACAACCGAATTCCCATGGATTTTAATCATAATTAATATTCCTACACACTTATCAAAAATTTAAAAAGTGATTACAGGAACCTCCAATCAAACAAAAACATCAAAGACATTTTCGATAAACCACCCATAAATGCAAAGAAACAAACACCCAACCTATCAACTATCCTCACCTCTAACGAATATTTATATAATACAAACCTATCAGGGAATTTAAAATGTGGGAAGCCTCGCTGTTTAATTTGTAAACATTTAATAACAGACAAAACATTCTCTGTACCCAACACCAAAATAAAATTACATCCACCAAACCTTACTTGTGACAGCAAAAACATCATATACTTTCTCTTCTGCTCAATTTGCCCCAACAGTGGATATATCGGCGAATCCGGTAATAGCTTTAGATTTCGCTTCAATAATCACAAACTAAATATACGACAAAAAAATGTATACTCCCCTATTGCAGCCCATTTTAATCAACCTGATCATACTTTAGAAAATTGCAAATGTTTACTAATAGACTCCAATTTTAGTTCTACATACACACGCAGAAAGAAAGAAAAATACTGGATTTTAAAATTAAATACACACAAGCTAGGGTTAAATAGGGACTTAGGTGTGTTGAATCTTTACAAATATTACAATAGCTAAATTTTTTTTTCTCCGATATTCCAATAAATTTTTATCTAAAACAAACAGACTTTCTCTAAGGACGTGCCGCATGTTGTCAACAAACACACCACGTGATGTAAACAAAAAAAAATGTTCGGACGCTATCGTGAAATACGTTTCTAATTCAAATTTTTAAAAATCACTCGTTTCTGATGAAGGACCGAGGGCGGTCTGAAATATAAAATACAATAATAAAAATAAACAAATACTGTCCCAAAAAAGTACATTTAAATTCAAAACTTTTTATTAATATTCTTTCACAGTATACGTGGATCATCACTATGTTATATATATATATATATATATATATATATCCGTTGTTACAATGGTTTATAAATTCATAGTATCACTACGTATCACTACGTTATATAGTATCACTACTATATAAAGCTCTACGTTTGTATCGAGCACTCTTTATAAAAGTAAATACATGAACAACAGGTTAAAAACCTACGTGTTCTACAACTTTGTTACAATATATATATATATATATATATATATATATATATATATATATATATACTTTAAGATTATTAGTAATTTGATGTCATTGATCAAACAATTTATACTTTTGGCTGAAACAGTTCTCCAGAAAATTAGACGTCTTAAGCCCACTAAATGGTATCTGTCTTTCTAATATATTTCGTTATTTTTTGGTATGTTTACGATTTTTAAGATCTTTGTGAATCTTGTAGTCGTTTGTCATAAAACTTGCCAAATATCTGTGTATTGCAGAATAGAATTGTCTAGACGGACATTGACTTACAGACAATGTTTACAATTGTAAATTAACAGAAAACTGTCAAAATATTTTTTGGAATAATTCTTTTCACAAATTAATCGGTACATTGTGACACGATAACTAGACGTATATTAAGGAACGAATAAAGAATTTCTACAACGTCCAAAACATTAATTTAAAACAATGCTCGATATATAATATATAGAGCTGTGAATATTTATTATAAATTATATTTTAGAACATCCCGAAAACAACTGACCAAATATAAGAAAAGAGGTTTTCCATTCCTATCCATACCGCCTGATGGGACATTAAAGTTTCAATGTCGAAACAAATGTACCACTTGTAGTGGATATATATAAAAATAAATTATGTACATGTTCTAAAATATAATTTATATATATATATATATATATATATATATATATATATATTAGTCATTCACATACAAGTCTCTTTCGCTTTATCATAGGTCATCAGTGTGGCTAGACACATACACACGCTTCTGGTCGATTTGGTGTCAGTTAGAGTCGCAACCCCGTAAGCCACAGGCGTATAGAATCAGAGAGGGGCGTGGTAGTCCAGTGGATATCGGCTCGAAACGGGAAATCGGAGAGCCGAGTTCGAATTCCAGTTGAATTCCTTGCATTCACTTACGCGCAAATACCCTTGGGATAGGTATTAATTCGTCTCTTCCTTCCAGTTATGGGTTAAATAACAGGACAGATTCGGTTCTATAGCATTGGCTGGCAACCAGTCTACCGCAGAAAGCAATGGCAACCTATTGCAGGATAATCTTCTGCCCAGTCAGTCATGTCTCTTTCGAGACATGATCGCCCAAGTGTGTTTCACGTATGGCACTTAACTGACTGACTGATATAAGCAGTTTATACACACGCCACACACTAGAAAGAACTTGATTCATTCCTAAACGTAACGTCTACGAAAGAAGACGTAAGTCAGAGTCCCTCTACACAATTCTATTCTGCAATACCCAGATATTTGACAAGTATTATGACAAACGACTACAAGATTCACAAAGATCTTATAAAGCATAAACATACCAAACAAATGAAGAAACGTATTAGAAAGAGACATAACATTTAGTGGACTTAAGACGATTTTCTGGGGAACTGTTTCAGCCAAAAGTAAATAATTGTTTGATCACTAAATATCAAATTAATATATATATATATATATATATATATATAAATCGCCGTATGATGTTCCAATTCGTTTGGTGCATAAAACATCAGGTTTTATGCTTCTGTCTTATGCGCTGCCTTGAAAATGCATAGCAGGCTGCAGTGGGAGTATTTCAAAATGTCTGTTTGGGAATCAGAAGCCTCCGAATCATTTTCACAAGGGTGTAGGGTTATCGCCAAGTCCGGGTTGAGAAACAGTGACCTAAAGTGTTCATTCTTATGAAACAATTTATAATCATTGCGACGACAAAACGGTTGACGATGTTCGAAATGACAATAATTTTAAACAAGCAGAAATGGATCTCAAAATAAATTCTAACGACGTCCAGCTTATTTATTATGATTATGTAATTAAAGCTTTTAAATTTAATTAAAATTCAGGATGTAGTACAGTGGATATCGGCTCGGAACGAGAAGCCAGGGAGCCGAGTTCGAATTCCAGTTGAATCCATTGTATTCACTTACGCGCAAATACCCTTGGGAAAGGTATTAATCCGTCTCTTCCTTCTAGTTATGGGTTAAATAGTAGGATAGATTGAGTTCTATAGCCTTGGTCGGCAACCAGTCTACCGGAGAAAGCAATGGCAACCTACTGCGGGATAATTTTCTGCCCAGTCTGTCATGTCTCTTTCGAGACATGATCGCCCAAGCGTGTATCACGTATGGCACTGAACTGACTGACTGAATGTAATAGTTGGAATAATGATTAAGACTTCTACTGGTCATAAAGTGGGGGATCAGTTTATTACTTCATAACAATAGGAAACCGATCCCCCACTAATTACTGCATAATAATATAATACATTTCTTTCCCCTCTAGCTATGAGTCAAATAACAGTACAGATTGGGTTCTATAGCCTTGGTCGGCAACCAGTCTACCGCAGAAAGCAATGGTAACCTACTGCAGGATAATCTTCTGCCCAGTCACTCTTTCGAGACATAATCGCCCAAGCGTGTATCACGTATGGCACTTAATTGACTGAATTAAAATTCCGAACAGAATTCGATTCTTATTGCACTAATAGTAAGGTTAATGGTGATAGCGAGCAAAAGCGATGGACCGGATGTTTGCTCTATAACAACCAGAAAAAAAAATGACCAAAAGTGGTCTATGCGCAGGTGGATCCACGCAGATGTTCCGGTTGAAAAATAAAAATTAATCAAATATTAAATTTCCATTTTGTGAGCCTACGCGAAATTTATTTATCAGCCAATGGGAAGCCCAGAATCAAATACAAGTGTGAAATCCTAAACGAGCTGCTGCGATCCAAAAAGAAGATATAAAAAGCAGATACAGACAAACCCCAGCGGGCAGACTTCGAGGAGAAGAGTGTAATCAATATACCCTTGACCTAAGTTAAGTGGCTACTACGTCTGCCTCTTTCCTTCTCCCCTGTCTCAAAACTACTTACTGACCTAAGGAGCGACTACATCAAAGACATTCCTCACTTACACCCTCCCCACATTCCTAAGCCTTAAATCTCTTTCAGCATTTTATTTGCCATGAACATTTTAACCTCCGTTGGACCTATATTCAAGTATTACTTTAGTTGTAAAAACATTAATTGATATGTGTATATATAAAGGTTCTTTTCAACTCAATTTGCTTTTCTTGATTTTATAATCATTTTATGACTTATAGTGGGCTATCTACCACAAGGCCAAATTCCGTTAACCTGCAACAGTATAAAACTACCTTTCACTGGAACGGACTCCCACTACATACGCGATAACAATAAGCAACCCACTGTAGGTTATTATAGTCGTGTTACACAATAGTAATTATGAAATTCTTTGTAATTTCTATTTTTTTTTGTGGGTGGGCCCTTGTATTTTACATGGACCACTAGGGTCTATATGGACCCCACTTGAAAACAAATAAACAGAACCGTTGGTTTGTAAATTTGGTGATATGTTGATTGTGTGTTCAATCCTTGAGTCGGGTAGTGGGTACCTGCACTCATCTAGAAGGAGCGAACAATATTTGAAACTAGCAGTATAGCCCGGCGTTGCTCGGGTGTAATGAAAGCTTTAAAACTATTCCATGGTCTTGGAGCTCAGACTCTTTGGACGTTGGCACGAAAGTAGTAAATGCGTAGGTGTGAAACAAAATGTAATATGCGTGAATGCGTACTTGTGTGTGAACGTACAGATGTGTAGGTGAGTACCACAGTAGTTAACCAGCTTCGTTCACTTTGTATTTTGTTAGTGGGCTGTAACTTCCAATCGAGACGTTTCTTCGTACGAACTTCTGATTTTGTAGAACCAATTTTCAATTGAATTCTTTCCGTTTCTCGATAATCCTAACCTGTTTATGTTTAAGGACACCCAATATCTTCGTTATATAACCTTATAAAGCAGCCCTCTACAATGTGAACATTATTGTATTAGTAAAAAAAAAAAAGAAAAAAAAAAGGAATTAATATTTTGAAAGTTTAACAGACTGAACTTAGTTCAGTATAAAATATTTGCGTATAGAACTTGTTAACCAGGACTCCGTTGCGTGGAGCCCGAATTTCTTCTGAAATATCTACAGATTTGAAACTCTAGCGATGTCCATTTATGGGTCATTCTCTGTACACAGATATACAGTATATGTTAGTATCTTTGTGTGACTGTTTTCCAATCTTTTGGGGAACGATTAGCATCAGACGGATTTATTTTTATTAATTCCACTTGTCAATTACGGATTAACATTGATATACGAGATCATATACTTTTCCAAGCAGCGGCTAAAGGAAGAGAGGTCGAGAAAAAAAGAAGTGCGTAAATAGGCGTAAATGTCAAAAAGATAAGGAAAGAAAGTAATATGAATTAAACGGGATGAAACACAGACGATGAAAAAATGACGGCCAGATTATAACTTGTAGAGCACGGTCAAGTAAGAATATTTTTATCTAGTCTTTCACGAACTCTAAAGTGCTGAGCCTCGTTTTCACACGCTGATGTCAAAATGGTGGCTGGGTTGGTTTAGTAACAGTTACCTGTATGTTTTTGTATAAAGCCATCTTCTTACTTTCATTTTAGTCTGTACATATCTATCTATCTATCTATCTATCTATCTATCTATCTATCTATCTATCTATCTATCTATCTATCTATCTCAGTCTCTTCATATCTATCTATCTATCTATCTATCTATCTATCTATCTATCTATCTCAGGCTGTTCAAATTTATCTATCTATCTATCTATCTATCTATCTATCTATCTATCTATCTCAGTCTGCTCATATCTATCTATCTCAGTCATTTCCTAATCTATCTATCTATCTATCTATCTATCTATCTATCTATCTATCTATCTATCTATCAACTTTTCTGTGTGTTACCTGCTTGTGGTAAGTGAACGGAAATGAGTTTGCTTTTGTTTGAATTTTAATAATTAATTTTTAATATTTTTTGGTTTCCCCTTTGTTTATTTTATTTGTTTTTATTTGTTCTTTTGTCACTAACTTAAGTAGTTTGTGGAAATGATTTTTCTATCCAAGGTTCTTTTCGACTTATACTAAGTTAAATCTTAGTAAACTTCAGTTACTCTTTCCTTTTTATTTATTTTTTCTTTTCTTTTTTAATTGGAGTAGATAGTTCCTACTATCGCCCGGTCTCACACTCCACCCCCTTCTTTTGAACAAGAGTAGAGGTGATCACCTTGTTTCTTGTTCAGGAAGGGGTTCCCGGTTCATCCCTCTTCTTCGGTCTTAGTGTTAGTTCAGCTGGAAGCTATTTGCAGTTACGGAGTATGGTGGCAACGCCTTTACATTAGGAGGGTACCGGGTTGGCAGTTTCCTGGTTGCTGCTTCCGACTGGCAGTTAGGAGCCCGAACTCTTGCATAGCGTCTTGAGAGGCTGCTCTGATCAGCAGTTGAATAATACCGGCGTTCTTGTAGTGCCATATCGCGCATGGAAGGGCGTCCCTGCATGAACGTTCGGTGGGCAACCCCGAGGCCACATTATGTTGTAGGCCGTGTCAGTCTCCATCCTTCATATGCTACAAACAAGTGACTGACTGATTCTACTCTAAGACCTCTCCTCAACTGAATCACTATGGAAAAAAGCAAACATAATTGCAAAACTAAACCAGCTCGTCTGAAAACGCCCAAACCAGTCTGCATCTCTTTCACTAACATACGTGGTATCCGCACTAACTTCCTCAGCGTACATTTATTCCTTCACACTAACTCACCTGATATCTTAGCCTTATGCGAAACTAACCTTAACCCTTCTATCCCCTCTTCTGAGTTCTACGTTCCTGGCTACCTTACCGTCTTCAGGAAGGACTCCAATGTTCATATGCATGGGCTTGGTGTGTATGTCAGCGAACACCTCTCCCTAGCTAGGGTGACATCTCTTGAATCACTGGATCATTCTTTCATGTGCTTCCGTCTCTTACTTCTAAGCTCGATTAGCTATCTCTTCTTTCTCTACCGCTCACCTTCCTCCTATGACTGTTCGTTACTTGACAACATCACTGACAATATCGACAAAGTCATTTCTTCCCATCCCTCTGCCAATATATTTATGTTTGGTGACTTTAACGCCCACCACACCAAGTGGCTGGAGAACTCTGTCACCGACCCTGCTGGTGTCCACACCATGAATTTTTCAATCACCAAATCCCTCACGCAAGTGTTGGACATGCCCACGCGTTTCTCCGTCAACCCCAACGGAAGGGAATCACTACTAGACCTCTGCTTCACTTCCATCTCAGACTCTTGCACTACCAAACAACTCTGCCCACTCGGGAACTCTGATCACACCGTAGTTTCCGTCAACATTTCATTCCTCTCCCACCCGACCCAAGAAACACAGACCAGTAATATATCCTACTGCTACCAAAAGGCAGACTGGGATTCGTTCCGAGACTTCCTCTGTGACGTCCCATGGAACAACGTTTTTAGTCTTCTCATCGAAGAATGTGCATCCGAGGTCTCCTCCTGGGTTAAGGTTGGCATCGATGCCTTCATCCCTGCCAGGAAATTTCTGCTTAAGCCTCATTCGTCTCCATGGTTATCGCCCGCTTTCTCGGACGCCATTGCCCACCGGAATCATTTCTTCCGACTCTACCGTAGCTACAAGTCGGACCAAAACAGGCGTCTTTTCACTTCAGCTCGTAATAAGTGTAAAAAGATTCTTAACGAAGCTAAGAAGTTGTTTGCTGCCAGTTGTTTTCAGGCAGTGAAATATTTTTTTACTGTGAGAACTTATTATATATAGAAGCTTCTATGCTATTCTTAAACTAAACTATCGCCCGGTTCACACTCCACCAACGTCTATTGAACAGGTGAAGAGGCTCATCCCTTGTTTCCTGTTTAGGATGTGGTTTCTAGTTTTCTCTTTTCCAATCTTTTCACTCTTTTCTTTTTTTTTTTTTCAATTGGAGTAGATAGACTAAACTATCGCCCGGTTCAAACTCCACCCACGTCTATTGAACCGGTGAAGAGGCTCATCCCTTGTTCCCTGTTGAGGATGTGGTTTCCGGCTTTCTCTTTTCCAATCTTTTCACTCTTACGTAGCCTCCTGCGCATCAGTTGCGTTACCGCCTTGCTCGGGGTGATATGATTAAAAAAATTATATATTATTCTGTTATTATATATAGAAGCTTTATATATAATAATTCTAAACATTGAAAAAATTTCAGTCTGACGAGGTGGCAATAAAATAGCACCGAAACAGAACGGCTTTTGTGTCGCAGTAAACTTGTTTTTATTCGAAACGTATAATAAAGATATTACCATGTATATCAATCATCCGCATACAGGTCTGTTTCGCAATTCATCTACATTAAATTCGCACATTAAGCCGGGATCGAAACCCAACTGTTTTATCAGCAGCTGGAGGTTCATCCAAAAAGCCATCCGCGGACGTTCGAAAAGCGTAAGATTTCAAATCTTGAAATATATTTACACCAATATAAATGCACCAGCAGTTGAAAGTGCTCAATGTCGAAAGAGAGCATCACATAAGGACATAAATAACTGCTGTTTATTTTTTAAAATTTTATTTTTAATCATTTCTTCCCAAGCAAGGCGGTACTGCCACTGATGTGCAGGGGCTACATAAAAGTGTTAAAGCTTTAGGCAGGAGGAGAACGAAGGGAAAGGCGAACCAGCTACGGAGGCGGGGAGAAAAAGGGCAAGAAAAGGATGTGAACACAGGAGTGAAGACAATTGCGAATGGAGATAGAAAGGAAAAGAACAAGATATACGGGGTGACGTAGAAAGGGCTGGAGTCAAATGCATAAGAGATGGGAATTGACATTGCATTTAATTTCCTAGAGAGGGAGTTCCACAACCGGGAAATGCGAGAAAAGAATCTGATAGAGTAGAAATATCGACTGCATTTGGTCGATTTAACTGTCTCAGTTTGGCATACATATTTCCCCACATTATACAAGAACATAATGAGACAAAAAAGAGTAAATTTATTAAATTAAATCGTCATTAGCTTCAGCCACGGCCTCCAGACGAATTCGGAATCACCTGCAACTCTTCTTGACGCTCTTTAAGTTAATGAATCCTGCCATAATCCTTGCCTTCAGTTTTTCTTTGATGTTACAATGAGTTTTGTTTGTTTCTCGCTTAACTGCACCCCCACATAAAAAATGGTGTTGAAAACTCGATAGTTGCGGGGCCAGACGTAAAGGGGGTCACAGAAATTATCTGACAGCTATGACTGGGTTCTCCTGCTTGTATGTCTTCATGCAGAGTCCTGTTGCCACATACTGGGTCTTCCAGCAGCCACCCTCTTGACCCTAGACAGCACTTTTTTTCGAGACACTTGATGTAGTTATCTTTGTTGAGATTGTTGCCCTCACCAACGAATTCGGTAGTTCCATTTTTATAAAACCAGTCAGTGTGTTTTCCGTGATGTAGTACCTTCGTAATCACCATTAAACTCATCGAACTCTTTCCGAATCCTTTGTATTTTTTCTATGATTAATACGAAATGCTAAACAGTACTTTGTACCGCCGTTTCCAAATTTCTAGTGAGGTGAATCGCGTCATGGTTCTGTTTGTATCACATATGATGTCCAACTGACCCTACTATAATCTGCATTCGACAAAGTAAAAAATAAAAAACAAACAACGCCCATACGCGAGATTATCAATATAAAAATGGAGATAATTTACCTATCACACACAATAATTGCGTCTGATATTTTCTCATTCTCTAGCAATTTTATTTTTTTCTGGTTTCTCACCTATTTCTGATTAATCACAGCTTCTTCCTTTAATTTCCTAACCCTCTTGATTTTCTCTCTCTATATATTAAAGATAATGCAAGCCTTCTCTCTACAGATTAAGTCTTAGGTATCAGACATGTCTACCTTGGAAGTGATTTTCCTATCTAGACGAACCTCAGACCTACTTTATCACATTCATATTTAATTGTGTCGTGAAAGAGAGAAGAAATATGATTTACCCAACTCGCCAAGGCTCTCATTACCCAGTATATCCGTAATAGATTAAAACCTTAAGACGACAGAAGGACGCACATTATCAATAAGAAAGTAATCGAAAGATGAGTTGTACATAAAAATATTTCATATAAACCAGTAGAATATACAAATACGTCATATAAACTGTTCTATATATACAGTACTATGCAAAAGTATCAGGACAAAAACCATTAGCGGACCTGAAGGAGACTACAACCATTTTTAAATTTGTTGTTTTTCATTTTTTTTCTGACTTTTTTCAGTGCAATCTTATCGATTACACCTTTTGACAACAAAAATTTGGAAAAACTTCAATATTTGAACAATTTTTGGGCGGTGGGGGGGGGCTCAGTTTTTCATACAATGTTATAGAAAATCGATCCTCTATTTTGGACCCACTCGCCGATACGACATTACCAACTGTAAATTGGTTGATTATCATTTTTTTTTTTTTACTTGGCAGACATGAAGCAGACTACCACCACGTTTACTTTCGTTGTTTGAACAAATTTACAGGTGGCGATAATGTCGTTCCGGTGACTGGTTTCAAATTGACTATAACGATTGATTACTATCAATTATTATACTATATATTATTACTATGTCTACGGCTATATCGTGTTGAATACACCGGTTCCTGTCAGATCACCGAAGTTTCGCAACATCGAGCCTGGTTAGTACTTAAATGGGTGACCATTTGGGAATACCAGGTGCTGTAAACATAAGGACCAAGAATGCTCCACCGGTCCTCCAGGTTTGGGGGTTGGGTGCAGGCTAACAACCTTGCCTCGTAAAAAAGCAGTTTGTTACAGCAACAAAATGTTGGATAAATGATGATATATTATTACAATAACGTTGTATGAGTAACTGATTCCCCCCAAGAAAATGTTTAAATATTAAAATTCTTCAAATATTTTTTGTCAATCGTAAAGCTACGGGGGTAATCGATAGAACAAAATAAATAAAAAAATAAAATAAAATAATAATAAAAAAAACAACGAAATAAAACGTGGTGTTAGTCTGCTTCAGGTCCGCCCAAGTATTTTATCTTTTGTGAGGCATCAAAATAAAGTTTAAAATCACCCCTGTCCTAATACTTTAGCACACTACCGGTAGTGTGCAAAAGTATTACGACAGGGGTGAGTTTCCTAAAAATCTCACTGAAATTAAAATACAGGGTGAAAAGCCAAACCTTTGTAAGAATTATTTAACTAAAAAAAAAAAAAAAAAGACGAAGGACTGCTTCAGAATTTGAAATGGCCCCCACATGCCCTGATCTCAATCCTACTGAACATCTATGGGATATTTTGGATAAAAAAATTGATAAATCTAATGTTACTTTGCAGGACACACGTTGGGAGCCAATACAAGCTGCTTGGCAGGAGGTACCATTAGATGATGATGATGATTAGATACATTAAAAAAGCTTGTGATGTCAATGCCTGACAGAATGAAGGCTGTGATCAAAGCAAAAGGCTATTATACTAAATATTAAATTTATTTTCTGACAAGTATTTTTCTTGCTAAAGCATTTGTTGTGTGAATGAAATAAAATGACTTTAATTAAATTGTTTATTTTCAGTCAATATGCCTCATAAAAGATAAAATAGTTCCTGTCCTAATACTTTTGCACAGTACTATATATATATATATATATATATTTACATACTAGGTGCGATTGGTAAATTGTCGCAATTATTTTATTATTTCTCAGCAAAAGTCTATCAAAGTAAATATAAAATTTATTTTGTAACAAGTACGTTTTTCTAGTTAAAGCATTTGTTGAGTAAATCAAATAAAATTACTTTAATTAAATTGTTTATTTTCAGTCAATATGCCTCATAAAAGGTAAAATAGTTCTTGTCCTAATACTTTTGCACAGTACTATATATATATATATATATATATATATATTTACATACTAGGTGCGATTGGTAAATTGTCGCAATTATTTTATTATTTCTCAGCAAAAGTCTATCAAAGTAAATATAAAATTTATTTTGTAACAAGTACGTTTTTCTAGTTAAAGCATTTGTTGAGTAAATCAAATAAAATTACTTTAATTAAATTGTTTATTTTCTGTCAATATGCCTCAGAAAAGGTAAAATAGTTCTTGTCCTAATACTTTTGCACACACACACTATATATATATAGATAGATATAGATATAGATATAGATATTGTTACGTACATTCAAAAGGGACGAATCATAATTTCATTAGGATGGCAGACAAAGTCCTAATTTGTTCCGTTTCAGATAAATTTTATATTGTCTGGATTGGCTCGGATATTTTAATTATATTTTGATGTCGACGTCTGATGTTCGAGAACATAGATAAAAAATTAACAACTGCGGAATGAATCAACCACTAGCGGTTTAGATAACAGTGAATATTCAAATTCCAATAAACGACATTCATTAACGAAGAGTGAGTATACCATGTATTCTTATGTCGCATGCAGTACATTTAACAGTTCATACAAATGTTTAGGAAATAGATTTAAACTGTCTTCTTCTTCTATGTGCCCTGTCTTTTCAGGACGTAGGCGATCATGGCCTTCCACGTCTCCCTATACCAGGTGACTCTTAGCACGCTTTCTCCTGTTAAACCACGCAACCCCCGCTCTGTCATCCACCTGCTCAGGTCCTTCAAATATGTTATCCGCTGATTTCCTCTGTTTTGTTTTCCGTCTATCAGACCTGTTAGTATCAGGTTCTGCAAGCCCTCCTTCCTCACTGCATGTCCTAGGAACTTCAGTTGTCTCTTCCTGAAGCTAATATTAATTTCCTTTTCGTTTCTATCTTTTCCAAAACCTCATTATTGCTCACATGCTCGGTCCATGATATCCGCAGCATCCTTCTGTAGAACCACATTTCAACTGCTTCAAATTTTCCCTTCATCTTTGATGATATCGTCCAGCATTCACTACCATATTGAAGAACTGACATCACATAGCAATCCAGTACTATCTTCTTTGTTTCTAGCGAAATTGTCCTGTTTCTTAATACTTTACTCAACTTCTGGGATGCCTCCTTGTGCTTTTTGATCTCAGGAATATAAATGTATAGAAACTGCTGTGACCACAAAGTGAGGGGTCAGTTTATATTTTGATAGTAATATGGAATTGATCCCCCACTTTATATCCAGTATTCTTCTGTAGAACCACATTTCAGTTGCTTCAAGGTTTTCCTTTATCTTCGAAGATATTGCCCAGCATTCACTGCCATATTAAAGAAGTGATATAACATAGCAATCCAGTACTCTCCTCTAAGTTTCTAGTGAAATTTTCCTGTGTCTTAATACTTTACTCAACTTTTGGAATGCCGCTTTCGCCATGCCAGTTCACCTTCGGATCTCTGAGTCGCGCTTCCCATCTCCTGTTAGAACACTTCCTAGGAATTTAATTTTTTGTATTTGCTTGATTCTAGTATCCCACGCCTGTATTTGGCATTTTGGGTTGCTGTTTTTACTGATGACCATGCATTAGGTTTTCTTGCAGTTTATTTGTAGTCTTTTTTTCACTCTTTTCACCTACCTTCTGTAGGGGGTCTTGTTGCTTACTTTCCGTGTCTACAATCAACACTGTATCATCTGCGTATCTTATGTTGTCCGAATTATGGCCGTCGATTACAAATACTGGCATAGCATAAAGATGTTAAAGATATATATAAATATATATATATTTTTTATAATCGTTTCACACAAAACAAGGCAGCACTACTACTGATGCAGAGGGGGTTACATATGAGGAGAGTGATGAAAAAAAGGAAGTGGTTACAGCGGGTGTCAGAGAATGTGTTAGATATGGATGAGAACACTGATGTGAAGAGAGCTGCATGAGAGTAGAGTGGACAGGAAAAGACCATGATGCAAGATTTGTCAGGAAAAAGATGCGGGTTCAGGAGATGAGAGATGGGAATTGACATTGCATTTAAATTCTTGGAAATTGTAGCTGTCAGGAAGGGAAATCCCCAGGCGGAAACTTCACACACACACATATATATATATATATATATACACACACTATATATATATATATATTTTTTTTTTTTTGAACGATACTCATAATTAAGTAGATATTCTGTTTATAATCAAACACTATTTGTTTCTACCGGCCTGATTATTTACGATAAATATTTGTTACGAAAATGTGCGTCATTCGGCAGGATTCGAACTTGCGACCTCTATCCATATAGAGGAAGCCACCAATTGACCTGGCGCGTCTTAGACCTCTCGACCACAATGATCAACACGAAGTCAAATCAAGTGTATTTAACACAATGTTCGATTTATAGTAATAACATCTGCTCTGAAATGTATTGTAATGTCAACAAATGTAAACATGCTACGGAAATTAACGAAGATTAGCCAAATAGTTATAAAGAAACCGACATCGGAGCAGAAGCCGTAAAAGTATTTGAGAAAGAGACAGAGGGAAGCCACATTATGTTGGCGAGAAAGTGACTGGAGTTGAGTTACCAGGCCGGGATCAGTTGACATTGCAGATTCTTCAATAGATTTAGTCAAGAGACCGGAGATGAATAGCAGGGGCACCCGACTAGATGTGGCACAGTATTCAATGCACGAGCGGATGGTCGATTTATGTATGTGCAAGATGGTTTCAGACGGAAAATGCTTTCTGGCCCTACACAGTAAACTGAACTTTCTAGCAGATTTAGCTATGAATTTAATGTCGTCATTCGACTTGAGGTCGGCTGATGGAATTAGACGGAAAGTTTTGCTTTCAGGGAGACGAAACTGGTTCATGCTGAGGGTATGTAGGGGCGATTCTATGTGGGGTTTAAAAGATAGCAGTTTCGTTTTGAAATCGTAAACATTTACGAGGCATTTTTTTACCTCAGTCCACCAGAGATTGGAGGTCCTTTTCAAGATCAGCAGAGACCTTAATTGACAAAAAGAATGTCTGTAATACTCACTTATAAATACAAAAAAAAAACATATTCTTACTTGTGTATTTCAGAAACAAATAAATAAAATAATCTTTCTGTATAAATCGTCTTCGAGCTTCATGGGAAAAGTCAATATTTTCATTAGAAACGTTTTCTTTGAGTAGATGCAGTTAGTGAAGCCGCGATTCAAGTCTTTATGCTTATCTTTTAGCAAAGCCGGTCGCCACGTAGGATCGTTCAATTCCGTTTTTATCATCTTTGCCTTTTTGCGCCTATTTTCTCATCCCGTGGGTTGTCCTTTCTTCCACTTCCCTACTACCTTGTACTTTCATATGCAATTTCCCCGCTTACCTACTGACGGTCAGCTACCAATTACTACAATTTTTCCAGTTCTCTGGAACGAAATGGTGTACTGACTTCTCTCTCAAAATACGTGGATACGTAACAATATATATATATATATATATATATATATATATATATGTGTGTGTGTGTGTGTGTATATAATTTAACGACGTTTAACGAAACTTGGTTATAAACAAGCGACAATTTGAACTGATTTGTTTGAACATTATTTTTGATCAATACTCGTATTTAAGTAGATACTCTGTTTATAATCAAACAGTATAATTAGATATTTATTTCTACCGGCCTGATTATTTACGATATCCATCATGTTACGGAAATTAACGAAGATTAACGAAACTGGTTATGAACAACCGACAATTTGAAATGATTTGTTTGAACATTATTTTTGATCGATACTCGTATTTAAATAGATATTCTGTTTATAATCAAACAGTATTATATATTTATTTCTACCGGCCTGATTATTTACGATAATCATCATGTTACGGAAATTAACGAAAATTAACGAAACTGGTTATGAACAACCGACAATTTGAAATGATTTGTTTGAACATTATTTTTGATCGATACTCGTATTTAAATAGATATTCTGTTTATAATCAAACAGTATTATATATTTATTTCTACCGGCCTGATTATTTACGATAATCATCATGTTACGGAAATTAACGAAAATTAACGAAACTGGTTATGAACAACCGACAATTTGAAATGATTTGTTTGAACATTATTTTTGATCGATACTCGTATTTAAGTAGATATTCTGTTTATAATCAAACAGAATATTTATTTCTACCGGCCTGATTATTTACGATAATCATCATGTTACGGAAATTAACGAAGATTAACGAAACTGGTTTTAACTAGTTTTGAACTTTTTAAAACTGTTCGTCTCACAATCTGCACGAATAAACTGTATATACAAAATATTATTCCTTCAATACCTACCCTATACTAGGATATATATATATATATATATATATATATATATATATATTTCAAGAAGTAGTAGGAGGATTTGAACAATTATTAAGTAAATCATCGAGCTTTATATTCGACCTCAACAGAATGCAGAAAGCACTGGACGGCTGTTTTGTCCTATATTTGGGACTCATCAGCACTGCGCATCCATTACCAGGAATCGAACCCAGATAGACTTGGTTATTAAGCTGATATTATACCAACCGTATCACGAGCACTGGTGATGAAGAGGTAACGAATTAAGCTCGATGAAGTGCGCCGCCCCTCACGAATTATATATATATATATATATATATATATATATATATATATATATTAATGCAGGTTTCATTGAATAATATAGACAAGTTTTGTCTATTAATTTTGTGTAGGATCCGTTCATACCGTCTGATATACTTGATGGTGATGTCGTTAAAAGACAACAAAAAATCACAGTATTTGTTGAATTTTTTTATCGGGTCTAAGCTTTCGGCTCACATAAGCCATTATCAAAGAGTAAATATTAACACACAGTAAACATAGAACATTTAAGCTATTAACAATAAAGAGAATTGAATTGAAAATCCCTACCGTGGCGGATGGCCGAAGACAGTGACAAAATAGTGGTGTTGTGGTCCCTGGTCTGATTACAGACATTTGAGTACGTTATTGGAAATATCAAAATTGATTGTATTCAAACCAGGTTTATATATATATATATATATATATATATATATATATAGAGAGAGAGAGAGAGAGAGAGAGAGGGGGGGAGGGGTCTGTGTGTTAAATTGACCGAGAATCTAATGGAAAGTCAAAGATATATATTAAAATCAGAAATAGAGTGGTACCAACGAGAGAAATTGGTATAGAATAAAAGTGTCAAACGCCGTGAACGTTTTGTTTAAAGCGTATATTTATTGTTGTTGTTTTGATACATTCAGTCAGTCGTTTAAGTGCCATACGTGATGCATACTTGGGCGATCATGTTTCAAAAAAGACATGACTGACTGGGCAGTAGATTATCCCGCAGTAGATTGCCATTATTTTCTGTGGTTGACTGGTTGCCAAACAAGGTTATAGAACCCAATCGGCGCTGTTATTTAACCCATAACTGGAAGGCAGAGATTGACTAATACCGTTCCCAAAGTGCAATGAATTCAACTGGAATTCGAAACCGAGACACCGATTTGTCGTTCCGGAAAATCAAGGGTGCGTTGTGGTGCAGTGCATATCGACTCGGAAGAAAAAAGATCAGATCAAACAAAATGAAATAAACAAATAGAAGAAAACAAATACTGAATGAATGCATGAATGAAAAACACAAAAAAAATAAATGAATGAGTTTATGTACACTACCGGCTATAATTATAAGACCGCCCCAATTTTTAAAAAAATGATGTATTTCCTACTATTTTTACTATTTATTGCTAAGTTGATAATTCTAAATGAAAATAGAATGGTTCTTTTGTTATTATTACTTTGCAAAATTATAGAAGGCAAATAGCGACAATTTACCCATCGCACCCCTAGATTTGCTATATATATATATATATATATATATATATACACACACTACCGGCCATAAATTTGCACGTGTTTTGAGTCTAAATTTCACTCTCTTTAGGCGAATAAATTTGTGTATCTAGATCAGCTTGCTTTTCTGATGGCCAAGGTATCGGGTATAAATAAATACATCAAGTGGTAACTACCAGGTTGAAGGGGTTCTGCGTTTGGGTTTTTTTTTTTAATTTTAGCAGGTTAAGTTTCTTCTGGGGCGTTTTCCTTACCGAGGAATTTTTCATTGACTTGCGAAATGGATTTAAAATTACTTTCTACCGGTTATTTATTGCTTTGGGGATACTATTTAAATTTGGTGTGTGTGTGAATGAAAATATGTGTGTGTGTGTGTTTGTGTAAGTGTTTTTTTTATTTCGTCTTTATGCTTTAAAATTGCTTTTTCGGGGTCATCTTGTTCTTTTTATTGCTTTGGCGATACTATTTGAATTTGGTATGTGTGTGTGTGTGTGGGTGTGTGTGTGTGTGTGTGTATGTGTGTGTGTATGTGTATGATTTTTTCTTTCGTTGTGTCTGTTTTAGGTTTTTTATTAGTGTGTCATAATCTGCATTTTAATTGGTAAATTTTACTCTGAATTTACCTCCACTGCATTCATGTAAACGTTGGGAGTGAAAATAGAATGGTGCTTTTTTAATACTTCACAATAACATATGCATCAAATGAACTGCTCTGGTGTCCATTTTTTGTGCTCTCTTCCCCATGCTAGTCTCTTCTTCTTATTGGCTGGCCAAAGCAAAGGCTTCCTGTTTGCCTTGTACAATTTTGCAAAGGGTGCGATGAGTAAATTGTTGCTATTTGCCTTGCAAAATTTTACAAAGTTATAATAACAAAAGAACCATTCTATTTTCATTTAGAATTATCCATTTGACAATAAATACTAAAAATAGTATGAAATACATAATTAAAAAAAAATTGAGGTGGCTTAATAATTATGGCCGGTAGTATATATATATATATATATATATATATATATATATATATATATATATATATATAAAATCTACAGGGTGCGATGAGTAAATTGTTGCTATTTGCCTTGTAAAATTTTGCAAAGTAATAATAACAAAAGAACCATTCTATTTTCATTTAGAATTATCAACTTAGCAATAAATAGTAAAAATAGTAGGAAATACATCATTTTTTTAAAAATTGGGGCGGCCTTATAATTATAGCCGGTAGTGTACATAAACTCATTCATTTATTTTTTTGTGTTTTTTATTCATGCATTCATTCAGTATTTGTTTTCTTCTATTTGTTTATTTCATTTTGTTTGATCTGATCTTTTTCTTTCATGTTCCTTTCTTTTTTCTTTCTTTCTTTTTCTTTCTTTCTTTCTTACCTTATTTTAATGAATATCTTCTGTGCTTTTTACATTAAGTTTAAGTCGATTCCGTTCTTTGTGTTTAGTTTACATTATTATAATTATTATTATTATTATTATTAATTTCACATCCATTTTTTTTCCTTTTATCGTTTCTTATTTTGTGGTCCTTTTCTCACCCACCATAGCCATGAATATTAATATCGTCTGTTCGTACATGTAAAACGCCCTTGAAGCTCGTCAGCGTTATCCTATTTATTTATTTCTTTTAGAAACATTTGAATTTCTTCTCTTGCTGCGACAGTTTATCACGTGACACACTGTCGATTCATCCAGATAACAAAAAAAAAAAAATCAATCATCCTACTAATCCAACTAATTTGATATCTTTGTGTATAAGTTATTAACCATCAACAAATCATAAATGATACACCACTTAAGAGACAACAGTTATCAAGCAAAAGAATGACTCACAAGCAAAGATCTCGAATTACACTAAACCTCCGAAAAAAAACAAAAAAAAAAAACGACAACAGCAGCAGAAATCAAATAACCCTGAAGAGTGAAGGCATTATAATAATGTCTTAACACAAAACTTCGAAGTTAGCAAGAAAGAAGTAACACTGCAAAGCTAAGTGAAAATCTTGTCCACAATAATTATATATATTTTTAAGTAAAAGCCTTTTTCTAATACTTCAACGCTTTTGGGAAGTTAGGTTTTTGAATATGTCCAGCGTCTGTAATATATAAAAAAAAAATTTCTTTCTTTTCTTTTCAATTTCCCTCCCTTCCTTCCTTTATCTCTCTTATCTCCCACCTTTTTTCCGTGTTGCTTAACCTTACATCAATTCAACACGGCCGTCTGTTAATTTTTAAGTTACAATTCTCTTTCCTTTTTTTGCGAACCCAGACGATGTCAATTTTTTCTTTTCTTGTTTATTTGATTTTATTTTGTTTTATCTTTTTCTTTTTTTATTTTAATTTCTTTGCAAATCTATTTAAAAAGGAAAATTAGACTGATTTTTCTCCAGTTTCTGAAAGGATTTTTCTGTTGCTTAGGTGATATGTTATCCCCCGTGGGGATTTTCATATCGAAATGGTCATTCAACATCATTGAATTAATCCTTTTTTAATTTATATATATATATATATATATATATATATATATATATATATATATAGTACAGTGCAAATGTATTAGGACAAGAACTCTTTATCTTTTATGAGGCATCAAAATAAAGTTTAAAATCACCCCTGTGCTAACACTTTTTGCAGACTGCCGGTAGTGTGCAAAAGCATTAGGACAGGGGTGATTTTTCTAAAAACCTCAAATACAGGGTGAATAGTCAATCTTTATAAAAATTATTTAACTAAAAAGGAAGAAGGAGGAAGGCTTTAGAATTTGAATTGGCCCCTACAAAGTGCTTGATCTCAATTCAATTAGACATCTATGGGATATTTTGAATACAAAGAAATTGATAAATCAAATGTTGCTTCGAAAGACACAATTTGTGAACAAATACAGGTGCTTGGCAGGAGATACCATTAGATACATTGAAGAAGCTTGTGGTGTCAATGCCTGACAAAATAAAGGCTGTGATCAAAGTATAGGGCTATTATAGTAAATATTAAATTTATTTTATAACAATAATATTTTCTTGTTAAAGCATTTGTTGAGTAAATCAAATAAAATTACTTTAATTAAATTGTTTATTTTCTGTCAATATGCCTCATAAAAGATAAAATAGTTCTTACCCTAATACTTTTGCACAATACTGTAAACGAAGTTACTATCAATTAATCATCATAGACAATCGCACCTACCTCCTATTAGCATGAACCAGGCTTGTCTCCCAGAGAGTAAAACACTATGCCTCCTTGGTCTCACACTTTCAGCGGACCTCAAGTGGAATGACTATATCGAATCCATTGCTAAATCCACTGCTATGAAAGTCGGTTCTCTGTGCAGGGCCCGGAGTTTTTTTTTTCCGTCTGAATCTATCCTGCACATTTATAAATCTACCATCCGCCCGTGCATTGAATACTGTTGCCATATCTGGACGGGTGCCCCTGATATTCTCCTTGGGCTTCTAGACAAGGTACAGCGGAGGATCTGTAATGTGATCGATACCGACTTAGCAGACCGCCTGCAGTCTCTCTATCACAGGCGCGACGTGGCTTCCCTGTGTCTCTTTTATAAATACTTTCTCATCTGCTCCGATGAACTTAGATTACTGGTGCCCCCTAGGTTCGAATTTGCACGAGATACTAGATTAGCAACTAAATCCCAGCCTTTTACAGTGAAACCGATAAAATTCAACCGCAACTTCTACTCCAACAGTTTCTTTTCTCGCACTTCCCGACTGTGGAATTCTCTTCCACATGACTGCTTCCCCGACGGCTACAATCTCCAGGAGTTTAAATGTAAAGTCAATAGACACCTCCTAACAAACTAACTCGCTTCCATTCTTTCAAACACTCTTCCCACCCACCCAACTATCTATCACCCCACTTCTGACATCTCCTATATCTAACCACTCTTTTTATTTACCTTCCCCTATGTAGCCCCAAGCGCAATAGTGGCAGTGGAATGCCTTGCTCGGGGTGAAATGATTAAAAAAAATAAAAAATTGTCTTTCACATACAAGTCTGTTTCGCTGTATCACAATTCATCAGTATGGCTAGATACACCCATTTGTTTCTGGCCAGGATCGAAACACGACCGGTTTGGTATTAGTCGGAGTCTCTACCTCCTAAGCCATAAGCGCATAGAACGAGACGGAGGAAAATTTTAGCGTGTTATAAGTGGTGTATACATACGCCTGTCAACGGAAGAATTCAATTTATTAAGGAGAGCAAGGCGTACATCGTAGAAGTGTTAAATGTTTTTAAAATTTTCCTGTACAGAGAGTTTAATCGTAATGAGAGCATAATATATTTGTCATCCACATACAAGTCATCGCACCCAAAGAAAAATATCGGCAGTCAAAACACAAACAAAAGCAATGAAAATGCATATATAAAAGAAATATCAAGAAATATAAAAAATTAGTTAGTGTTATCCCCGGAAGAGTGGAGCCTCTGTCTACGAAACTCAAGTGTCGGGATGCTGAAGTATACATCAATCAGTAAAGTAACAAACCTTATATATCTATATGTATATATCTTATTTGCCTTATCTATCTATCTATCTATCTATCTATCTATCTATCTATATATATATATATATATATATATATAAATATTCTGATTTCATGCGCCTATGGTTTAGGGAGTAGCGACACTTCGACTGACACCAAATCAACCAAGTATCGATCCCGAAGCAAGTTGGTCTGTCTAGTGTCACACTGATGAGCTGTCATACAGCGAAACAGGCTTGTATGTGGCTGAATAATATATATATATATATATATATATATATATATATATATATTCATTGAAAAAATAAAAATAGTTCATGAACAATTATCAGGCTGATTCAAACACTAATTCCTTACTACGCGTAACTACTTTAAGAGTAGCCGAAGCATATATATATATATATATATATATATATATATATATGTGTGTGTGTGTGTGTGTGTGTGTGTGTGTATGTGTGTCGTCCACATACAAGACTTTTGCTGTATAACAGCTCATCAGTGTGGATAGACATCTACTTGCTTTCGGCCGGGATCGAAACTCGACCGATTTGGTGTCAGTCGGAGTCTCTATCCATAAGCGCATAGAATGAGAGAGTGGAAATTTTAAGCGTGTTATAGATAAGCAGTGCATACACACGCCAGTAACCAGAAGGACTCAATTCATTGATGAAGAGTAACGCGTAAATCGCAGTAGTTGTAACTCTTTTTAAATTTTTAAACTTTTCTTTCTCCAATCGTAATGAGAACATAATATATATATATATATATATATATATATATATATATATATATATAATGTAATTTTGATATTATAATGGTTTAAAAAAGCATTCTATCACTACGCAAAAAATTTCATGTTTCAGAACAATCCTGTTTTTCTTTAGGTGATATGTTGAAATAAATGGTGAAAATGATTTATTTAGAAAATATAAGATGAATTCATGGTTACTGAGTTTTTAGTTCCCATCTCTTCAAGTAGCAACAATTCCAATGGTTTAATTTTATCAGAAAATTAATAAAGCTGTAAGAAAAGCGATATGACACAGAAAAATAATTTTCCGGGTGTCATTATGTCACCCTCACCCCTCCTGGTCTCAAAATTATGTTGCATGCGCCAAATGGCCGCAAATTAGTCTCATCTGAGTTTGCAGCTGTTCGCTTCCGTTCCTCCCCTGGTGACCTAAGATGAACAGTCGAAAATATTTAACTTTCTTTGCCACTTTGTTTTTTCTGATCTAAATTTAAAGTCAGTCAGTTAAGTGCCATACATGATACATGCTTTGGGCGATCAAGTCTCGAAAGAGACATGACTGACTGGGCAGAAGATTGTCCCGCAGTAGGTTGCCATTGCTTTCTGCGGTAGACTGGTTGCTGACCAAGGCTATAGAACCCAATCTGTCCTGTTATATGACTCATAGCTAGAGGGGAAAGAAATGTATTATATTATTATGTAGTAATTAGTGGGGGATCGGTTTCCTATTGTTATGAAGTAATAAAATGATCACCCACTTTATGACCAGTAGAAACCTTAAACATTATTCCAACTATTATATTCAGTCAGTCAGTTAAGTGCCATACGTGATACACGCTTGGGCGATCATGTCTCGAAAGAGACATGACTGACTGGGCAGAAGATTATCCCACAATAGGTTGCCATTGCTTTCTGCGGTAGACTGGTTGCCGACCAAGGCTATAGAACCCAATCTGTTCTGTTATTTGACTCATAGCTAGAGGGGAAAGAAATGTATTATATTATTATGTAGTAATTAGTGGGGGATCGGTTTCCTATTGTTATGAAGTAATAAACTGATCCCCCACTTTATGACCAGTAGAAGCCTTAAACATTATTCCAACTATTATATTCAGTCAGTCAGTTAAGTGCCATACGTGATACACGCTTGGGCGATCATGTCTCGAAAGAGACATGACTGACTGGGCAGAAGATTATCCCACAGTAGGTTGCCATTGCTTTCTGCGGTAGACTGGTTGCCGACCAAGGCTATAGAACCCAATCTGTCCTGTTATTTAATCCATAACTGGAAGGAAGAGACGGATTAATACCTTTCCCAATGGTATTTTCGCGTAAGTGAATACAATGGATTCAACTGAAATTCGAACTCGGCTCCCCGGTTTTTCGTTCCGAGCCGATATCCACTGTACCACAACGCACACCCTATTTAAATTTAAAGTATTTGCGTAAAAAGAGGCGGTCGATTCTTCGTGCTGCATTACTGAACTACTTAAAAACAAGAGGTGGTTGGATGCCGAAATAAGGGAAACAGGAACAAGGAAGAAATGAAAGCCAATTTATGTGGACGAATATTTATATTGTAATTTTCTGTACAGTAAGGGACGGAGAGAATAATAAAAATAAAATAAAATAAAAATAAAATATAATCCAATTGTTCCAAAGACCACAAATTACTACGGCAGCTCTAGGATGTTTTTTTTTTTCACCTGAATCCATGTTGCACATATACAAATCAACAATCCGTCCGTACATGGAATACTGCTGTCATATATAGTCAGGCGCCCCCGCTGTTCATCTCAGGCTCCAAAGGAGAATCAGTAATGTGATAGGTACCGACTTGACTGCTCGACTCCAGCCACTTTCTCACCGACGGGATGTGTCTTCGCTCTGTCTGTTCTATAAATATTTTCATGGCTTCTGCTCCGACGAACTTAAGTCACTGGTGCCCTTGCCACATGACTTTATTCGTACTTGAAACTGGGTCCCACCCATTCACAGTTATGTCAACCAAATGCAGCCAACAATTCTACTCCAACAACTTCTTTTCTCACACTTCCCGTCTGTGGAACTCGCTTCCATATTCTTGCTTTCCTGACGGCTATAACCTCCATGAATTTAAATGCAATGTCAATACCCATTTTTTACCCACTTGACTCCAGTTCTTTCTACATCACCCTGTATACCTGTTCCTTTCAATCTACCTTTGCAAATGTCATTCCCATCTTTCTCTTGCTTCTTTCTCTGACAACCCCTGTAACTGTTTTTTTTTCTTTACTCTCCTATTATTTAATCCGTTTCTCTTTTGTAGTTTTCCTGCGCATTAGCGGCGTTATCGCCTTGCTTGGGGTGAAACGATTAAAAAAATATTGTTGTTGCTAATATAGCATTCTTGCTTTCTCTGCCCATCAACGGTGGTCATGACAGCAGCGTGTGCAGAGAGATAGATAGATAGAGATAGAGTGAGAGAGAGATTTTTCCCGCCTCTTTCACGTCAAGCATTCTTCGACTGTCTGATGTCCAAAGCCAACGGCTTGAATTAATTTTTTCTTCTGCTCTCGATTTTCAAATCCGTAGTTTTTGTTGAAATCGTTTCAATCTGGCGCGGGTAGGGGAGGACATTGGAATGTGATTCCGTTAAAATATAATGTTAACTTTGTTGATCTGGTTCAGCTCATTTGCCCATATTTTTTGCCATGCCGGTTCCACTTCGATGACTTTACACATTCACCCGTCAGCGTTAATTACAATTACATCCGTTTAGAAAATTTACAGTTAATTTTACCATTTGTGAATCTTTCCTCTCTTCCCTTCTACGAGAGAACAAAAGAGAGAGCAACAGAAATAAATAATTAGGGTTCTCTCCTTTCTCTGGATCAGCTGGACATCGTCAAATTATTATCATTTCAACATATCATCCAACAATGCCATTCCTTTCGCCTCTCTACATCTCTCGGCCAACCCAGCGTTCTTTTCCCTCTTCCTCTCTCGCTCACTCTATCTCTCTTTGTCTCTCTCTCTCTCTCCATCTTTCAGTCTCTCCTAAGAAAAAGAAATTTCTGGGAACAAAAAATATACACACAGAAATATTTTCCAAATATCTATTCCTGGCTTCGAGTCCAGGGTCCGTTTAACGTGTGTGCATAAGAAACACTTACAGTGTTACATTATCTGTGTGTTAAAAAGTTAGCGGGTTGAGAAGTAAAAAATATATTGACAAAGAGTAGCGATGGACAGGACGTGTGACCACAAAGTGAAAACACATCACTGTTTTGACCTCGTCACTAAGTTGTTGTGTTCCTGTTTGGGCCAGAAATAAAGACACAAAGACGGAATAGTGTCAAACAAATATATTACAAAGAAAAGACAGTAGTACAAATATATACAAATTATTAGCATGACTGTTAGTCCGGCTGTCAGAGTTATCTGCTGGAATAGATCCAGCTTTCATTCTCCTCTACAAAACAGAACAGCTATATATATATATATATATATATATATATATATATATATATTAATTGTTTAATACTTAGTTTTTGGTTATAATAGGGTTAGACCAGGACACATTTGCATTAAAAATGTTCGATACAATTATATTGTAGAAGCGAAATAATATATATATATATATATATATATATATATATATATATATATATATATATCCGAGTGAATACAGAACGAGGAATTCTTACAACGTCCAAAACATTAATTTAAAACAGTGCTCGATAATATATATATATATATATATATATATATATATATATATTGTAGTTGGTCCTTATTTTTTAATAACGATAAAAATTAAAAATCCAACTTTTCTATTATCCTAAACATTCTCATAGAATTTAACCTCGCCGAAGTGATCCCATTTGGCAGTGGGTTAAAGTTAAATTTAATCAACAACGTTCATCACAGATCTTGTTCGAAGACTCCACTGTCATTGAAGAGGTTTGTTTAAAATAGCCGTTACTGACGAAGAGGCGTTACTTTAGTGTCCGCCGAGAGAAGGTAAAGAGTAAGAGAGAGAGAGAGAGAGAGAGAGAGAGAGTAAGAAAGAGAGAGAGAGAAGAAAATTAACTGAAGGACAAAGGAGAGAGAAATCAAGATTATCTGTATCGTGCTAGATAATATAATATAACTTGTACTTTTAAAGATCTACTAAACGAAGCTGCTATCTATTAACCATCACAGACAATTGCTCCTACCCCACCATTTGCATGCATCAGTCTAGTCTCTCTGAAAGCAAAACACTGCGCCTCCTCAGGTTAACTCTCACAACAGACCTCAAATGAAATGACTATATAGAATCGATAGCTAAATCCGCTGCTAAGAAAGTCGGTTCTCTGTGTAGGGCCAGGAAGTTTTTCCCGTCTGAAACAATCCCGCACATATATAAATCTACCATCCGCTTGTGCATTAAATACTGCTGCCATATCTGGTCGGGTGCTCATGCTATCCACCTAGGTATCCTTGAAAAAATCAAATGAAGAATCTGTAATGTGATCAATCCCGACTTAGCAGCTCAGGTACAGTCACTTTTTCACCGGTGCAATGTGGCTTCCCTGTGTCTTTTCTACAAATACTTTCACGGCTTTTGCTTCGATGAACTTAGCTCACTGGTGCTCCCAGTGATATGTATTTACTCGAGCCACAAGAGTAGCAAATAGGTCCCACCCTTCTACTGCGAGACCAATAAAATGTAAACGCAAATTCTACTCCATCAGCTTGTTTTCTCGCATTTCCCGCCTGTGTAATTCCCTTCCGTTTACTTGTTTCCCGGCAGCTACCATCTCCAAGAATTTAAATGTAAAGTCAATCGTCATCTCCTATCTCACTAAGCTGCATCCTCTCTCTCTCATGCTCTTTTCTCCGTCCACTCCACTCTCATCAGTATTCTCATCCTTCTCTTACCCACTTCCTGACACCTTCTATAACCTGTCACTCATTTCCCTCCTATGTAACCCCCTGCAAAACAGTGGCAGTAAAATGCCTTGCTTGGGGCGATATGATTATCAAAAAAAATCTATACTATCATAATGTGGCTGTAAAGTGGGGGATCAATTCTATATTACATTCAATATATGAACTGATCCCTCATTTTATCGCCACAGTATTCCTTCTCTTACCGACTTCTTGACACCCCTTATAAACTGTCACTCTTCTTCCTAATTTTCCTCCTATGTAACCCCCTGCAAAACAGTGGCAGTAAAATGCCTTACTTGGGGCGATATGATTATAAAAACATCTATACTATTATAATGTGATTATAAAGTGGGGGATCAATTCTACATTACAATCAATATATGAACTGATCCCTCACTTTATTTCTAGTCATCCTTCTCTTCTTCTTGACACCCCTTATAAAATGTCACTCATTTTCAGAATGTTCCTCCTATGTAACCCCCTGCAAAACAGTGGCAGTAAATTGCCTTGCTTAGGGCGATATGATTATAAAAAAAAAAACAACAAACAAAAAAATATATTCGATTGTCCTTTAAATATTGCAGTCACATCTATTCTGATATTTCTACTCCGTATTTAAGAGATCATTGATAAAATCCAAAAAATAATCTACAACCTTATTTTTCCTAACTTAACATCACGGCCTCAGTCACATTGAAACCATTTTCATATTAACGCAGGTTGATAGTTCCTTATTTTAAAATAAATATTGCGCTCGTTGCAAAAGTTGAAGTTTGATCTGATAAGAACTGACTGCCAAAAATTACGTTCATAGCTTTTACCAATTTTTTATTATTTCATCTTAAAATCGTCGGAAAAATTTAGAGAATTACCTAATTTCCTCCAGTTTTTGCTTACAAACTGACTTCAAAATTTTACTATTTCAAGAATAAATCCAAATAAAGTAGATATTTTTTGGGCATTAAATACATTGACTGGAAAATATATTGCTTTTTGTTTCTATAGAAGCTTCTATATGTGAAGCTTGCCATTTACTGAGCTGCTCTTTCCTCACTTTTCGAGTGTGCAGATAAATTTGGTAACTAACACCGTTTTCTTCATTAGAATCTCTTGCAATTCATTATTTGAAAAACCTTCTGTAAGCGCAGGATCACAAATTTTATTCTGTGAGAGTTTAATCAAATTTGACCAGTGTGTCGCAAGAGAGTTGATAAATATAAACTTTTAAAATCTTTATTTTCGTGACTAGTTACTTCTGAAACAAAATAAATATTTTTTATTTGAAAACTTACCGATACATGGTTTAATTTTTGTGATGTAATTTGAATGAAATTTTAAAATTCGTCTTGTAAATTGACATACCTAATTAAGTATGAATAAATATTTATTTAAAATTTATTTATTAGACTCTTCTCTCGCCTCCAATTAATTTGACTTCAACATTTAAATGTTTCAATGCTTCATTCTGTATTTTGGTCTAAAGATGTTTTATTTTTCTTGGGTCATGTTTCAGATGTACAGTTGTTGATTAAGGAATTAATTATTCATTTAAATTTTAAACCAATTAGTTTCATAGATTTCAATTATATATTTTATAAGGTTGGGCTGTAAGGTCTCACTTGTCACCGGAATAAAATTTCTGTGCTTCAATTTTAAAACTAAACTTAATTTTAAACTAATTTTTTTTTTAAATGGGTATTATTTGGAAAGAAATATTTCGTGTCCATATTTATCATGACAAACACCAATTTTAAAATTCTGTGCCTACCATAGTTCCAAAATCGGCCTGCCTAACTGTTACTTAGCTCCATAATGCCTTTTCTAAAAATATATTTTCATAGTAGTTTCACTGATAATCTTTGCTCTGATAAGCTTCATCTTTGGCATATCAACTTCACGAATTTAAAATTGGCCGTATGGTCTCTTAATTTAACGGTTAAAATTGACAGATATAGCTTCAAGTTACATTGTAATATTTTGTTCTCTCGCATTTCTGTAAGGGTTACTCTTTTGGCTTCTTCATTTCTAGAAATTTCAGAATGTAAATGTAACGTCGATACTCGATTTTTGTATCATGGAAATTCTGTTTTCTTGTCTTTTCTCAAAGATATTCCCCGATTTTTTCACTTTCACTAAATCTAATGCTTGGGATTAATAAATGATTAATATATATATATATATATATATATATATATATATATATATATATATATATATATATATTGTATCGAGGCATCAGATAATTTTCTAAACATAGTTACCAAAAATTATAAACGCAGTTATCAAATTTGCAATGCGGTTTTATGACGTCACACCGCGGGATAGAGCGAAATGACAACAAAACCATGTAGTCAAATGCAATGTAATATGTTATGTCCGGATTTAAAGGTGATTTTTATTGAGTGTTGGTTGTTTAGATTTGATGTACATGGCCTCCAATATCTGCAGGTTCCTCTTACTCTGTGTATGAGTAAGGATCACCGTATTGTTGGCCAAAATTTGTCTTAGAAGCAAATCAATAAATAATTATCCAAATGTTGGAGAATTTTTGTCTTTATTTTCAACTGAAATTAAAGCCAAAATAGGACGTTTAGAACGGTTCATGATTAAACATAATAGACATTCATTGTCTCTTATATTTAACAGCATATGTTTAGAAAATTATTTGCTGCCTGGATACACAATATATATATATATATATATATATATATATATATATATATATATATATTGTGTATCCAAGCATTGCCCGTTCAACTCAGAACATTTTTAATAAGATGATTAATGCAGCGTGTTGCGATTTCCGAGCGCTTGTAGTCGCCGCCTCACTTTAAAACTCAGTTATATAAAAAAAAAAATTATATAATAAATTGTTGTTTAAAAATTATTGAAAAATTCCATTAAAAAAAACTATTTTCTTTTGTTTTGCGTAAACGTGAGTTGATGTTTTGTGTGACATTGTAAACAACATTGCGTTTGTTTTTGTTTCAAAATTGCGGGGGAAAATATTTACATTTTTTGTTGACTAAATGAATTTAACATAAAAATAAAAATTATTTCTTTTGTTTTACTGAAATTAGAAATATAAAAACTATTACGCTCTCAGTTCAGAATTTTTGAAGAATACTTAAAAATGTAGATATTTTTAATTTTAGAGGAAAAAGTTACATTAATGCTACACAAATAACAGACAATTGATTTCCTGCATGAAATATTTAGCGAAAATAATTTTGTTTTTAATTTTATTTTCTGAAGTATGAAATATTAAATCTAAAAAAAAAAGAATTAAATAATTTTTTTTTTAAAATATTTCTTTTGTTTCAACATTACGGGGAAAAATATTCCCATTTTTTGTTCACTAAATGAATTTTTAAAACGTCGGAATGAAAATTAAATATAAAGGCTCATTTTTTAATAAAAAATAATTTAGTCGCGTTTGACACGTGAGATTTGATTTCTGTGACGTAATTTAGCAACCATCTTAGATCTTGGATGTTTTACAGAAATAAAACGTCGGCATAAAAATTAAATTTAAAAGCTCATTTTTTTTTAATAAAAAAATTTTAGTACCGTTTGACACATTAGATTTGATTTCTGTGACGCAATCCAGTAACTATCTTAGATCTTAGATGTTTTACGGAGCAAATGTAAACAATCGTCCCCATTTTCCAAAAAGTGCGGAAGGAAAAATTGCTGAACTTAAAACTCAAAAAGTATGTGTCGGCCTGGCTTCCCTGGAGATATGTGTCCCTAGAAATTTTGAATTGCGTAGCTTAAAAAATGTAGGCGTGCAAAAAGAAGAGTCAGACACAGACTCACAGATTGCCTTTTATATATATAGATATTAATCATCCACATACAAGCCATTTTCGCTGTATCACAGCTCATCAGTATGGCTAGACATCCACTTGCCTCAGATCGATTTGGTATCAGTCAAAGTCGCTAACCCCTAAGCCATAGGCACATGGAATCAGAGAAGGGAAATTATAGCATGTTATATATAAGCGGCGTATACACACGCCAGTCACCGAAAGAACTCAATTCATTGCTGAAGAATTATGAATATATCGACGAAGTGGTGACTTTTTTTCAAATTTTCCTCTCTAGAGTGCTCAGTCGTAAGGAGAGCAGATAGATAGATAGATAGATAGATATGAATAGACTGAGATAGATAGATAGATAGATAGATAGATAGATAGATAGATAGATAGAAACGCAAATAGTTTTTTTTGCAAGGAATTTCGTGACTGCAGTAGAGGCTGGGTATATATATATATATATATATATATGTATGTGTGTGTGTGTGTGTGTGTGTGTGTGTGATACAGCGAAACAGATCTGTCTGCGGATGACTATATGTAAGTAACATTCTTGGTAATTTGTAAGGTTAATTCAGTAGGGGATCGTAATCTGATGAGTACTCACTGTTAGAATTTAACAAAGTATATATATATATATATATATATATATATATTGTCTGTGTGTTTTTCATTAATGCAGGTTTCATTGAATAATATAGACAAGTTTTGTCTATTAATTTTGTGTAGGATCCGTTCGTACCGTCTGTTATACTTGATGGTGATGTCGTTGAAAGACAACAAAAAATCACAGTTATTGTTGATTTTTTTATCGGGTCTAAGCTTTCGGCTCACATAAGCCATTATCAAAGAATAAATATTAACACACAGTAAACATAGAACATTTAAGTTATTAACAATAAAGAGAATTAAATTGAAAATATAAGTCCATCCCTACCGTGGCGGATGGCCGAAGACAGTGACAAAATAGTGGCGTTGTGGTCCCTGATCTGATTACAGGCATTTGAGTACGTTATTGGAAATATCAAAATTGATTGTATTCAAACCAGGTTTAAATTGTTTAATGTAGATTGCTTCGAGGATTTTTAGTGTTTCTGTTTATTATTTTCTTGTTTAAGTATGTACGTGTTATCAACAAGCGTTTTTCTCAGAAGTGTGCGTTGATAACCGTGTTGTTCTAAATGACGGAATATATTTGAATTTTCATTTAAGTGCAACGTCAGACGCCGTGAGAGCGAATTTGTAGTGTGGCCAATGTAGATATTATTGAGGTTGTTAGAGTATATCAGACGGTACGAACGGATCCTACACAAAATTAATAGACAAAACTTGTCTATATTATTCAATGAAACAGCATTAATATATATATATATAGATATAGATATAAGTATATATATATATATGTGTATGTGTGTGTGTGTGTCTGCGTGTGTGTGTGTGTGTGTGTATCACCTCGTTTCAATATGAAGACGCAACTGAATATTTACGTGTGTAGACTTTTGAAAAAAGTTTGTAGTAAATTTGTTCATTTTACAGATGGCGACCCCATATTGTCTGCTCGTAAATATTTGGGCCGAATAATCGAAGCATTTTTCTTTGCCTTGACGAGTGGTCAGATTAATGACTTGGAGATTGATTTCCATTTCGAAGTTTGAGCAGACAGGTCGTCTGAGAGTTCCAAGAATTAATTCCATCTGTTCTCATGATTAAGGCTGAAGTCTGACTTAGCAGATAAAAGATATGAGAGAACCGGGAAATGAAGGCGAGTTGCAATGTTATTGTTACATTACGAATTGTTACTCTTCTTTATCGATTTTTTCTTGATTTCTCTTCCATAGATTTAGATTAATTTGCTAAAATTCTTCATTTTCCCTTCTTGCCTTGTTTTGCTTTATAAATGACGCTTGAACATCTATTGGGGCTCAAGGTCACGCCAGACCTAGCCCCAGGCGTACAGCCTCGATGTGATAAAAACAACGGATCACTTATAATCACGTTTTTATTTTATAATCGTGTGGCTCCAAGCAAGTCATTTTAATGCCACTGTTTTGCAGGGGATTGCATTAATAAGTAGTAATTAGTGGAGGATCAGTTTCCTATTGTTATGAAGTAATAAACTGATCCTCCACTTTATGACCAGTAGAAACCTTAATCATGTTTCCAACTATTATCTTCAGTCAGTCAGTTAAGTGCCATACGTGATACACGCTTTGGGCGATCATGTCTCGAAAGAGACATGACTGACTGGGCAGAAGATATTCTATCCTGCTCTTTAAACTATAGCTGAAGGGAGAAGAGATGGATTGTATTAATAAGTAGTAATTAGTGGGGGATCAGTTTATTACTTAATAACAATAGAAAACTGATCCCCCTTTTTATGCCCAGTAGAAGCTTTACTTATGTTTCCAACTATTATATTCAGTCAGTCAGTTAAGTGCCATACGTTATACACGCTTTGGGCGATCATGTCTCGAAAGAAACATGACTGACTAGACAGAAGATTTTTCAGCAATAGGTTACCATTGCTTTCTGCGGTAGACTGGTTGCCAACTAAGGCTATAGAACCTAATCTATCTTATTATTTAACCCATAACTGGAGGGAAGAGACGGATTAATACTTTTTCCAAGGGTATTTATGCGTATGCAAGGAATTCAACTGCAATTCCGAGTCGATATCCACAGCATCACAACGCACATCCAACCCAAAAAAATAATGCGTAAATATGTATATATATATATATATTACGGAAAGTTTCGGAGAGTAACGAAATGGATTAACAATCGACAGATGTAATTTTTTGTTTAAACATTAATTTTAATAGACACTCGTATTTGAGTAAATGTTCTGTTTTTAATTAAACAGTATGTTTATATAGACTGCCAAAAATAACACTGAATAAACAAAATATTTTGACCCCCAATAAGTTCTTGCCGTTTTCCAAAAGATAGCGTTACCAGAACTGCTTGCGTGTAGTTTTAGATGATAAGGCATCGATTAGGAAATACTGTTTGATTATAAACAGAATATCTACTTAAATACGAGTATCGATCAAAAATAATGTTCAAACAAATACTTTCAAATTGTCGGTTGTTTATAACCAAGTTTCGCTAATCTTCGTTAATTTCCGTATCATGATGATTATCGTAAATAATCAGGCCGGTAGAAATAAATATATATATATTGTTTGATTATAAACAGAATATCTACTTAAATACGATTATCGATCAAAAATAATGTTCAAACAAATCATTTCAAATTGTCGGTTGCTTACAACCAGTTTCGTTAATCTTCGTTAATTTCCGTAACGTGATGATTATCGTAAATAATCAGGCCGGTAGAAATAAATATATAATACTGTTTGATTATAAACAGAATATCTACTTAAATACGAGTATCGATCAAAAATAATGTTCCAACAAATCATTTCAAAATTAATCTTATAATATATTTATGACAGACAATGCTCTAAATATTTTTAAAATGTCTCTACCTTCCACCATTACATCCTTCAGTACCAAAGAACATTATCTCTCACAGATCCAGCATTAAAATTAGGAATAAAAATATTAAATATTTTTTATTAACGATGATCATCAAACTTACGATTTAATCGAACTGGGTTTCACCTTATACACAGGAAATAATTACAAAGCTTCATATTTGTCTCATTTATTTAATCTCGAAACGTAAAATCAGGGAGCCGAGTTCGAATTCCAGTTGAATTTCTTGCATTCACTTACGCGCAAATACCCTTGGGAAAGGTATTAATCCGTCTCTTCCCTCCAGTTATGGATTAAATAACATAACAGATTGGGGTCTATAGCTTTGGGCTGTAACCACTCCATCAAAGAATCTAATGGCAATCTACTGCGGGATAATCTTCTGCTCCGTCAGGCATGTCTCTTTCAAGACATGATCGTCCAAGTGTGTATCACGTATGGCACTCAACTGACTGACTGAAGATAATAGTTGGAAACATAATTAACTCTTCTATTGGGCTTAAAGTGGGTGATCAGTTTTATATTGCTATTACGTAATAAACTGATCCCCTACTAATTACTACTTATTAATACAATCCGTCTCTTCCCCCTTCAGCTATAGTTAAAGAGCAGGATAAAAAATCTTCTGCCCAGTCTGTCATGTGTCTTTTGAGACATGATCGCTCAAAGTGTGTATCACGTATGGCACTTAACTGACTGACTGATGTTCAATTATGATGAAAAAACTCCCGCCAAAATATTTCTAGTATCCCCATTTTAAAGGTCAAAGAGTAGTATGTGACTCGCCTGCCACCCGTTGCATACCCTTGCCATTTAGGTTGATATGTATTTTGTTAATAAAAATAATAATAGTCAGTATAAGAAAGCACCAGAACGTACCTGACCACTTTCTATCGTTCTCCATTGTTTAAAAGGGTCGGATCAGACGCAAAATGGAGTATAGCTGACATATTTTGCGCTGGACGAGCGTCAATCTTTACTTTACCGCCTTTGCAAAACCTTTTCATGGATTTGTGAACTTCTTTCTAACAGGCGAAATGTTGCAAGCTTTTTCCATGGGAAATATTCGGTCTAGCTGCATTATATACTTCCACCTGTTTAGACATTTATAACTAGGGCCGCCAAGCCATGTAGTTAGTGTCGTTTCATCGACGTTCCCTTTGTATATTTGTAGCAGTGACTTGACTGGGCGACCCAAGAGAGCCAGATTCGGGTGTATGTTTTGTAAGGGAGTGTGGCGAACTGGCGAGCGTTGGTCAGATAGAGAATCGTAGAGTACTTCGTGGTAAATAGAATTGGCGTTGCTCGTATCGTTTTATATTTAGTGTGCTCATTGGCTTAGTGGTTGCCAGCTCGCTGCGACTACATCTCTCACTGTCAGCCCTCTGCCTTCGGGTAGGGGGCGTTCTCTGCTTCCGAGCAGAGAGCACAAACCCAGTCGTGGCTCCGCCGAAGGGTAGAATCACGACTCGTTAATAATAGATAGAGATTTTTAGGCCCTACTATATGGCCGGGAATACCCACTATAAAATGACCATGTGTCACATCTGGCCTTGCGTGGGAAGGCTAGTAAATACCGAAGCACGACTGGGGAAAAATAGACAGGTATTTTTTGGACGGGTCATATAGCAAGGAAATCCCACTCATAACTGACCATGTGTCACATGTTGCCCTTAGTGGGAGGGACAACTAAATATAGTGGTAGCCAGGTCGAGTGCATAAAACGTGGTATGCTCATTTTGAGAGTGGGTCGCTGTTGTTATTCGAGCTGCAGTTCACGTGAGATTAGTGTTTCGGAGATTAAGACAAGATTTGTGAATTTGGTTTGCCTGTTTGGAATACTTTTCCAATATATATATATATATATATATATATATATATATATATATATATATGGTGCGTTGGGTAAACTGTCGCTATTTGCCTTGGAAAATTTTGTAAAGTAATAATAACAAAAGAACCATTCTATTTTCATTTAAAATTATTCACCTGGCATTAAATACTAAAAAATAGTATGAAATACATCATTTTTTTTTTAAACGCTGGGGTTGCCTAATAATTATGGCCGGTACTGTATATATAGCAATTTTACTGGGTGCGATTTGTAAATTGTCGCTGTTTGCCTTGTAATATTTTGTAAATTAATAATAACAAAAGAACCATTCTATTTTCAATTACAAATATTCACTTGGCAATAAATACTAAAAATAGTATGAAATACATCATTTTTTTTAAACGCTGGGGTGGTCAAATGTAGCAGTGACTTGCCTCGCCGACCCAAGCGGTCCAGGGTCGCGTGTATGTTTTATAAGGGAGTGTGGCGAATTGGCGAGCGTTGGTCAGATGGAGAATCGGACAGCACTTCATGGTAAACAGAATTGGTGTCGCTTGTAGCCATTTAAATGTACTGTACTGAGCGCTCAATCAATGCAATAATAAAAAAAATCTGTATATCAAAACTACCAACAATGCATTTCATGATCTAAAAAATATATATTTTAAAAAACACCTTACTCTTAAAGCATGAAAGTAAGTACAAAATATCTGTAGTTGAACGCGTAAAATGGCGTACAAAATATTTTAATTTCGGCTTAGTCTGGTTAATGTAGGTCGATGTGCCCCTGAAAACAATTGACTAACCAACAATGCTTATTAATGTTTATACATGTTTAAAGCCAAATAAGAAACTGGTATGTCCCGGAAAAGGATATATATCAATACAAGTTTGTTAAGTAGTGAATGCAAATGTAACCGGGTAGGTCAATCTAGTACGTAGACGTAATCGTCGTATACAGCATGCTTAGACGTAGGCGTAGTCAATAGTAAGCGTAGATCTCTAGTGGAAGACCTCTATCATTAACTCTCTCTGGACGTCCTTGCCTTCGTCTGTATTTATGGCTGAGTCTAGCCAATCACATTCCAGTGAGGGGGTACCAAAGTGTATTCATATTCATTATCTATGCATTACAATACATATTATGTGTAGCTGAAGGCATACAAATGCTTTCAAAATATTTAGATTTAGTCATTAAACAGCCAATCGAGATTTATATGTCGCTAAACAAAATCAAGCAAGCAACCAAAATTCATAAAACAATCAAGGTATAAAAAAAAATGGAAGAACAAATATTCAGTAGACAAAATATTCGAAGATTGCGTTAAAAATATCTTAGACATATCCTCACAATATTCACTGGTTATTTTCTCCCTTTACGCACTTCCAATGACCAACTTCAGTAAACTCCAGCCTTGAGGGCCTTTTTGTCATGTATTCGGTAAATAGTAAATAGTATAAAAATAAAACACGGAACGATTTGAAGAGATTCTAATTTATAATTCCACATCTTGAATTTTTCTTGATGGATTCTGCGCATGTGCGATTTCTACTTTCATTCCAGGCGATAGTTTCTCTTTCAAAAAGTTTTTTTTTTTTAATCATTTCACCCCGAGCAAGGCAGAAACGCCACTGATGTACAGGGGGTTACATAAATGTAAAAAGATTAATTAGAAAAGAGTGAGGAGTACAAACTAGTTAGAAAGGAACAATAGAAAGCTGAGAAAGCAGGTGCGATGACAGATATATAGGCGGAGAGAAAGGGAAGGTTATACAGGGGAGGGGAGAGAGCTAGAGTCCAGTGGTTAGTAGATGAGTATTGACATTGCATTTAAATTTCTGGAGGTTGTAGCCGTCAGGAAAGCAAGAATACGGGAGTGAGTTCCACAGGCGGGAAGTGCGAGAGAGGAAGCTGCAGGAGTAGAATTGTCGTCTGCATTTGGCTAACCTGACTGTGAATGGATGGGACCCAGTTGCCAGTCTGGTTGCACGGGTAAACACCTGTTGAGGAGGCATCAGTGACTTAAGCTCATCCGAGCAGAAGCCACGAAGTTATTTATAGAAGAGACAGAGGGAGGCCACATTTCGACGATGGGGAAGTGGCTGCAGTCGAGTTGCCAGAGCATTACCTATCACATTACAGACTCTCCTTTGGAGCTTGTCAAGAACACTGAGGAGAACGGCAGGGGCACCTGACCAGCAGTACTCCATGCACGGACGGATGGTTTTTAAGTCTTATTTGCTGGAACTCTTGGCAAAGAATATCGAGTTTATTTTCTTCAATATCATGAGAATAATAGTTTATTGTGTCACGCTTGTTGGTAGAGTTTAGTATACTGTTTAATTATTAGAATGTGAGTTTAATTTTTTTTTAATGGCATATCAACCTCTGTGGGTCATTTAATATCAAAAAGGTGGGGTTTTAAGGTATTTTATTTAGTGCTTAGTTATAGGAAGAAGGTTGATTGAGTCAGATTTTAATTAAATTGTTTTGTTTTTCTTTTTTTATTTTAGAAAACTGAAATGTCTTCTAATTTTGTATTCAAAAACTTTTTGGTGAGAATAAGTTTTTCCCTCAAAAATGTGTTATGGTTATAATTTTTCGTTCAAAAATGTATATCTATCTAAACTTATTCATAAATAGAACTTTGTCTGTGTCTGTCTGTGTGTGTGTGTGTGTGTGTGTGTGTATCCGTTACCTATAGACTCCGAAACGGCTGGACCGATTTTCTTAAAAATTTACACAGTTGTACTATAAGCGTCTGCGAGTCTTATTAGGTAGGTTTTGTGTCGAGGTACCCCCGATAAATATCAAAAATCGATAATCGAAAAAATCGGGTTATAGAAGGAGTGGTTCGATTTCAATCAAATTTGATACACTCATAGACAATGACATAAGCAATGATATTCAGAAGTTTCAAGGTTGCAGTTCTTACAATAGTGCAGAAAATTGATAATATATATATATATATATATATATATATATATATATATATATATATATGAAAGGCCAGATGTTTATGTGTGTGTGTGTCTGTTTATCTGTCTGTATGTCCTTTATACAAAGCCACAATTTTATACGATTCTCATCAAACTTCACACATATATTCTTTAGTTCTGAGTTCACGAACCATGGATTAGTTTTAAAGCTTTCATTACACCCGAGTAACACCGGGCTATACTGCTAGTTTTCTTATAAAAGTTTATTTTTATGTTTATATTTCTATAAAAGTGTATTTTTATACTTTCATAATGTTTTGATCCTAGTTTGGGGGTTAACTATTTGCCCATAGCTGGAACCCTAACAGGTGCTACCACACCGCTGTCAGGGTGGACCTAGGAACAACAGCAATTAAGAGGTGGTTCCATGCTTCCCACAACCACTCGATGAGAGGCCTTACTGCTGGATGCAATTTACCGTCATGACCAGGGCCATGTTTAGTTTTTGGTTCTACTTAGCATAATATTTAGAAACGGTAATGCGTTTCGATTTAAAAAAAGTAAAATCTATGGAGAGTTCAACTCTTTTAAGTCTTTGTCTATACTTCTTTGGATGTACGTTGTGGTGCAGTGGATATCGGCTCGGAACGAGAAATCGTGGAGCCGAGTTCGAATTCCAGTTGAATTACTTGCATTCACTTACACGCAAATACCCTTGTGAAAAGTATTATTCCGTCTCTTCCCTCCAATTATGGGATAGAGAACAGGACAGATTAGGTTCTATAGCCTTGGCTGGTAACCAGTCTACCGCAGAAAGTAATGGGAACACACTGCGGGATAATCTTCTGCCCAGTCAGTCATGTCTCATTTGAGACATGATTGCCCATGCGTGTATCAAGTATGGCACTTACCTGACTGACTATACTTCTTATAGTTGTTCTCATTTTTATTGCCATGTTTACGACGTTTCGGCAGATATACGCCTTGGTCCTCATTGGATGCTAGGAATTTTGAACTGAACTCTTTATTTCGATCACTGGGGTATATTATTCTCATGCCATGTGTGATGACATTTCCGGATACTATGTAGTTATCTCCCTTTAACTCAACTCTCTAAGTTATTTGCTCACCACTGTTGTAGCCAGGTTTTGAACTCACAAAACTTTAGTTCCAGTCACTGGAACTAACCAACTTGAGGACCCATGGCACGGTGGATA
>JBBBDQ010001315.1:550000-662500 GCA_037127315.1 Ascarosepion bandense
TTTAGGTTTAAATTTTTGTTTAAAATTTTGTTATGTTGTTTTTTATAATATTTTTAGATTAACATTATAGTTATAACTTAATTTTAGTGTATTTTTTATTGAAAATCTATAGCTTAATGGATTGTTTTTCAGAAAATGTTAAATCAAACACACCCATAAAATCTAAAGTTTTTGCCTTTCCCTTCCATATTAATTTTTTAATAACCAAACGTATTGTTTTCTATTTTCAAATGTAAATCATTTTCATCAAAGTTAATGAACATTGCCTGATGACGAGATCAAAACTTTAAATCTTGAAACGTAGAAATTTCTGTGTCACAATGTAAGTTAATTTAAATAAAAAAACCAGATTTCATTATATTACGCTATATGTTGTATAAAGCAAATTTTAATAAAGAAAATGCCGGAGAACTCCGCATACTAAACCTGTTCGTTTTCTTCACACACACACACACACACACACACACACACACACACACACACACACATATATATATATATATATATATATATATATATATTTAGTATATCGAGGCAGCAAGTAATTTTCTAGACATATTCTATTAAATATAAGAGACAATGAATGTCTATTATGTTTAATCATGAGCCGTTCTAAACGTCGTATTTTTGCTTTAATTTCAGTTGAAAATAAAGACAAAAATTCTCCAACATTTGGATAATTATTTATTGGTTTTCTTCTAAGCTTTCGGCTCACATGAGCCATCTTCAGAGAGGTAGTTTAAACTGAAATATTATAAAATCCACCATCACCGACGATTTTATTTTGTGTTGACATAAAACTCCGCTTGGCAACGGCAATAGTTACCAAAAATAATAAACGCTGTTCTTAAGTTTGCGATGCGGTTTTATGACGTCACACCGCGGGATAGCGCGAAATGACAACAAAACCATCTAGTCAGATGCAATGTAATATGTTATTTCCTGTTTTAAAGTTGATTTTATTGAGTGTTGGTTGTTTTGATTTGATGTACATGGCCTCCAATATCTGCAGGTTCCTCTTACTGTGTGTATGAGTAAGGATCACCGTATTGTTGACCAAAATCTGTCTGATATTAACTACATGTTTATGTTTTTCAGAGAAATGTTGTTTAATAGCACTCTGATCAGAAAGATGACATGTAAGTCTACGGGAGAGCGTGGTTGTAGTAATATATATATATATATATATATATATATATATATATATATATATATGTTGAGGCCAAATCCCAAAATGAATCTTCGCTCTGATTAGCCAAAAGAAACACACGTGTAAATTTTTATAACATCACACATACATACACAGCAAAGCAAAGGTTTTTGTCATATAAATGTAAATCATCTGGACAACCAACATCATCATTGCCTGATGATGAGCATCCATCTTGAATCATAGAAATTTCCGTGTCTCAATGTACAATTAATTCATGACTATATAATTATTTTAAGCTCTATAATACTCATTATATTGTGCACTGTTCATAATAAATTAAATGCCAGAGCACTCAAAATAAAAAAAAAACCGTGAGTCCTCTTCACCTGGAATTATATATATATATATATATATATATATATATATATATATATATATATTTATTTATATATATATGTGTGTGTGTGTGTATGTATTCTAAGCATATACTGCGAAATATAACAGACAATGAATGTTTATTATGTTTAATCGTGAGCCATTCTAAACATCGTATTTTGACTTTAATTTCAGGTGAAAATAAAGAAAAAATTTGGATATTTTTTTATGCTGTTTCTAAACTTTCGTCTCACATGAGCCATCTTCAGAGAGGTTACAGGGACGTTAAAATAATGACATCCACCATTAATGATGATATTATCTTGTGTTGACATAAAACATTGCTATACAACGATAACAGTCACCAAATAATAGACACAGTTCGTAAATTTGTAATGCAGTTCTGTGATGTCACACAGCGTAAGAGACCGAAATATTAACAGAACCATATGTCTAAATGCAATGCAATGTGTTGTGAAAGATTGAAATGTGATTTTATTAAGTGTGGGTTGTTTTGATTTATTGTAGATGGCCTTTAATATATTTAATATAATATATTCCGATCAGAGTATTATTAAACAACATATCTCTGAAAAGCATGAACATGTAGGTAATATCAGACAGATTTTGGTCAACAATACGGTGATCCTTACTCATACACACAGTAAGAGAAACCTGCAGATATTGGAGGCCATGTACATCAAATCGAAACAACCAACACTCAAAGAAATCAACTTTAAAACAGGAAATAACATATTACATTGCATCTGACTACATGGTTTTGTTGTCATTTCGCGCTATGACGCGGTGTGACGTCATAAAACGGCATCGCAAACTTAAGAACTGCGTTTATTATTTTTGGTAACTATTGCCATTGCCAAGCGGAGTTTTATGTCAACACAAAATAAAATCGTCGGTGATGGTGGATTTTATATTTCAGTTTAAACTACCTCTCTGAAGATGGCTCATGTGAGCCGAAAGCTTAGAAGAAAACCAACAAATAATTATCCAAATGTTGGAGAATTTTTGTCTTTATTTTCAACTGAAATTAAAGCAAAAATACGACGTTTAGAACGGCTCATGATTAAACATAATAGACATTCATTGTCTCTTATATTTAACAGCGTATGTTTAGAAAATTACTTACTGCCTCGATATACTAAATATATATATATATGTATGTGTGTGTGTGTGTGTGTGTGTGTGTGTACTTGTGTTTATGCTGTCGTTGTAGTGATATATATATATATATATATGTATATATATATATATATATATATATATATATATATATATATATATATATATAAATGAAGATGATAGATATGCAAATAGCCAAAAGACATACAAGGAAACATAGATGTGAAAGAACACGTCGATAGAATGGTATTGATAGATTTAGAAAGCTCGCTTTCAAGCGAGAAATGTCATCTACCGAGGTAACCCTGGTACCATTCAAACGCCTGAAAATATGACTTATTACCAATGATTGTAATCCACTGTTCTATGTACAAATCCGATTCTTTCTCGAAGAATGACATTCTCCGGGACATCAATTTCACCCACGCTAGGCCAGTAGACCAGAGCTAATTGTGACGTAAAAAGAAATGAATATAAAAATAAAAACAGACAGTAAATTCATTTTTTTCTCATGAAAAGGTGGAAAAATATATCAACTTTAAATTAAAATGACAAAATTGATGTAAGGCTTGTATTAATAATCATCAGAGATTTAGAAACACTCTTAAAGTATGTTGCATATGACTTGGGAGAATTGAAACAGAGTTCGTTCTCTAGTCGATATTCATGCTAACATCTACAAGAATAAGGAAGAATTTGACTGGAGTGTTGAAAGAACATGTCACTTTTTGGCAATATGTGTTCTGAGAATAAGGCAGATTTCCGAAGAGGATTATTTTTTGTTTTTTTTATCATATCACCCCGAGCAAGGCGGTAACGCCACTGATGTGCTGGGGGCTACGTAAGAGTGAAAAATTTGAAAAGAGAAAACCGGAAACCACATTCTAAACAGGGAACAAGGGATGAGCCTCTACAACTGTACAATAGACGTGGGTGGAGAGTGAACCGGGTGATAGTTTAGTCTATCTACTCCAATTGAAAAAAAGAAAAAGGAGTGAAAAGATTTGAAAAGAGAAAACCGGAAACCACATTCTAAACAGGGAACAATGGATGAGCCTCTACACCTGTACAATAGACGTGGGTGGAGTGTGAACCGGGTGATAGTTTAGTCTATCTACTCCAATTGAAAAAAAGAAAAAGGAGTGAAAAGATTTGAAAAGAGAAAACCGGAAACCACATCCTAAACAGGGAACAATGGATGAGCCTCTACACCTGTACAATAGACGTGGGTGGAGTGTGAACCGGGCGATAGTTTAGTCTATCTACTCCAATTAAAAAAAAAGAAAAAGAAAAGTGAAAAGATTTGAAAAGAGAAAACCGGAATCCACATCCTAAACAAGGAACAATGGATGAGTCTCTACAACTGTATAATAGACGTGGGTGGAGTGTGAACCGGGTGATAGCTTCGTCTATCTACTCCAATTGAAAAAAAAAAAGAAAAAGATAAGTGAAAAGATTGGAAAAGAGAAAGCCGGAAACCACATCCTAAACAGGGAACAAGGGATGAGCCTCTACACCTGTACAATAGACGTGGGTGGAGTGTGAACCGGGCGATAGTTTAGTCTATCTACTCCAATTAAAAAAAAAGAAAAAGAAAAGTGAAAAGATTGGAAAAGAGAAAGCCGGAAACCACATCCTAAACAGGGAACAAGGGATGAGCCTCTACACCTGTGCAATAGACATGGGTATATTACGTTAAATGATTTTAAATGTATTTTTTTAATCGTATCAATCGAAGCAAGGCGTTAACGCCACTGATGTGCAGGGGGCTACATAAGAGTAAAAAGATTAGATAGGAGGAGAGTGACGATGGTGAAGAGAAAGACGAACCAGTTAGAAAAGAGCAAGAGAAGGAAGGGAATACAGGTGTGATGACATTTGCAAAGGTAGAGAGAAAAGAAAAGATATACTGGGTGATATAGAAAGAACTATAGTCAAGTGGTTAAGTGATGGATATTGAAATTGCTTTTAAATTCCTGGAGGTTGTAGCCGTCAGGAAATCAAGAATATTGGAAGCGTGTTCCACAGGCGGGAAGTGCGAGAAAAGAAGATGATGGAGTAACGCTTCATAAGCGGTCCTCAATCGCATGTGCTGTGATGACTCTTGCAGCAGCGGTTTGCGGTAGACGATTAGAGATATTTTAAGCCAGTCGGAGATTTAAAATGGTTTATAGGCCAGTCTCGCACAGACTTGCCAGGAATAGTCGATAGGAAGAGTCGTCAAAATATATCGTCTGTTCAGCCAACTAAGACTACAGAACCCAGTTTATCTTCATAGTTAGAGGCTGGGGAGAAAAGACAGATCCATACTAGTCACAACTGGACATGTATGGACATGCAATGTATTAAAACTCGTCTCTCCGAGTCCTCAATCCGAGTCGCTGTCCATTAGTCCACCGTGCCTCCGACTAATAAGGTTGATTTTATCTTCTTCGTACGGTCTGGCCGACATTGTCTGAAAAGGTATTTCCAACATACCAGTATAACCCGGATATAAGAGACCCGAATATAAGATAACTCCAGATATAATATATTCTCTGGTTCCATATTAGAGCCTGTGGTAATGTATATAAAATAAACCAAACCTTCATATAAGAGAAACTCGGATATAAGAGAAATTATATCTTATATCAGGGTTAAAAATATCGCGAAGTGGATGTGGAATAACGGATAGAATATTGTCATAGGTAAAAATAGGTACCCGAACACCCAGAAGAAATGATTACACTTGATAAGACCCTAGCGACAGTCGGTCGGGGAAGCAAGGATATCATAACAAACTGGTATTGTCGTGGCCAAGGAAAATGTTGTGGTCAGTTCTACTTTAAATTTGCAAATGAGAAGAAAACACATACTTAACACCAGGAGGAGACAGCTGAGGTTCCTAGGACATGTAATGAGGAAGGAGGGTCTGGAGAATCTAATACTCACAAACAGATAGAGAACAAGCGAGACAGAGGAAAGCATTGCGAGGCATATTTGTTAGATTGCAGCAAATGAATGGCGAAGCGAACTTTTGGAAGTTATGCCAAGAATAGAAAAATATTAAGAGCGACAAGGGAAAAGATCAAGTAGGAATCCATGATCGCCTACGTCCTAAAGGTACACATCCTAAAGATACACGGAACATGAAGAAGAAAGTGTTCAATGCCCGTAGCCATCATAGCTCTCCACAACTTCCTGTCATTTCTAGTCCTTAGAACAGTTTGCCTTTTTGCTGCTAATCTGTATTCTTTCAACGATTCATACAATAGGTTATTTCCTCCCTTTTATTAACCCTCTGTTGTGGTGCAGTGGATATCGACTGGGGACGAAAATCGGGGAGCCGAGTTCGAATTCCAGTTGAATTCCTTGCATTCACTTACCCACAAATAACCTTGGGAAAGGTATTAATCCGTCTCTTCCCTCCAGTTATCGGTTAAATAATAGAAATTTATTAGGTTCTATAGCCTTAGTTGGCAATCAGTCTACCGAAGAGAGCAATCGCAAAATACTGCGGGATAATCTTCTGCCCAGTCAGTCATGTTTCTTTCGAGACATGATCGCCCAAAGCGTGTATCACGTATGGCACTTAAATGACTGATTGAAGATAATAGTTGGAAATAGTAAAGCTTCTACTAGGCATAAAGTGGGGGATCGGTTTTGTATTGTTATGAAGTAATAAACTGATCCCGCACTAATTACTACTTATTAATACAATCCGTCTCTTCTCCAGTCAGCTATAGTTTAAATAGCAGGATAGAACTTCTTCGGCCTAGTCAGTCATGTCTGATACGAGACATGATCTTCCAAAGTGTGGATGACGTATGGCACTTAACTGACTGACTCATTATCCCTCTTGCGTTCAGCATGTCCTTGAGTGTTAAATTTTCTAAGCTACCTTTCCTCATTATGTGACTGAGGAATATCAACTGTCTCTTTCTGGCCTCAATTGTAAGAGTTCTGTTTGTTTCCATTTTTGTCTAAAACTTCATCATTGCTCACATGTTCGGTTCACGGTATCCTTAGCATCTAAATTTATTTATAAATGGAACTTTGTCTGTGTGTGTGTGTGTGTGTGTGTGTGTGTCTGTGTGTCTGTGTGTGTGTCCGATAACTATAGACTCCGAAACGGCTGAAATGATTTTCTTGAAAATTTACAGTTGTACTATAAGCGTCTGCGAGTGTTCTTAGCTAGGTTTTGTGTCGAGGTACCTTTGATAAATATGGAAAATCGATAATCGAAAAAATCGGGTTATAGAAGGACTGGTCCGATTTTAATCAAATTTGATACACTCAGAGACAAACACATAAGAAACGATATTCAGAAGTTTCAGGGTTGCAGTTCTTACAATAGTGCAGAAAATCGATAATATATATATATATATAAAGTAAGATGTTTGTGTGTGTGTCTGTTTATCTCTCTGTATGTCCTCTATACAGATCCATAATTTTATCCGATTCTCACCAAACTTCACACAAATATTCTTCAGGCTGGGTCTTATCTCCAGGACCATGGATTCGTTTAAAAGCTTTCATTACACCCGAGCAACGCCGGGCTATACTGCTAGTCCTTCTGTAAAACTAGATTTCGGCTGCCTTAAGTTTTTTCTTCATCTGTGAGATTTGCCAGAATTCACTGCCGTATAGGAAGACAGATATTATATAAAATTAGATTAAGCTTTTGTTTGTTCCTAACGAAATTTTACTGTTTCTTAATATTTCGCTTAGTCTGACGAGAAGACATATACATGTCTTACATTACTTTCTATTCGTTGTATCTATTGGTCCCCCTTTTCATATGACTATAGTCGAGATTCTCTCAGTATAATGACAGCAAAATATTTGAGAGGATTATTAGCTGTTCTCTCACATGTTTTCCTTTCTAAACGTCACAGGAGAAATATATATATATATATATATATATAAACTTATTTATAAATGGAACTTCGTCTGTGTGTCCATTACATATAGACTCCGAAACGGCTGAACCCATTTTCTTGAAAATTTACACAGTTGTACTATAAGCGTCTGCGAGTGTTATTAGCTAGGTTTGGTGTCGAGGTACACCAGATAAATATCGATAATCGAAAAAATCGGGTTATGGAAGGAGTGGTCCCATTTTAATCAAATTTGATACACTCATAGACAAAGACATAAGAAACGATATTCAGAAGTTTCAAGGTTGCAGTTCTTACAATAGTGCAGAAAATCGATTATATATATATATATATATATATATATATATATATATATATATATATATATAAATTAGAGAAAATTTTCAAAATTCAAAGGTGTCGGATGTACATTTCGACATAGGATCTCTAATAGAGACTCTACATCACGTCAGCGACATTGTTTTGCCAAATGGCGAAGGCCCTGAGTTAGAGTGTGGAGAGGGGTTTTTGGTTAACAACGGTCACAAAGTGGGAAAGGGACAGAGATGGTAGACGCGGAGTTACAGGGTGTTGAAATGGTATATTTAGGAAGGTACCTCTGGCCGGGGTTCGAAAAGGAGTAACTGTGGTTATACAGTCTTTATTTGAAAGGACCGGCGGACATACCGATATAGGTCCGGAAGTCGTTTTTTTTGTTAGATGGAGAAATGCGGGCTTCATAAATCACCTGGGTGGATTTGCATTTTCCCTCCACCGGGCAGGCGTCCACAGAATTACAGCTGCATTCGTTTAGAATTCCGGACCTAGATTCAGCATTGCGCAAGTTCACCAGAATACTCCTATTATGGGAACCAATAAGGCTGTCCATATTCGGGGTGCAAGAATAACTAATCTTAAGGGTGTACCTATTAAAAATCTTCCGTAGAGGGTCACTGTTATTAAAATGTTTGTCTATTAACTTGAGAAAATATTTACTAATATTGATGTTAGTTAGTTTACAATAAGGGGGGGGGGTTAAACCAAATTATCTTTCTTTTTCTACAGTTTCTTTATTTTTATTTTTGGATGATTCGGAGTCTATTGTAGGTTTATTATATGTTAACTTGTTCTTATATCCGCTTTGTTGAAGGGCCTTATTGTAAATATTTTTACTTGCGTTGAAAGTTTTAATGTTGGATGATAATTGGTTGATTCTATTATTCACTATATTGGGTATCTGTTTTATAATATTTTGGGGGTGGTTGGACGAAATATTAATATAAATGGGGGAACTATTTTCTTTGAGAAATGGTTGGTAGGATCCATCATGTCTGTATTTTTTTCAGCCCTGTTATTTTAGTTTTTGCATCGGGTTTGGCTTTAAGTAGTTATAATTGTAGTTCTTAGTCTCAGCCATGATACCATTTACTCAGAGGACTTATTTAGCCTTCAAAATTCAGTATACCACGAAAAAAACTTATTTGATATCGATACCAGGAAATGAAAATTTGACTTACATCCATTCATTTTCGGATCGAGAATTTTAATGTGGTCCACCCGAGAAAATTTCATTGGCGTTGAAAAGAAGGATTCGACGGGTTGTCCAATAAAATACCAGCTGATTATTTGAACTAGATAAAGGCCCTCACGGACGCAGAATGCACCTCAGGAACAAAAAGATGGCATCTTCGAGAGGCAGGCTTTAAAAACTGTCACTCACTTAAGTGCCGTACGTGATCATGTCTCTTTCGAGTTATGAATTGAAAGAGACATGATCATCCAAGGTATAATTGTAGTTCTTAGTCTCGTCCATGATACCATTTACTCAGAGGACTTATTTAGCCTTCAAAATTCAGTTTAGGACGAAAAATACTTATTTGATATCGATAGCAGGAAATGAAAATTTGACTTACGTCAATTCATTTTTCTTTCAGCCTACGGTTTCGCTTTAACTGGAAAGAACTATTGCTTTTTAGTCTTTCGTGCTAACGTCCAAAGAGTCTGAGCTCCAGGATCATGGATTAGTTTTAAAGCTTTTATTACACCCGAGCAATGCCGTGCTAAACTGCTAGTATATATATATATAAGTAAATTAATCTAGGGAGCTTTATTGGTGCTTTTTATTTGTTATTTTAATGTTTATATATGTTTCTTAATAAAAGTTTTCCCTTATTTGTGTTTGGAGTCTTTCTTTTTTTTTTTTTGGTCACGTGGGTTATTGAGTTCCCTTTATCTTGTCGTCGTCACTCTCCTCTTTAGCCAACCTTTCCTGAAGGTCCTTTTAGGTGAAACCTTGTTAGTTTTGTTAGCTCACTAGGTTAATTTACTCTGCTTACGTATTGATCGTTTTTTTGTTATGGATTACTAATCTCGGGGTTTTTCTTTGGGTTACGTACTGGCTCGGTCCAAATTGCTTTGGCTGATGTTCATGTGCTTAGCTCTTTCTTTCTTTTTACAACCATTTTTTCATTCCGCGTATATACGCGGACGGTTTTTTGAAAAGAGTTTAGTGATAAGTTTGCATTTACACACACACATACACACACACACACACACACACACACACACACACACACATATATATATATATATATATATATATATATATATATATATATATATATATATATATATATATACAGATAGATAGATAGATAGATAGATAGATAGATAGATAGATAGATACAGTACTGTGCAAAAGTATTAGGATAAGAATCATTTTATCTTTTATGAGGCATCAAAATAAAGTTTAATATCACTCCTATCCGAACACTTTTTCAGATTACCGGTAGTGTGCAAAAGTATTAGGACAGGGCTGACTTTCCAAAAAACCTCACTGAAATTCAGATATAGGGTGAAAAGTCAAACCTTTGTAAGAATTATTAAACTGAAAAAGAAGAGGAAGGAAGGAAGGATTCGGAATTTGAACTGGTCCCCACAAAGCCCTGATCTCAATCCTATTGAACATCTATGGGATATTTTGGATAAAAAAAATTGATAAATCTAAAGTTACTTTACAAAACACACTTTGGGAACGAATACAAGCTCTTTGGCAGGAGATACCATTAGATACATTGAAGAAAAATTGTGATTTCAATGCCTGACAGAATGGAGGCTGAGATCAAAGCAAAAGGCTATTTTACTAAATATTTAAATTATTTTGTAAAAAGTATTTTTCTTGTTAAAGCATTTGTTGAATAAATAAAATGAAATTACTTTAATTAAATTGTTTATTTTCTGACAATATGCCTCATCAAAGATAAAATAGTTCTTGTCCTAATACTTTTGCACAGTAATATATATATATATATATTGTTAAATATAACAGACAATGAATGTCTATTATATTTCATCCTGAGCCGTTCTAAACATCGTATTTTGGCTTGAATTTCAGGTGAAAATAAAGAAAAAATTGTCCAACATTTGGATATTTTTATTATGCTGGTTCTAAGCTTTCGGCTTACATGAGCCATCTTCAGAGAGGTTACAGGGACGTTAATATTAAACATTTACCATCAATCATGATATTATCTTGCGTTGACATAAAACATTGTTAAGCAACGATAACAGTTACCGAATAGCAGACGCAATTCGTAAATTTGTAATGTGGTTCTCTGAAGTCACACCGCGTGAGAGACCGAAACGTTAACAGAAGAATATGTCAAAAGGAAATGTAATGTGTTGTGATAAGATTGAAGTGTTATTTTATTAAGTGTGTGTTGCTTTGATGAAATCTAGATGATGGTCTTTAATATCTGAAGGTTCTTTTTACTGCGTGTTTGTATGAGTTATTGTGGTATCGACTAAAATCTGTCTATATTACATACATGGCTATGTGTTTTTACGAAATGTTAAATTGAACTATGGTCAATAATGTTGCAGCTGGGTCTACGGGAGAGCGTGGTTGTAGTAAAACGCATATATGTAGAGGGTTTATTATTAGTACCAGTAAAATATTATAATAAAGACCGTTGTGCATATATATATATATATATATATATATATATATATATATATATAAATTCTAAAGATATACTGTTAAATATAAGAGACAATGAATGTCTATTATGTTTAATCATGAGCCGTTCTAAACATCGTATTTTGGCTTTAATTTCAGGTGAAAATAAACACAACAATTGTCCAGCATTTGGATAATTTTTTATTAAGTTGGTTCGAAGCTTTCGGCTCACATCTTCATGAAGGTTACAAGGACGTTAACATAAAATCATCTACCATCAGCGACGATTTTATCTTGTGTTGACATAAAACTTTGCTAAGCAACGATAACAGTTACCAAAAAAGCAAACGCAGTTCGTAAATTTGGAATGCGGTTCTATGACGTCACACCGCGTGAGAGCTCGAAATGATAACAGAACCATATATTTAAATGCAATGTAATGTTTTATGACCAGATTTAAACTAGATTTTGTTAAGTGTGGGTTGCCCGGATTTATTAGTCGACAATATGATGACGTCATCAGTGTCATCCGTTTCCAGAAACTATGATTTTTGCGGATTTTTTCGGCTATTCCAATGGAAATTAGGCACAGAACGTGAACGAAAGCAGGAAATCGGGTTCGGACTTTCTGAGTATGACCAGTCTTTTCTCCCAAAATTAATAAATAAAAAAATAGATTTTTACTGCGTTCATTCGGATGTTTTCTTCGCTTTTCTTTCTGTCTTTCTTTCTTTTTTTCTTTCTTTTTTTCTTTCTTTTTTTCTTTTGTGAATTGTTTAGTTTGATTTCTGACGAAAACATGTTTCCTTGCCCGGATTTTCACTATGATTGCACGGATCGGCCCGGACCCGTGCCCGGTGTGCCCGGTGTGCCCGGTGTGCCCGGTAGTCAGATACGGCCATGCTCAGCACCTTCCCCTATGTAACTCCCTCCGTCATAGTGGCAGTGGAATGACTTGCTTGGGGTGAAATGATTAAAAACAACAAATTGGTAGGTAGTGCAACCATAGCAAAAATCGAATTATGATGAAAAATGGCATAATATATAATAATAATAAAATGTTGATGATGATGATGAAAAAATCGATGGTGAAAGACAATAGACAGCTTATAAATTTCAAAGCTGATATGTTGTTTTATTGTTTTTTCCCTTATATTTGTTTGAAATAGCGATCCGAAGGCGAAAATGAAATAACACAGTCGAATGAGTGTTTTTACCGCATTAACTATGTGGAAATTTGTAATTTGCAATGTGTAGATCTCTATCTGTTTCTCTGGCAAACCAAGCGAATATTTTCGGGAACGTCGTCTTCGAGCTAATCTGGCGCCAAAACCGAATTAATTGTTGGCAGAAGAGTAATGCATAAACAATTTATCGATTAGTTTGTCCTGGACTGTGATGTTGGCGCCGGGGGAAGTGACGTCAGTCAGGGCGGAATAAAAAGGCCCGCCGTACTACTTGCATGAAAAACGAGGTGGAAATGCTAAAAAAACGATGTGCGTAATGAAAAACTGGTTCCGTTTTACGATTTATTTTTTGTAGCAAGAGTTACTTTAATAAGTATTTGTCATTCAAGTATTCAGAACATCTATCTGATCAAAAACAATTTCTTTCTTTCTTTCTATCTTTCTTTCTTTCTTTCTTTCTTTCTATCTATCTATCTATCTATCTATCTATCTATCTATCTATCTATCTATCTATGTCAGTTCATATCTATCTATCTATGTTAGTTCATATCTATCTGTCTATGTCAGTTTATCTATCTATCTATCTATCTATCTATCTATCTATCTATCTATCCGAGTATTAGAAAATAATGTACATGTTCTAAAACATAATTTATAATATATATATATATATATATATATATATATATATAATTTTGTTTCTATCTATCTATCTATCTATCTATCTATCTATCTATCTATCTATCTATCTATCACAGTCTAAGCATATATCTTGATACTTCCATGTATGACAGCACTTTTCTTTCTTTCTACTTTCTTTCTTTCGTTGAGACTACAAACATGATGCGTGTATAAATCATAATAAATAAGATTTCACGGATGTATATCCTCCCCCGCCGTCAATTTCCTTCCCAAACTGGCCACGTTTATTTGCCCGTAATATTTTCTTTGCCGCACTTATTTCCGAAGTCGTTGAAAAGACGTTCGCTCAATTTCAGAAGTTTATGCCAAACACCAAGAAATTCTTCCATTTTCATGACAGAAAAGAAAAATTTGCCGTTTTGAAGAACGAATGTTTAATTTTCCGATTTATTGACTCGGAATAACGATGCGGTATTTTCAACATTTTTTCCCCCTACAAAAAACTATAAATATCTTCTGAGGTTATCAAGATCAAAATGAATGTCATCAATTTCAGCTGAATTTTAAACTTAGCCAGAAGGTGACATTTCTCATGTCAATGGCTATTATGTCATACATCACCTCCAGTATTTCTGGCCGAAATATTCGTTGTATTAATTAACTTATATCCTATTGGCATCAGTTAAAAATGACATCTTCGTCTTCTTTGCGATATTTCTCAACTATAATGATAAACCATACATTTGGAAAGTTAAAACTACTGAGAAATATGTTGGAATATTTCCAGCCTTACAGTTTAAATCTAGAAAATATGAACAAATTGATCACTATCTATTACCTACACACAATGAGTCTGGGCTCAATTAAAGTAACAAATATATATATAGATATTTTTTACAACATATATATATATATATATATATATATATATATATATATATATTCACTTCGGTCGAGTTTTAATCCTCGGTTAAAAGCAATCCGAGTCTAACTCTACTGATGAGCTATGATACAGCAAAACAGATCTCTCTGCGGATGACTATTTACGCTCTCACACCCTGATTGAGCACTCTGGAAGAATGCTAGACTTTGAACAACAGTAGCTACTCTGGCATGTACGCATCACTCATTCAGTAATGAATTAGAGCACTCTAGCTATTGGGCGTGTATAATGACAATATACATGCTAAAAAGTCTGCCTTCTTCTACCGTGGCAAAGAGGTAGAATCGCCGACTGACGCCACTTCGGCCGGGTTTCAATCCTGGGTTAAAAGCAATCGGAGTCTAACCGTACTGATGAGCTGTGACACAGCAAAACAGATCTGTCTGTGGTGACTATATATATATATATATATATATATATATATATATATATATATATATATGTTGTAAAAGTATATAACAAACTCTAACCATAACAGGAAAAATAGAAATAGAAAAATCATTTGGTATACACCGCCTTTCAACCAAATGGTAAACACCAAGTTAGGACAGAAGTTCCTCAATTTAATTAAAAAATACTTCCTCATCAAAAAGCCTCTAAGTAAAAGTTTTAACAAAAATACACTTAAACTTAGTTATAGTTGTACAAACAACCTAGAAAAAATCATAACAAATCATAACAAATATATCCTAAATCAACACGCAGATCAAAATAAAATTAAGTACCAAAATAATAAAGATGACAACAGTAAAAACCTATATAATTGTAGAAACCCCAACAATTGCCCACTACACAATAAATGTAAAATAAACTCAATAATCTACCAATGCAACATAACGTCAAGTGAAAATCCCACTATAAATAAAGTGTATATCGGATCGACTAAGAACACTTTTAAGCAGCGCTGGTACATGCACTTAACCTTATTCATAAAAAAACTTTCTGCATATTTTTGGAAATTAAAGGACTCAAAACAAGAACCTAGGGTAAAATGGAAAATCCTAGAAAAAAACTAGAACTTGCAACTCGCTTAACGACATCTGCCCTTTATGTTTTAGTGAAAAGCTACACATTCTAAAATACCCCAACAGTTGCGAACTATTAAACCGTAGAGAAGAATTAGCAGTCTTATGTAAACATCGCAAATATTTAAAATTTAAATAACCAAAAAATACTTCATCCACACGAAACAATTCCCCCAAAAAGTAACGAATACACATAATCAATCCTCAAAATAAAAAGAACAAATAACGTATAAATAAAAGAAAATAAATCTGACAGAATATTAACAGTAATTCCATCTACAATAAAAACTATCTACACTTCCTTAAAAAATCATATATCCCAATATAAGAATTACCTAAACTAAACGAAAAGGTGACCTGTCCAAAACTAAGCTACCCCACACCCTTCTCCTAACCCAAAGCGGTATCTCTAAGACTAAAAACTGACGACTAGATCGTACTAAATCTCCCAACCCACATTCACTTACATAGTTTTCATTAACTCCGGCGCCACTCTTGCTGGTGTCCACACCTTTAATTTTTCGATCTCCCAATCCCTTACGCAAGTGATGGACTTCCCCACGCGTTTTTCCAATAGCCCTGACGGAAGGGACTCGCTACTAGACCTTTGCTTCACTTCCACCCCAAATTCTTGCTCCACCAGACAGCTCTGCCCTCTCGGAAATTCTGACCATGCCGTAGTTTCTATCAAGATCACGTTCCACTACACCCTTACCCAAGAAACCCAAACCAACAGAATATCCTACTGCTATCAAAGACCAGACTGGGATTCGTTCCGTGATTTCCTCCGCGACGTCCCTTGGAACAATGTTTTTAGTCTTCCCATCGAAGACTGTGCATCAGAGGTCTCCTCCTGGGTTAAGGCTGGCATCGATGCATTCATCCCTGCCAGGAAATTTCAGCTTAAATCCCATTTGTTTCCCTGGTTCTCGCCCACTTGTTCGTCCGCCATTGCCCACCGGAATCACTTCTTCCGGCTTTATCGTAACCATGTGTCGGACCAAAACAGGCGCCTTTTCGCCTCAGCTCGTAATAAGTGTACAAAGATACTTAACGAAGCTAAGATGCTGTTTGCTGCCAGGATGAAGCAGCGCATAGCATCCTCCAAGTTCGGTACAAAAGACTACTGGCGCCTCGGCAAACGCGTGCTTAGCAAGAGTAAGTCCTCAATATCCCCACTAATAAACGAGTTTGAGGTCCTCACCTACTCAGCGGACAAAGCTGAATGCTTTGTCCATAGATTCTCGACAAATTCGACTCTGAATTCGCCTGGAATCCATACACCCGATTTCCCATCTAGAACTGAGGCTCAATTGAATGACGTCCACATCACGCCCTCGCTGATTTCTAGCATAATCTCAAAACTGGACCTTCACAAAGCGAGTGGTGGGGATGGAATCCCAATCATAGTTTTGAAAAATTGTGCCCCTGAATTCTCCTCTATCCTTTCTAAGCTCTACAACCTCTGCCTATCTTCCTCCTGCATTCCTACCGGCTGGAAGTCTTCTTCTGTGGTTCCAATATTCAAGAACACTGGTGAATCATCGGACCCCGCAAATTACCGCCCCATCAGCCTTCTTCCGATCTTCGGCAAAGTGTTCGAAGCCATTATCAATGCCGAGGTCGTTCAGCATCTCACAGCCCACGGGCTCCTCTCAGACAAACATTATGGCTTCTGCTTCATTAGGCCCACTGCTGATATGCTAACGACCATCACGGAGTATATATACCAAGCTCTCGACAAGAATGGTGAAGCCCGAACCGTCGCCTTGGATATCTCTAAAGCATTTGACAGAGTATGGCATGCCGGCCTTCTATGGAAACTGCGAAGCTATGGCAAAACTGGACTTTTGTTGGACTTAATCCGGTCATTACTCTCTAACCGCACACTGAAGATGGTATTAAATGGACATGCCACCCAGAACTACCCTACAAACGCGGGTGTACCCGAAGGCTCTATCCTAGGTCCTACGCTCTTTCTAATCTATATCAATGATCTCCCCGATGCCATAAGATCACAAGTAGGCATGTACGCCGATGATACTACAGTTTACCCTCGCCTCGATCAATAATCTGGTGTTGGTGACAAGGCGAACCTCGCTGCCGAGCTTGAGAAGGACCGGATTGGGGTAAGAAATAGCTCGTAAAATTCAATTCTTCCAAAGAGAAGCTGCTGTCAATTAACCACCACAGACAACCACACCTCCCTCCCATTAGCATGGAACAGGCTTGCCACCCAGAGAGTAAATCACTACGCCTGCTTGGCGTGACACTCTCAGCGGACCTAAAGTGGAATGACTACGTCGAATCCATTGCTAAATCCGCAGCTATGAAAGTCGGCTCTCTGTGCAGGGCCTGGAAATTCTTTCCGCCTGAATCTATCCTGCAATTATATAAATCCATCATAAATCCAACCTTGAAATGTCTAAATATCATTTCTTATGTCTTTGTCTATGAGTGTATCAAATTTGATTAAAATCGGACCACTCCTTCTATAACCCTACTTTTTCGATTATCGATTTTCGATACTTATCAGGGGTACCTCGACACAAAACCTAGCTAAGAATACTCGCAGACGCTTATAGTATAACTGTGTAATTTTTTAAGAAAATCGGTTCAGCCGTTTCGGAGTCTGTAGGTAATGGACACACACACATACACACAGAGACAAAGTTCCATTTATAAATAAGTTTATATATATATATATAATTGATTTTCTGCACTACTGTAAGAGCTGCAACCTTGGAAATTCTGAATATCGTTTCTTATGTCTTTGTCTATGAGTGTATCAAATTTGATTAAAATCGGACCACTCCTTCTATAACCCGATTTTTTCGATTATCGATTTTCGATACTTATCAGGGGTACCTCGACACAAAACCTAGCTAAGAATACTAGCAGACGCTTATAGTATAACTGTGTAATTTTTTAAGAAAATCGGTTCAGCCGTTTCGGAGTCTGTAGGTAATGGACACACACACATACACAGAGAGACAAAGTTCCATTTATAAATAAGTTTATATATATATATAATTGATTTTTGCACTACTGTAAGAGCTGCAACCTTGGAAATTCTGAATATCGTTTCTTATGTCTTTGTCTATGAGTGTATCAAATTTGATTAAAATCTGACCACTCCTTCTATAACCCGATTTTTTCGATTATCGATTTTCGATATTTATCGGGGGAACCTCGACACAAAACCTAGCTAAGAACACTCGCAGATGCTTATAGTACAACTGTGTAAATTTTCAAGAAAATCGGTTCAGCCCTTACGGAGTCTATAGGTAACGGACACACACATATACACACACACTGACATACATACAGAGACAAAGTTCCATTTATAAATAAGTTTAGATTAGATTTAGATATCAAGTTGTGGACATTATTTCTAATTAACGTTTTCTTTAAAAAATTTTCTCCTTAATAACATGTCTGTTTCTGTCTGCCTGGTTGTTTAATTTCATTTGATTTTCTTTTAAACTGGTCTCTATATGTGTCATTGAAAATGAAAACGCAGAGGGCTGAAGAACAAATCTTCCCATATTTGGAGATTAAAAAAGTGGGCGGGGGTGCAACCGATGTGCCAGCCAAAATTTTGGAGTGAGGATTAGCAGTATTTGGACACTGACCGTGTCCTCGATTTCAGTTCGATAAATATACGAAATGTGCGAATATTGAAAAATATTCGGGACATGAAAGAAAATAATAATTATTTCCTTAATATGCCGTGTCCCTTCAGGACGTGGGCGATCATTGTCTTCCCCTTGCTTTTTTTTTTTTTTTTTTGGTATCTCTCCAAAAACTCGTTCCACCATCCATTAGCTTAAGCTCATCAAAGATGTCTCAGGCTGTTTTCTCTGTATTTCTCTCCTTCTTTCCGTCCTGTCAGTATTAGATTCTCCAAGCCCTCTTTCCTCATTATGCGTCCTATAAGCCTAAGCTATCTCTTCTTGATGTTAAGTATATGTTTCTTTTTTATCGTTTGAATTCTCCTCAAAACCTTGTGTTTTACATGCATTGACTCTCTCCTTCATCTTTGAGGAGACCGTCCAGCATTCGCTGCTTTATAGGAGGACAGATATCGCATAATAATTCCGTACAATTTTCTTTGTTTTTAGCGAAATCTTCCTGAAATACTCCGCTTGTATTTTGAAATGCGTCCTTGACCTTACCAGTGCGCCTTCAGCTCTCTCTCGCACTTTCCATCGAATGAATCTTCTTCTTCTATGTGCCTCATCCTTTCAGGACTTAGGCGATCATGGCCTTCCACGTTTTCCCCCTATTCCTGGTGGCTCTTAGCACGCTTTCTCTTGTTACACCACGCAACCCCCGTTCTGTCATCAACTAGCTCAAGCTCATCAATCTAGAATATAAATGTATAAAAACTAGCATATCCACAAAATGAGGGATCAGTTTATATATTGAATATAATATAGAATTGACCCCCCTTTTATACCCACATTATAATTTCTCATAAACATTTGGCATATATATTCTTCTTCTATGTGCCTTGTCTTTCAGAACGTAGGTGATCATGGCCTTCCACGTCTCCCTATCCCTCGTGGATTTTTGCACGCCTTCACCTGTAACATCTTGCAGCCCTCGTTCAGTCATCCACCTGATTAGACCCTTCAAATATGTTATCCGCTGCTTTTTCCTCTGTTTCTTTTTTCCTCAATCTGACCTGTCAGTATCAGGTTCTCCAAGCCCTCCTTCCTCATTGCATGTCCCAGAAATTCCAGTTGTCTCTTCCTGATGCTCAATATTAATTTCCTTTTCGTTTCCTTTCCAAGACCACGTCATTGCTGACATGCTCGGTCCACGATATCCTCAGCATCCTTCTGTAGAACCACATTTTAGTTGCTTCAAGTTTTTCCTTTTATCTTTGTTAGTATTGTCCAACATTGAAGAACTGACATCACATCACAATCTATCATTGAATTTTATAGAAGACAAATCACTCAAAAATAAGCCGCTTGGTATAATATCTTTATTCTTAATTTGTCTTCGGATCTCATTGTCACACTTTCCATTCTGTCAGAACACATTTCAGGTATTTCACTTTCTGCGCTTGTTTCGTTTTAGCTTCCCCGACCTTCAGTTGGTATTTTGGGGTCGTCTTTTTGTTAATGACACAATATTCAGTTTTCTTAGAGTTTATGTTTGTCTTTTTCTCTCGCTTATATCAGCAATAAAACGATTCGAAATATAAGGATGATTTGAAGCTTCGTGCAACCCGCAAACAGCCGGACACAGTATTTTGGGACGAGGGCGCATCGAAACTTGTTGTAGAAGCAGTAGACAAAGCCACTGTAGACTAACTGCAGACAGAAATATATTAATTTTTGCGCGGCTTCTCTGTCTGAAAAACAGTTTCTCCCTTTTTCGTGGGTATATTTCTGAGATAACAGATGCTTGCGAATTTATTAATATATTATCTCCGCCTTTTATTGCACATAACTCTTTTATCTTGCCTTTGTGTTTTTAATAATTCCAGAGGAAATCTGTTCGTTTCGCACAGAAAGAAAAAAATAGATGTATGATTAAGGCTATATTAATGTCGTTACCATCCAGTGTGTATTGCTCCCTAATGAATTTCTGTTGGCTGATCGAATTATGACTAGTTTTATTAATAGCTACAAGTGACCATTTGCAGAGACTGAAATGGAGGAGACTTTCTAGCAATACAGTTTGGCTCTAATATGCGATAGAAGTACGTTTCTGTTTACGAACCAACTTGGCGTAAAGCGAAGAAGCAGTAACCATTACTGTTTACGAACGAAATTCACGTAAAGTGAAGAAGCGGTAACCATTACACTTCCTGAACCAAATTGGCGTAAAGTGAAGTAGCGGTTAGTATTCACGAATAAAATTAGCGAAACTCGAAAAAGCAGTAACCATTACGTTTTACGAACAAAACTGACGTAAAGCGAAGAAGCAGTTTCCGAAACAGATTGACGTAAAGAAGTAGTAACCTTGAGTTTACACGGTGAAATGTTTTAAGCATTAGATTAAAACAAGACCTTGTAGTATTTATATGATTCTGACTATTGTCCTCATCTTTGTTGCAATTTGTACTTCGTTAGGTGCTAGGAATTTCAAACCGAACCCTTTATTACAGTCACTGGGTTATATTGCGTAAAGCCTTGATTGAAAGTCATGAGTTATCTCCCTCTAACCTTGCAAGTTACTTGTTCACCACTGCTGTAGTGTGGTATTGAACTTACAAATCTAGTTAAGTCAAGTCAGGAACTAACCAATATCTATATCCGCTCAGCCCTGTGTCCTTAGGAACAAGAACAACTGAAATTTTGGGACATATAAACCTAATGCACAGTAAATCATTTTTACCAGAGTTCATATTGCGATATTTTTTGTTAATGGTTTTCTATAGTATTTTTTATGTTAATGGGTTTCTCTAGTATTTTTATTTTAGCAGAGCTCATATTGCAATTTTTGGCATTAATGAATTTAATACCAGGATACAACAGTGGTAAACAAGTAACTTGCAGGGTTAGAGAGAGATAACTCATGACTTCCAATCAAGGTTTTACGCAAGGAATGGAGTTCATATCTATGATTGTAATAAAGGGTTCGGTTTGAAATTCCTAGCAACTGAAGAAAGCTGAAGCGTACAACAGCCGAAACGTCGTACAAATAGCAACAAACATGAGGACAATAGTCCAAACAATGTAAATACTGAAAAAACTACCTCATCTCAGAAATATAGACAAATAGAATTATCTATTATTAAACGTCGTATAAATGGCAACAAAGATGAGGACAATAGTCCGAATAATGTAAATACTGTAAATACTACCTCATCTCAGAAATATAGACAAATAGAATGATCTATTATTAAACGTCGACCAAATGGCAACAAAGATGAGGACAATAGTCTGAATAATGTAAATACTGTAAATACTACCTCATCTCAGAAATATAGACAAATAGAATGATCTATTATTAAACGTAGAACAAATGGCAACAAAAATGAGGACAATAGTCTGAATAATGTAAATACTGTAAATACTACCTCATCTCAGAAATATAGACAAATAGAATGATCTATTATTAAACGTCGACCAAATGGCAACAAAGATGAGGACAATAGTCTGAATAATGTAAATACTGTAAATACTACCTCATCCCAGAAATATAGACAAATAGAATGATCTATTATTAAACGTCGTACAAATGGCAACAAAGATGAGGACAACAGTCCGAATAATGTAAATACTGTAAATACTACCTCATCTCAGAAATATAGACAAATACTAAAGACCCTGCAACATGACTAACTTTGTTGGCTTGATTAATTATGAGAACACGTTTTCGAAAGCTACAAAAATTCTAAAAAACCTTTTCTCCGCCTGCTCAAGAATGCGAAACCTCCATGACTGCGAAATGTCAGTCGCTTTCTTATTTATGGGCCGATTCATCCATTCAAACTTGCCCGATATTGCGCAGAGATAGGTGATTTTATCGACTCTCCATTAAGGCAGGCTGGGATTTTTTCAGTAAATTTGAAAATTGGAGTTTGACATGATTAATAATGATATAAAAATATTTTCCTCTAATTTTTTACTGTTTTTTGAGGAAATGTGTCTAACGATTAAGTTTAGGTTCAAAATCGTAGCTTTGAAATTTCAGTCCTGTGTTTGGTGAAAATCTTATAAAATGTATTATTCAATGAAGCTTTAAAAATGGTATATATATATATATATATATATATATATATATATATATATATATACAATATATATATATATAGACAAAATTCATGTTATAAACACACTATTACTCAATCATTTTGCAATCAAATAAAAACTTCATTTACTTGAAAGTAAAGTTATACTGAACAATTTAAATATATTATGATGTAATAAAATGTTTATAGAATGCATTAGTTTTAGTGTGTTTTATGGAACCTACCAATTTTTCGACTATAATGAACTTTTTCTATTATCATGAATACCGGGAGAATATACCGTCGTGGTTGAGTTGAGTTGAGTCTCCCCGGTTTGATACTTCGGAGTCCGATGGACGTGTAGCACTCCTACGCTTTTACTGATCTTCATCATCGAATTCCTTGATGTAAACAGATTTCAAGTAGGCATTTATGCTGACAAGACAACTATTTACTCCAGCCTCGATAAGATATCTGCCGAGGATGACAAAGCAAAGTTCACTGGTGTTCTTGAAAAAAACCTCCAATCTGTGGTGAAACGGGGTAACAAATGGCTCGTAAATTTTAATGCTTCCAAAATAAAGCTGCTATCCTTTGATGACCATAGAAATCCGCTCCTACTCCCCATCAGAATGGATCAGGCTAGTCTCCCTTAAAGCAAAACACTGCGCCTCCTCGGCCTAAATCTATCAGCCGACCTCTAGTGGAATCTCTACATTGAATCCATTGCTAAATCTGCTGCTCGGAAGATTTCTTCCCTTTGTAGGGCAAGGGAGTTTTTCTCGTCTAAATCCATCTTGCAAATATTTTTTTTTTAATCATTTCACCCCGAGCAAGGCGGAAACGCCACTGATGTACAGGGGGTTACATAAATGTAAAAAGATTAATTAGAAAAGAGTGAGGAGTACAAACTAGTTAGAAAGGAACAACAGAAAGCTGAGAAAGCAGGTGCGATGACAGATACATAGGTAGATAGAAAGGGAAGGTTATACAGGGGAGGGGAGAGAGCTAGAGGCCAGTGGTTAGTAGATTAGTATTGACTTTGCATTTAAATTTCTGGAGGTTGTAGCCGTCAGGAAAGCAAGAATACGGGAGTGAGTTCCACAGGCGGGAAGTGCGAGAGAGGAAGCTGCAGGAGTAGAATTGTCGTCTGCATTTGGCTAACCTGACTGTGAATGGGTGGGACACATTTGCCAGTCTGGTTGCACGAGTAAACACCTGTTGAGGAGGCATCAGTGACTTAAGTTCATCCGAGCAGAAGCCATGAAAATATTTATAGAACAGACAAAGGGAGGCCACATTTCGACGATGGGGAAGTGGCTGCAGTCGAGTAGCCAGATCAGTACCTATCACATTACAGAGTCTCCTTTGGAGCTTGTCAAGAACACTGAGGAGAACGGTAGGGGCACCTGACCATAAATGGCAGCAGTACTCCATGCACGGACGGATGGTTGACTTGTATATATGCAGGATGGATTCAGGTGGAAAAAACATAGCATCCCTCCGTGCATTGAATACCGTTGTCATATCTGGTCTTCTTGGTCATGGTCTTCTTGACAAAATCTAACGAAGAATCTGTTATGTAATCAATCACGACCTAGTAGCTTAAATCCAGTCACGTTCACACGGATATAATGTGGTTTCATACTGTCTCTTCTACAAATACTTCCCCGGCTTTTGCTCCGAGGAACTTAGCTTCTTGGTGCCTCCTATGTATGAATTTACTCCTGCTAATAGACTAGCGACTAGGTCCCACCCATTTACAGTGACATTCCGTGGAATTTTCTTTCGTATACTTCCTTCCCTGACAGCTACAATCTCCAAGAATTTAAATGCAAAGTCAATTGCCATCTCTTATCTCTTTTACTATAATCCTTTTCCTGACAGCCCTTGGATCATGTTCTTCTTCCTTTCCACTCTACTCTCATGCAACTCTCTTCACACCTACATTGTCATCCTTCAGTTACTCTTTCTCTGACTCTCCTGAAATATGTTCCTTTTTCTCATCACTCACCTCTTATGTAACCCCCTGTGCACCAGTGGCAGTTCCTCCTTGCTTGGGCTGACATGATTAGGAAAAATAGATAAAAGCGTAAGTAATCAGATAATATTGATAGGAACAAATTATAAGATAAATGTTTTTTTAATTTGCATAGTTTATTGAAATCACACTCTTGTGGACCAAGGATAGGTCCGGAAGAAAAACATGAACTCGGGTATTAGTGAAACATATAAGAATGTAAAAATGATCAAGAGATTCAAGAGAAATCGCCCTAACTAGAGGGAGATGTTCGCAGATATAAACGCCAATTCGATGCATATGGACATTGGAGTCTTCCCTAAAGAGGGAAGGTAACCAGGGATATAGAATTCAGAGGAAGAAATAGAGGAGTCAAGATTAGTTTCACAGAGAGCTAAGATGTCAGGTGAAATTACTTTGATGAAGGATTCAACGCTGCAGAAGTTGGTACGGATCCCACGGACGTTCGAGAGAGAGATGTTAATAGGTTTAGGTGATTTATGATTAGCTGGGTTAGTCATAATTTGAAATAAGTAAAGATCTAGTTTAGTTGGTTATAAATGCAACATGTGTAGGAAGGAAACTGGCGTAGATTTCAGCATAATGTGGCCTCAGGCTTGCCCACCGGAAGCACTTGCAGCTACACCCATCCATGCGCGACATGGCACTACAAGATTCCCTGATATTATTCACCTGTTGATCAGAGCAGCCTCTCAAGACGCTACGCAAGAGTTCGGGCTTCTAACTACCAGTCGGAATCAGCATCCTGTAAACTGCCAACCCGGTACTCTCAGAATGAAGAGACGTCGCCATCCTTCTCACACATTGCAAAAAGCTTAGAACAGCACTACTATTAAGACGTAAGGGGAGGTAAGAAACCGGGAACCCCTTCCGAAACAGAAAACAAGGCATGAACTTCTACTCCTGGCCAAATGAAGAGGGAGGATTATGTACCGTCGATAGTAGGGTCTATGTACTTCAATAATAAAAAAATTAAATAAATAAAATCTAATCTTATTTATTAATGGAACTTTGTCTGTGTGTGTGCGTCTCTCTCAGTGTGTGTGTGTGTGTGTGTGTGTGTGTGTGTGTGTGTGTGTGTGTGTGTGTGTGTGTGTGTGTGCGTCAGTTACCTATAGATTCCGAAACGGCTGAAACGATTTTCTTTAAAATTTACACAGTTGTACTATAATCGTCTGCGAGTGTTCTTAGCTAGGTTTTGTGTCGAGGTACCCCCGATAAATATCGAAAATCGATAATCGAATAAATCAGGTTATGGAAGGAGTGGTCCGATTTTAATCAAATTTGATACACTCATAGACAAAGACATAAGAAACGATATTCAGAGGTTTCAAGGTTGCAGTTCTTACAATAGTGCAGAAAATCGATAATATATATATATAAAAGACAAGATGTTTGTGTGTGTGTCTGTTTATCTGCCTGTATATCTGTATTTTTTTCAGCCCTTTTATTTTAGTATTTGCTTCGGGTTTGGCTCTAAGTAGGTATAATTGTAGTTCTTAGTCTCAGCCATGATACCATTTACTCAGAGGACTTATTTAGCCTTCAAAATTCAGTTTACGACGAAAAAAACTTATTTGATATCGATAGAAGGAAATCAAAATTTGACTTACATTCATTCATTTTTCTTTCAGTCTAGGTTTTCGCATTAACTGGAAACAAATATTGCTTTTTAGTCTTTCTTGCCAACGTTCAAAGAGTCTGAGCTCCAGAATCATGGATTAGTTTCAAAGCTTTCATTACATCCGAGCAACGCTGGGCTATACTGCTAGTATATATATATATATATATATATATGTGTGTGTGTGTGTGTGTGTGTGTGTGTGTGTGTATATATATATATATATATATATATATATATATATATATATATATATATATTAGGTGCGATTGTTAAATTGTCGCAATTACTTTATTATTTCAAATATTCTTTAGGCTGAGTCTGAGCTCCAGGACCATGGATTAGTTTTAAAGCTTTCATTACACCCGAGCAACGCTGGGTTATACTGCTAGTCTATAAAATAAATAAATAATCTAGTTTTCGTTTTTAATAATTATGATGTAACAAATAGTTTAACAATTTCTTCACGTTACCTTTACGTATTTTGGCATATTTTCTTTGTGGTGACTCATCATTAGAATTTTGTTCTGAATATATTTTTTATTCAATATATCGAATACAAATGATAGCAAGTTTATTTGTATTTATTTTCGAAATAGTAACATTTTGAAGTTCGTTTGTGAGTAAAATCTTGGTGAAATTAGGTACTTCTTAACTTTTTTCATGTGATCCTTAAAACTAAATTTTTAAAACTAAATAAAAGCTACAATTCATGTCTTTGAAGTCACTGCGTGCCACAGTAAACTACGATTTTTATACCAAGTGCAATATTTATTGACTAAAATCAGATGGAAATTTACCTGTCGTACTCCCCATCTCTCGAATGGTTACCAAGTGTAGCTACACCCTGCTGACTTCTTCTTCTATGTGCCCTGTCCCTTCAGGACGTAGGCGATCATTGATCTCCACGTCTCCCTATCCCTTGTGGCTCTTAGTATGTTTGCCCCTGTTGCTCCTGGCAACCCCCGTTCCGTCATCCACCTGATCAGACCCTGCAAATATGTTATCCGCTGCCTTCCTCTGTCTCTCCTTCCTTCTATCTGTTCAGTCAGTATCAGGTTCTCCAGGCTCTCCTTCCTCATTGCATGTCCCAGGAACTTCAGTTGTCTCTTCCTGATGCTCAGCATCAATTTCCTTTTTGTTGCCATTCTTTCTAACACTTCGTCGTTGCTTGTATGCTCAGTCCACGATATGCGTAGCATCCTTCTGTAGAACCACATTTCGGCCGCTTTCAGTTTTGTCCTCATTTTCGATGATATTGTCCAGCATTCACAGCCGTATTGAAGAACTGACATCACGTAGCAGTCTAGCACTCTTTTCTTCGTTTCTATTGAGATTTTCCTGTGTGTTAGTATTTTGCTCATCTTCTGGAACGCGTCCTTTGCCATGACAATTCGCCTTCGGATCTCCGTGTCGCACTTTCCATCTCCTGTTAGAACACTTCCTAGGTACTTAAATTCTTGGACTTGTTTGATTCTGTTATCCCCCACCTGGAGCTTCTTAATACGTCTACTGTACCTCTGTTGAGAAGTAAGCGCACACCAATGAGGCGTCTTGGGTGTGACGATAAAGTACATCCGGGTCTCTGCTTTGAGGATGAACTGTATCCGGCAGCATGACCTCTAATTAGGAACTTTTGAAGATCGTGGAATCACCTCTTAATTGCTATTTTAACAGGTCAACCCTGGCCCAGGGTGGCTGGCACCTGTTAAGGCCCTAACTATGGGTCAAAATATTCTGAAGGTATAAAAATAGATTTTTATAGTAAAAATTCCAGCAATACTTTTTTGAGAAGGAAATATTACCAGCAATATATTTTTGAAGGAAAAACTATTAGCAACAATACACTTTTAAAGAAAAAATATTAGCAGTTTTAAAGAAAAAATATTAACAGTTTTAAAGAAAAAATATTAACAGTTTTAAAGAAAAAATATTAACAGTTTTAAAGAAAAAATATTAACAGTTTTAAAGAAAAAATATTAACAGTTTTAAAGAAAAAATATTAGCAGTTTTAAAGAAAAAATATTAACAGTTTTAAAGAAAAAATATTAGCAGTTTTAAAGAAAAAATATTAACAGTTTTAAAGAAAAATATTAACAGTTTTAAAGAAAAAATATTAACAGTTTTAAAGAAAAAATATTAACAGTTTTAAAGAAAAAATATTAACAGTTTTAAAGAAAAAATATTAGCAGTTTTAAAGAAAAAATATTAACAGTTTTAAAGATAAAATATTAGCAGTTTTAAAGAAAAAATATTAACAGTTTTAAAGAAAAAATATTAGCAGTTTTAAAGAAAAATATTAGCAGTTTTAAAGAAAAAATATTAACAGTTTTAAAGAAAATATATGTACCAGTAATACATCTGACTCTCGACAAAACTACTCTTTAAAAAATACGTCAATGAAACCTAATATACAAACAGATTTCTTACAAAGCATACATATTCTATCCATGAGAATCTATTGTAAAAGTCTTGTTTGCATTAAATAATTAATTGAGGTTGATATTGCTAAAACAAAACAAACGAATCATTCTTTTCATTTTAAAGGACTTTTTCATAAATACAAAACCAGAACACATTCTTAGCTATATAAATACAAAAAAAAACTTTTTTATCAAAATCTGACTAAATCAACCTTCTCATAGTAACCAAACAAAAAAAAAACAAACTAAAAATCAAATTTTTGCATTAAATGACCCACAGCAGTCGATAGGCCGTTAAACAAAACCCAAACAGTATACCTATAGAAACCTGTCTATCCTACGGGTATTTTATGTAAATTTACTTCAAATGATATCATATTAGTTTGTCCCAAAAGTGTGTAAGAACTTGCAAAAAATTGAAATTTTACTCGCCAAGTAATCTAAGTTTACCAGAAAACACTTGCAAAAAACTGAAATTTACTCCCAAAAACAACAAAAATTATTGCTCAAAATAAAGACCATCATTTTCCAAGACTTTCTTCCATCGATCTGCAAGCTTTCGGATCTTGTCAAAGTACCATTCAGCCGGCGTCGAATCAAAGAATTCTTGACACGCTTCCTCGACTTCATCAAACGAGTCGGGTCGGATCGGCGGCCCTTCAGAAAGTGTTGCATTGAGCGGAAAAGGCCGTAATCTGATGGAGCACAGTCAGGACTGTAGGCTGGATGTGGCAGAACCTCAACACCGTCCAGCTCTTCAAACTTGTCTTTGGTCTTCCTGGCGGTTTGTGCCTTGGCATTGCCCTGCTGCATCAAAGCGCGCTTTTGGTTGATCAGAGCCGGTTACTTTTGCTTCAATTTTTCGTAGACCCGCTCAAGTTACTGACAGTAAAGTTCGGCACTGATGGCACGATCATTCGGAACCAACTCAAAATGCACGATTCCTTCAAAGTTCCACCAAACGCACAACATGACTTTCTTGCCGAATCGATCTTGTTTTGGAACCGACAGTTCTCTTGCCCTTTCTAAATCCATCGCTTGTCTCGATTGTGCTGGACGAGATAGACCAATTTCTCGTCGGATGTTACAATGCGCTTCCAAAAACGCTCATCCAATGAATTGCTGAGCAATTGACGGCAAATTTCAACTAGTCTGTTTGCTTGTGCTTCGGTGAGTTCGTGCGGATCTTGGCGCGGCTTTTTGTGAACAAAATCAAGTTGCTTCAAATGTCGGTGAATTGTCGATTTGCCAACTCCAATCGCATTAGCCAATTCTCAAGTGCTCGATTAAGGCGCAATGTCCAACCTGGTTTGCAGGTCTCCATCATCCAACTTTAACGGCCGTCTAGAACGAGGCTTATCTTCAAGACTCATGTCGCCAGAATCGAAACGCTTGTACCAATTCGAGATCGCCGCATATTGTTCCTTCACCTTTGGCAGCACAAATCTCTTCTGCATCTTTTCTGGTTGAAAGACCTCGCTTCCAGCGTTATGAATGAAAACTTGCAGCTCAATTTTATCAATTGCCATCTGGAATACAAAGATGAAGATCACTATAACAATATAAAATTAAAAATTGCATAAAAATTCAGCTTCTCGCTAGTGTTTAGGAACTTTTGGGAAAACCTAATATTATTTGCAGAAATATTAATCCGAGAAGAGACAACACCACCGAGCAACTTAACAAAAAATGGCTCATATTTTGCTAAATTCCTGTTCAGTCTTTTCCCGTTTTTTTAACGATCAAAATCGCAAAGTTAATTTATTTATTAATATTAAACGCTAATTTTACCACGTTAATCGATAGCTTTAATCGAATTTTCTAAGTTTACTCGTTTAACATGTTTTAAACGACATTCATTTCCATATTTATTTTAGTTTTAACATAAGATTTAACATTTTGCATAAGTCGTAATTTTATTTTAATCATAAAAACAATGTAAATTTCGAATTATTTTATTTTTCTTTACTAACAGTAATTATCAGTTGGGAGGTAAATTTGAAAAAAGTAAAAAAGAAAAAAGAATAAAGAAAAATCGGAAAACACATAATTATCTTGCGAGTATCCGACGAGTATCCACAGATTGAAAAAGCAAAATTCCCCGGTAATCAAATTAAAAACAGCTCTCACCATCGCGATTGGCTGTTTTTTTTTTTTTTTTTTTTTAATCATATCACCCCGAGCAAGGCGGTAACGCCACTGATGTGCAGGAAGCTACGTAAGAGTGAAAAAGTTGGAAAAGAGAAAGCCGGAAACCACATCCTAAACAGGGGACAAGGGATGAGCTTTTCACCCGTTCAATATGCGTGGGTGGAGTGTGAACCGGACGATAGTTTATTCTATATACTCCAATTGAAAAAAGTAAAAGGAGTGAAAAGATTGGAAGAGAGAGAGCCGGAAACCACATCCTAAACAGGGAACAAGGGGTGAGCCTTTTTACCTGTTCAATAGACTTGGTGGAGTGTGAACCGGGCGACAGTTTAGTCTGTTGATCTTTTTCCAATCAAATGCGTGACAGAGGGGGATGGGTTGCCAATATAAGTCAGTGTCTGCAGGCTGTTTATTTCAAAATGATGGGGAGCGGGGGCATCAGAGACTGTTCAGCTCTGATGAGGTCGACTTGGTGAGGGGAGTATGATGTTTGAAAGACCCGAACCTGCCCAATGACCCAAGTCAAAGCATCATTGACGACGCCCTCCAGCGTGGCTAAAATGCGTATATTCAAAGTAATTCAAATGCTTTATTTGAACAAAAAAGTCACTTATTAACATTTTAATCTTTAATAAATTACTTTTATTCGATTATTAAAAAAAATAAAATAAAATAAACTATGTTTTTCTAGTGCTGAGTTCTCCCGTTGTTCAGTCCGCAATGTTGACTTGGCGAGTTGATTTGTTCCTTCCTGAATTCATTCACTCGAAAAAATTATAAATTTTAGATATAAGTTGTTCGTTTTTTATTAAATTTTTGGTTCTTTTTTGTCATGCATCTTCGTCGCCAAACTTAACCCAAATCTTCGTCGCCAAACTTTACCCAAATCTTCGTCGCCAAACTTAACCCAAAACTTCGTCGCCAATTTGTTGTGAAGTTGTGGCGTAGCTTCAGCGAAATGTTGACTGGTTTCGCCACAAGTAAGACACAAAACACAGGAGGTAGTTTCAAAACAGTGTATTAGTATAACAAGAACATATGTACAAAATAATAGTACTAAGTAAAAAGAAATAAAGATGTCCGAACGGTATAGTTACGCTGCTTATTGCAATAGTCGTAGCTGCTTTAACTGCGTACTAGCTGTCGTACTCAACTGCCTCAACTTTACTGCCTCTCCCTAAAGTCACGCAGGTAACTATATATAACAAGAGGAAGAGTCGATTTCTCATAGCTGGGCGCCATAACATCTTTTGAAATGTGTTTAGCTGGTCTGGCAGCAACTCCAACCATCAGAATGAATAATTACTAAAGATTCGGGAGTCATTCACATTTTAAAAATGCGTAGGATATTTGAGGTCTTTACAAGAAATGTTTACAATTAAAAAAAAAAGAAAAACAAAATCTGTTTTTGTCTTGTTTATCAAAGATGATTGCGAATGCCCACCCGGCATTTAGAAAGAACGCACCGAGTCGTCCACATTTGGGGCGATCGCAAAGGTCAACCTAAGCGGAGAGAAATAGAAGTGTCTGCCACTGAGAGAATTTGGTGTGAACTTTAGAAAACAGAAATTATATATATATTTGGGGTGCTAAAGTGCCATAATATATTATTAAACCATAAACTACAAGGACCCTTATGAAAAAGCGAAAAGTAACAATTGAGATAATGTGGTGTGAATTTTAGAAAATATATCATACATATTTTCGAGTAAATTAATATTTTGGGGGTGAATTAGCAGAAAATAACCTACCCTGCTATTTAACCCATAGCTGGAGGAGAGGTGGTTGATCAAGTTGATATCGCGTTGAATACACCGGTTCTCGTTTGATCACCGAAGTTAAGCAATGTGTGCCTGGTCAGTACCTAGATGCGTGACCGCTTGGGGAAGACCAGGCAATGTAAGCGTTTAGTGACGGATGTGCGTTGTGGTGCAGTGGATGTCGGCTTGGAAAGAGAAATCGGTGGGCCGAGTTCGCATTCTTGTTGAGTACCCTGCATTCACTTAGGCAATGGTACTCTTGGGAAAGGTATTAATCCGTCACTTTCCTCCAGTTATGAGTTAAATAACGGGATTAATCCTGGAGGTAACCCATCCAGTGTTGGTGTCATAATAAAAACACCCTTGGTAGCCCTGGCGAAGCATCAAGTATTCATCTATTTGACAAGATTATGAATTTCGCTATATTCCAGATGCACAGGGAATACTGGAGGGGTGTAGGGAGTTCTATCTCGGTCGAGGCCACAGGAGGACAATAGAAGAAAAGCCGTGTATAAAAAAAAGTATATTCAAAGAACTTTTATATCATTTACGTACAGAAAAGAAAAAAGTTTTTACGATCACAAGAAAGATTATATAAACAACGTAACGACAGAAACTGATTTTGCAATTTTAACGAAGGCTGCCTAAGTTCACAATGTGTGGGGTCTGTGTGTTAGATAGATAGATAGACAGATAGATAGATAGATAGATAGATAGATAGATAGATAGATAGATAGATAGATAAGAATGGACTTAGATAGATAGATAGATAGATAGATAGATAGATAGATAGAATGGATGAGGATAGATAGATAGATAGATAGATAGATAGATAGATAGATAGATAGATAAGATGGATAGATAGATAGGATAGATAGATAGATAGATAGATAGATAGATAGATAGATAGATAGATAAGAATGGACTAGATAGATAGATAGGATAGATAGATAGATAGATAGATAGATAGATAGATAGATAGATAAGAATGGACTGAGATAGATAGATAGATAGATAGATAGATAGATAGATAGATAGATAGATAGATAAGAATGGACTGAGATAGATAGATAGATAGAATGTGAACACACTGAGATAGATAGATAGATAGATAGATAGATAGATAGATATGAACAGACTGAGATAGATAGATAGATAGATAGATAGATAGATAGATAGATAGATAGATAGATAAGAATGGACTGAGATAGATAGATAGATAGATAGATAGATAGATAGATAGATAGATAAGATGATGAGATAGATAGATAGATAGATAGATAGATAGATAGATAGATAGATAGATAGATAGATAAGAGATAGATAGATAGATAGATAGATAGATAGATAGATAGATAGATAGATAGATAGATAGGACTAGATAGATAGATTGATAGATAGATAGATAGATAGATAGATAGATAGATAAGAATGGATGAGATAGATAGATAGATAGATAGATAGATAGATAGATAGATAGATAGATAGATAAGAATGGACTGAGATAGATAGATAGATAGATAGATAGATAGATAGATAGATAGATAGATAGATAGATAGATAGATAGATAGATAGATAGATAGATAAGAATGGACTGAGATAGATAGATAGATAAGAATGGACTGAGATAGATAGATAGATAGATAGATAGATAGATAAGAATGGACTAGATAGATAGATAGATAGATAGATAGATAGATAGATAGATAGATAGATAGATAGATAGACAGACAGACAGACAGACATAATGTTGAGTTGTGATGATGCTTAATGCCATAATTGTTTTTGTTTTTAGGCTTACAGTTAAAAAAGTGGACGGCTCTTTTGTTAGTATCGCTATCAATATAAAAAAGTGGACGGCTCTTTTGTTAGTATCGCTATCAATATAAAAAAGTGGACGGCTCTTTTGTTAGTATCGCTATCAATATAAAAAAGTGGACGGCTCTTTTGTTAGTATCGCTATCAATATAAAAAAGTGGACGGCTCTTTTGTTAGTATCGCTATCAATATAAAAAAGTGGACGGCTCTTTTGTTAGTATCGCTATCAATATAAAAAAGTGGACGGCTCTTTTGTTAGTATCGCTATCAATATAAAAAAGTGGACGGCTCTTTTGTTAGTATCGCTATCAATATAAAAAAGTGGACGGCTCTTTTGTTAGTATCGCTATCAATATAAAAAAGTGGACGGCTCTTTTGTTAGTATCGCTATCAATATAAAAAAGTGGACGGCTCTTTTGTTAGTATCGCTATCAATATAAAAAAGTGGACGGCTCTTTTGTTAGTATCGCTATCAATATAAAAAAGTGGACGGCTCTTTTGTTAGTATCGCTATCAATATAAAAAAGTGGACGGCTCTTTTGTTTTGTTAAAAAAGTATCAGCTATCAATATAAAAAAGTGGACGGCTCTTTTGTTAGTATCGCTATCAATATAAAAAAAGTGGACGGCTCTTTTGTTAGTATCGCTATCAATATAAAAAAAGTGGACGGCTCTTTTGTTAGTATCGCTATCAATATAAAAAAGTGGACGGCTCTTTTGTTAGTATCGCTATCAATATAAAAAAGTGGACGGCTCTTTTGTTAGTATCGCTATCAATATAAAAAAGTGGACGGCTCTTTTGTTAGTATCGCTATCAATATAAAAAAAGGAAAAAAAGTTGGACGGCTCTTTTGTTAGTATCGCTATCAATATAAAAAAAGTGGACGGCTCTTTTGTTAGTATCGCTATCAATATAAAAAAGTGGACGGCTCTTTTGTTAGTATCGCTATCAATATAAAAAAGTGGACGGCTGGTTTTTTATCAATGCACAGAACGAGTGTTAATAAGATTAATGGTAAAAAGTTTGACATGGCTTCGAGGATTATATAAGGCTACGACGTCTTCAGACTTGAGGTTTTCTTTTTATTCAATCTGTGACATGACTCGGATCACTTAATTGACAAACTTCTTCACATCAACCTCATATATATATATATATATATATATATATATATATCCAGGTAAAGAGGGAGGACCCAAGGTTTTACTATTTTGAGTTCCCTGGTATTTTTTTTTATAGATAGTGCTCAATACAATAAATATTGTAGAGAATAATATAACCATATAATTACGAATTAAATTGCGACACGGAAATCTTTATGTTTCGAGATAGATCAGAGTGGCGAGTAGTGAGGACGGGCGTTGTGGTGCAGTGGCTCGAAACGAGAAATCCTGGAGGGGTGTAGTGAGTTCTATCTCAGCCAAGGCCGCAGGACGACGACGTAAGTGAATATAAAGAACACGGCCCCCTAGTTTATCATCCTGTGTGCCAACATATTTCAACGCCCGTTTATATAACCCGAAGTCTGAATGAATATAACTCATTTCCAAAAACGAACTTACTTCGACATCAGAAACCTTTGCGATAGATTGGTCTTTTACAAAAGACACTTAACCAGATTCAAGGGCAAAATGTTACTGGATTCATGGCTGCAAAGCTATCAATAATCAGGTGCGTCACCCACTATCATTAGTGTACATTACGAGGCTCAATTTGTACTCCAGCAATACGTCGTTTGAGGAATGAACACTTTAGATCCTCGCACACGTCACTGTGCCGTCCGTTAGCCTATGGTCACATTACTAGAGTTCAGATCGTTTAAGTGCCAAATCCGCAATTAACTTTTGCCGCGAATTGAAAGCAACGATCAAAATTCAGTAAGAGACAAGTGCTCGATTTATTTTTCAATGATTACCTATGACTAGGTGATTTAAAGAAACAAGCACATGAGTCGTGAAAGAATCTTAAAAATCAACACCTGTAAGCGCGATAAATGTTTTTTTTAAATTGATTTTATAATCATTTCACCCCAAGCAAGGCAATTTTACTGCCACTGTTGTGCAGGGGATTACATAGCGGAAAGTGATGAGAAAGAGGGGTTAGTTATAGGGGATGTCAGGAGGAGGGTAATAGACGGATGAGAATACCGGTGTAATGAGGGTAAAGTGGATGGGAAAAAGAACTTGAGAGAAAGAATGCAAGTTAGTGAGATAGGAGATGACTACTGACTTTACATTTAAATTCCTGGAGATTGTAGCTGTCGGGGAAGCAAGTATATGGAAGGGAATTCCACAAGCAGGAAGTGCGAGAAAAGGAGCTGCGGTTACATTATATCGGTTTCGCTCTAAAAGGGTGGGACCTAGTTGCTAATCTAGTAGCTCGTGTAAATTCATACCTAGGAGGCAGCAGTGAACTAAGTTCATCGGAGCAGAAGCCGTGAAAATATTTGTAGAAGAGACACAGGGAAGCCACATTGGGCTGGTGAGAAAGTGACTGTACCTGAGCAGCCAAGTGGGGATCGATCACTTACAGATTCTCCGTTGGAATTTGTCAAGGACCCCTAAGTGGATAGCAGGAGCACTCGACCAGATTTGTTTAAAATCCAGTTTGCGCAAGTAAGGCGATATTGTTACCGTCCAGTAATGCACGAAAATTAAAATGACGTCAATTTACACATCGCACCCTGTATATGTGTATGTACGTATATATGTATGTATGTAAGTATGTATGTAAGTATCATGCTACTTAATCAGACTGCATCAGTAAGTGTTCTTTATCATAATTCTATTTCCTTATCAAGATTAATCGATATCAAATCTCATTCAAACAAACCAATTGCAAAATAATTGACTTCCGCCCCCGAATCTCTAATCAGATTACGTCCGGAATTAAAGCGATTGTCTTTCATCTTTCAAGGGAGATAATTCACAATTAACATGCATTTTTTTCTCGCTTGGGAAATTCAGATATTCGATCCGTTTCGTAAATTGAGATGCTGTATTGCGATAAACGAAATTATAACATTTAAACGAAATTGCCTATCAAAAATATCAAAAGATAAAAAAAACGTTATAAAATAAAAACAACGATAAAAATTAAAATTAAGGCGACAACGGAAAAAAAAATTCATACAGATTTATTTTACAAAAGATGTTTTCATTACATATACATAGAGTTAAGTTAATCTATTTGTGATTAAGCGACGTATATATATATATATATATATATATATATACACACACATATATATATATATATATATATATATAAATATATAATCTAATTGTTTGATATAACAATTCCAGTGTTTTAAACTTGTTTTTTGTTCTTTAATTGATTCCATATGTTTGTTGTGGTGTAATAAAAGAGAAACTAGAGAGCCGAGTTCGAATTCAAGTTAAATTCCTTGCATTTACATTCTTGCAAATAACTTTGTAAAAGGTATGAATCTGTTGTTTTTCTCTCCATCTCTGGGTTAAATCGAAGAACAGATTGGTTTCTATAGCCTTGTTTAGTAGCCAGTCTACCGCAGAATGTAATGGTAATCTACTGCCCAGTATTTCAAGACATGATCTCCCAATCGTGTATTACGCAGAGCCCTTAACTAACTGATGTTTTAGCAAAAACAAATCTCTATCCGCACAAGAGAACTTAATCGCATCTGTAACACAAGCTGAAAAGGCATGAACTTAAATAACAGATGAGTGTAAATGAGTCTTCTTTCGTCTTTTCATTCTCATATTAATAAATGAAATATCAGTGTAAATATTTCCCCTATCATCGGCTCATGCTTATATTATTAAATGTAAAACCACACAAGCAGCAATATCAACCCAGCAATATAAATGTCGATATTTTTCTTGTTTATTTGCCGTGTCCCTTCAGGACGTAGGCTATCATGGACTTCTACTTGGCTCTGTCTTTTGTCGCTCTCAATAATTTTTCTATTGGTATCTCTTCCAAGCCCCGCTCCGTCAACCATTGCCTCAGACCTAAAACGTCTCGAGCTGCTTTCCCCTGTCTCTCCTTCCATTTATCCGACCTGTGAGTAACAACCTCTCCAGGCTTTCTTTCCTAATTACGTGTCCAATGAACCTTATTTGCCTCATCTTGATATTTATTATCAGTTTTCTTCTCGTTTGCATCCATTCCAACACCTCATCTTTGCACACGTCCTCTGTCCATGATATCCTCAGCATCCTTCTGTAGAACCACATTTCTGCTGCCTCAGGCCTTTCCTTCATCCTTAATGTGATCGTCCAGTATTCACTTCCATACAGAAGACAGATATCACATAGCAATACAGCACTCTTTTCTTTGTTTCTAATGAGATTTTTCTGTTTTTTAGTACTTTGCTTAGCTTCTGAAATGCGTGCTTGGCCATGCCAATGCGTCTTTGAATCTCCGTGTCGCACTTTCTATCCTCTGTCAAAACACTTCTTAGGTATTTGAATTTTTTTACTTGTTTTATTTTAGTTTCTCCGACTTGTAGTTGGCATACTGGGCTTCTCTTTCTGCTGATGGCCTTACAATTACATTTATTTTTCTTTAAGTATGGTCATCAGCAAAATGTGGAGCCCACCTATTAAATATATATTCATTCTGGGTAGAAATTTAAAGGTTACGAGACAAGGGTACTGATCTGAATGCAGTTATTTTAGTCCTTGTGCCTCCCAAACATGCTGCAAATAATTTAATGCCAGTTTGACAGCATACTTTCCACACTTTTCGGTCCAGGCCCCTCTCCTCAAATTTCTTAAATGGTACCCCGAGAGCTTCAAGATTGTTCGACAGATTGTCTTTATACCTGGACGATGGTTTGACTATATTTCTTTTGTCCGCTGTGTAGCATTATAGATTAGCCTTATAGACTTCTGCATTGTTCTCCTGAAAGATCCAACGATTTACAAACAAGGGGGGGTCCTTCAGTCAGTAAGGAAACTCTCTCCAACATGACAATGTAAACAGCCGCGGTTTAATGTCCATATATGTTATTGTGAAACACACGTAATCCTCAGATAATGGACTCTCCCTCCTATATTAATGTTATGAGGAAACACACCTATTCCTCAGATAATGGACTCTCCCTCCTATATTAATGTTATGAGGAAACACACCTATTCCTCAGATAATGGACTCTCCCTCCTATATTAATGTTATGGGGAAACACACCTATTCCTCAGATAATGGACTCTCCCTCCTATATTAATGTTATGAGGAAACACACCTATTCCTCAGATAATGGACTCTCCCTCCTATATTAATGTTATGGGGAAACACACCTATTCCTCAGATAATGGACTCTCCCTCCTATATTAATGTTATGAGGAAACACACCTATTCCTCAGATACTGGACTCTCTCTCCTATATTAATGTTATGGGGAAACACACCTATTCCTCAGATAATGGACTCTCCCTCCTATATTAATGTTATGAGGAAACACACGTAATCCTCAGATAATGGACTCTCCCTCCTATATTAATGTTATGAGGAAACACACGTAATCCTCAGATAATGGACTCTCCCTCCTATATTAATGTTATGAGGAAACACACGTAATCCTCAGATAATGGACTCTCCCTCCTATATTAATGTTATGAGGAAACACACGTAATCCTCAGATAATGGACTCTCCCTCCTATATTAATGTTATGAGGAAACACACGTAATCCTCAGATAATGGACTCTCCCTCCTATATTAATGTTATGAGGAAACACACGTAATCCTCAGATAATGGACTCTCCCTCCTATATTAATGTTATGAGGAAACACACGTAATCCTCAGATAATGGACTCTCCCTCCTATATTAATGTTATGAGGAAACACACGTAATCCTCAGATAATGGACTCTCCCTCCTATATTAATGTTATGAGGAAACACACGTAATCCTCAGATAATGGACTCTCCCTCCTATATTAATGTTATGAGGAAACACACGTAATCCTCAGATAATGGACTCTCCCTCCTATATTAATGTTATGAGGAAACACACGTAATCCTCAGATAATGGACTTTCCCTCCTATATTAATAAGAGTTAATAGCAAGTTAACAGAGGAAGTTATTGGGAAGTTCATGGGAGTTCTTTAGACTTCTATTGGAGTTCAGTAGAACTACTAGTCAGTTGATATTAGTCGGCAGTTAGCCAAATACTAAGGAGTCAGCTTTCAGTGGAAGATTATAAAGTTTCTAACATTTTGGGTGCGTTAAGTCGATTAGCAACCGACATAGCACGATTATAACCTTTAGTGCGAAAATTACTCCAAACTTTCAGGTCCTAAGCTCTTTCTTTTATTTCTTTTTAAAATCATTTGTTTCCTTCGTTTAAAAGTTCGAAAGTATGGGTACCATGGTGTGTGGTAATGGTTAACAGCTCGTCTCGCTAAAATCATTATAACTGAGTAGTGAGTTCGATCCTCACTGGGTACCCCCTAAAATCACCTTCCTCCCGATTTGTGGGTTGGTCTCAGGGCTGACAACCCTGCCCCATAAAAAACAGTTTGCTACGGTAACAGCAAAAACGCTGCCATTAAGTGTAACGGAAAAGTTTATTTATTATATACTCTACATTATATACTGTGCGTTATATATATATATAATATATATATATATATATATATATATATATATATATATATATATATTCTTAATTTGGAAACGAGTTATTACGCAAAGTAGATTTATAACATGTGGTATGTTCAGGCGATTTGCAATAACTGATTTTACCGTTTATATATATATATATATTTCGATCCTGTGTAAAAAGAAATCGGATGTCTAACCATAATGATGAGCTGTGATACAGCGAAACAGATCTATCTGCGGATGATTATATATATATGTTTTATTAAAATGACAGATAAGATATAATCATTCATTTTTTATATAATTTATCATGCTTTTATATATTTTTTCCGAACTAAATTTATATCAGAATTGTTCAAAGCATTTGTAATTCAAAGCGCTTTCGGCTATACATTTAGCCTTTAGTTAAAATTAATTTTGTTTTACTTATAAATGCTTAAAAGTTTATGCATATAGAATCTTGCGTATGTTAAGCTACGAACACGGTAAACACATTATTACCGTGTTCATAATTGATTTTCTTAAGTGAAGAATTTCTTTTTTTATTAGTAATTCCTCCTTTATTTCAAATCCTCTTTTGCATGTGAATGATGCCATTTTTTAAAAATCATTTCACCCCGAGGAAGGCGGAAACGCCACTGATGTGCAGGGGCCTACATAAATGTACAAAGATTAATTAGAAAAAAGTGAGGAGTACAAACTAGTTAGAAAGGAACAATAGAAAGCTGAGAAAGCAGGTGCGATGACAGATACATATGTGAAGAGAAAAGAAGGTTATACGGGGGTGGGGAGAGAGCTAGAGTCCAGTGGTTAGTTGATGAGTATTGACTTTGCATTTAAATTTCTGGAGGTTGTAGCCGTCACGAAAGCAAGAATACGGGAGCGAGTTCCACAGGCGGGAAGTGCGAGAGAGGAAGCTGCAGGAGTAGAATTGTCGTCTGCATTTGGCTAACCTGACTGTGAATGGGTGGGACCCAGTTGCCAGTCTGGTTGCACGAGTAAACACCTGTTGAGGAGACATCAGTGACTTAAGTTCGTCTAAGCAGAAGCCATGAAAGTATTTATAGAAGAGACAAAGGGAGGCCACATTTCGACGATGGGGAAGTGGCTGCAGTCGAGCCGCCAGATCAGTACCTATCACATTACAGACTCTCTTTTGGAGCCTGTCAAGAACACTGAGAAGAACGGCAGGGGCGCCTGACCATAAATGGCAGCAGTACTCCATGCACGGACGGATGGTTGACTTGTATATATGCAGGATGGATTCAGGTGGAAAAATATCCTGGTTCGACATAGTGACCCAACCTTCTTAGCAGTAGATTTTGCTATGGATTCAATATAATGGTTCCATTTGAGGTCTGAGGACAGGGTAAGTCCGAGGAGTCGTAGTGTGTTACTCTCCGGGAGAATCGCTTGTTCTATGCTTATGGGAGGCAGGAGAGGTTGCCTGTAATGGTTGACAGACAACAGCTTGTTCTTAGATGAATTGAAGTTGACAAGCCACTTCTTGCCCCAGTTCACCACAGAGTGTAGATCCCGTTCAAGGTCAGCAGCGGGATTATGTCTGTCCGCCACGACAGGTTTCTTACTGGTGCGGGAGTATATTGTAGTGTCGTGTTTATGTATGTATTATCTACGAGGATATAACGGATAATTCCTGGAAGATCTTGATGTGTGTATAAATGAGATCGGGTGGAACTGCTGTGGGAAATGTATAAGATCAATCTTCTCGTCAATTTTGTGGTTGTATAGCCAATGTAATTGTTTACAGATTGGATATATGAGGAACACAGTTCATCAAAGGACGTATAAATTCGTAAACGACACTGGTTCTTTGCATTTTAGATTTTGCAAAAGAAGACTAAAAATAATGAAAACAATGTGTCTGTCCTTTTTTAAAAAAACCTGTATAAAAGAGATATTCTTGCATATATATATATATGTGTGTGTGTGTGTATATATATATATATATATATATATATATATATATATATATATATATAATACTGTGCAAAAGTATTAGGACAAGAAATATTTCATCTTTTATGAGGCATCAAAATAATTGCGACAATTTACCAATCGCACCTAGTATATATACAGTACCGTGCAAAAGTATTAGGACAGGAACCATTTTATCTTTTATGAGGCATCAAAATAAAGTTTAAAATCACAACTGTCCTAACAGTTTTCCACACTACCGTTATTGTGCAAAAGTATTAGGACAGGGGGGTGATTTTCCTACAAACCTCATTAAAATTCAAATACAGGGTGAAGAGCCAAAGCTTTGTAAGAATAATTTAAATAAAAAGGAAGAGGAAGGACGGCTTCGGAATTTGAATCGTATTGAACATCTGGGGGAAATTTTGGATAAAAAAATAGATAACCCTTATGTTACCTAGCAAGACACACATTGGGAACAAATATAAGCTGCTGCTTGACAGGAGATATCATTAGATATATTGAAGAAGCTTGTGATATCAATGCCTGACAGATTGAGGCTGTGATCAAAGCAAAACGGCTATTATACTAAATATTAAATTTATTTTTTTACAAATAGTTTTTTCTTGTTAAAGCATTTTTTATAAAAAATCATATCTCTCCAAGCAAGGCATTTTACTGCCACTGTTTTGCAGGGGGTTACATAGGAGGAAAGTTATGAGAAAGAGTGACAGGTTATTTAGAAGGTATCAGGAAGTGATTAAGAAAAGGGTGACTGTAGCCATTAGGTGAGGGATCAGTTTATATATTGATTGTAATGTAGAATTGATCACCCATTTTATAACCACATTATAATAGTGAAGAATTTTTTTTTTATAATCATATCTCCCCAAGCAAGGCATTTTACTGCTACTGTTTTTCAGGGGGTTACATAGGGGGAAAATTATGAGAAAGAATGCAGGTTATATAGAAGGTATCAGGAAGTGAATAAGAGAAGGATGACTGTAGCCATAAAGTGAGGGATCAGTTTATATATTTATTGTAATGTAGAATTTTTCACCCACTTTATATCTACATTAAAATAGTAAAGAATTTTTTTCATAATCATATCCCCCACTTTATATCCACATTTTTATAGTATAGAAATTTTTTTTATAATCATATCGCCCCAAGCAAGGCATTTTACTGCCACTGTTTTGCAGGGGGTTACATAGGAGGAAAGTTATGAGAGTGACAGGTTATATAGAGGGTGTCAGGAAGTGGGTAAGAAAAGGATGACTGTAGCCATAAAGTGAGGGATCAGTTTATATATTGATTGTAATGTAAAATTGATCCCCCACTTTATATCCACATTTTTATAGTATAGAAATTTTTTTTATAATCATATCGCCCCAAGCAAGGCATTTTACTGCTACTGTTTTGCAGGGGGTTACATAGAAGGAAAGTTATGAGAAAGAGTGACAGGTTATAGGGGGTGTCAGGAAGTGGGTAAGAGAAGGATGAGAATACTGATGAGAGCGGTTCGAACGGAGAAAGTAGCATGAGAAAGAGGATGCAGGTTAGTGATGTAGGAGATTACTATTGATTTTTCATTTAAATCCTTGGAGATTGCAGCTATCGGGAAAATATGTAAATGGAAGGGAATTCCACAGGCTGATGGAGTAGAATTTGCGTTTACAGTTTATTGGTTTCACAGTAAAAGAGTGGGACCTAGTTGACAATCTTGTGGCTCGATTAAATTTATATATAGGAGACACCAGTGAGCTAAGTTCCTCGGAGCAGAAGCCGTGAAAGTATTTGTAGAAACGACACAAGAAAACCACATTGCGCCGGCGAGAAAGTGACTGGATCTGAGCTGCCAAGTCGGGATCTGTTACATGACAGATTCTCCGTTGGATTTTGTCAAGGACCCCTAGGTGGATAGCAGAAGCATCCGACGAGATATGGCAGCAATATTCTATGCACGGGAAGAGGGTAGATTTATATATGTGCAGGATTGTTTCAAGCGGAAAAAATCTTCCCGGCCCTCCACAGAGAATCGACTTACTTAGCAGCGGATTTAGATATGGATTCTATTTTTGTTGAGTAAATCAAATAAAATTGTTTATTTTCTGTCAATATCTAAACTTATTTATAAATGGAACTTTGTCTGTGTGTGTGTGTGTGTGTGTGTGTGTGTGTGTGTGTCTGTGTGTATGTATCCGTTACCTATAGACTCCGAAACGTCTGAACCGATTTTCTTGAAAATTTGCACAGTTGTACTATAAGCGTCTGCGAGTGTTCTTAGCTAGGATTTGTGTTGAGTTACCCCCGATAAATATCAAAAAAGGATAATCGAAAAAATACTTATAGAAGGAGTGGTCCGATTTTAATCAAATTTGATATACTCATAGACAAAGACTTAAGAAACTATATTCAGAAGTTTCAAGGTTGCAGTTCTTACAGTGGTGCAGAAAATCGATTATATACACCAAATCGGTCAATCCCGGCCAGAAGCAAGTGGATGTGTCTAGCCACACTGATGAGCTGTGATACAGCGAAACAGGCTTGTATGTGGATGACTAATATATTTTGCTCTCATTACGATTGAGCTCTCTGGAGAAGAAAATTTTAAAAACAGTTTCCATTTCTGCTATATGCGTGACTCTTCAAAAATGAATTGAGTTCTTTTGGTGACTGGCGTGTGTATACACTGCTTCTATACAACACATTAAAATTTCCCTTCTCTGATTCCATGCACCTATGGCTTAGGGAGTAACGACTCCAACTAACACCAAATCGGTCAATCCCGGCCAGAAGCAAGTCGATGTGTCTAGCCACACTGATGAGCTGTGATACAGCGAAACAGGCTTGTATGTGGATGACTAATATATATATATATATATATATATATATATATAGAAAAGGCAAGGTGTTTGTGTATGTGTGCCTGTTTATCTGCCTGTATGTCTGTATTTTTTCAGCCCTTTTATTTTATTTTTTGCTTCAGGTTTGGCTCTAAGTAGGTATAATTGTAGTTCTTAGTCTCAGCCATGATACCATTTACTCAGAGGACTTATTTTGCCTTCAAAATTCAGTTTATGATGAAAAAAACTTTTTTGATATCGATACCAGGAAATCAAAATTTGACTTTCATTCATTTTTCTTTCAGTCCACAGTTTCGCTTTAACTGGAAACAACTATTGCTTTTTCGTCTTTCGTGCCAACGTCCAAAGAGTCTGAATTCCAGGACCATGGATTAGTTTTAAAACTTTCATTACACCCGAGCAACGTCGGGCTATACTGCTAGTGCCCCATAAAAGATAAAATAGTTCTTGTCCTAATACTTTTCCACAGTAATATATATATATATATATATATATATATATATATATATATATACATACATATATGCGTGTGTGTGTGCTAGCAAGTGTGTGTGTGACTGTATATTTGTTATTTTTTTTCACTCAGTATGTAACGATATTTCTAGATTTTGATTTCCTTTTGGTTTGGTTATTTTCTTCGACTTTATTTAATTGACTTGACAGCATATCCACCATTCAGTGATTGATTACTAGCCACAGATTCAATGATCACAATTACCAAAGGAACAGAATGATATATTGTGTTCTCGCCATATCATTACATATGCTGCCTGAGTATTAAAAGCGATGCCAACGAATGTATGTAATAAAGAATAATGGTAAAGAACCGGAGGAGAAAAAAAAAATAAATAAATAAAAGAAAGGATATTGCTTCGAACAGGAACGAAATGGTCGTTGAAAAAAGATTCGGAGAGGATAGATAAGGGTCAAATAATTGAAAAATCACGTTAGGATTGCTTTTTGAAACGCTGCATTTTGACATAAACTCCCGGACGACAGTTTATGCGATGGTTGCTAATCATATAAACCAAGTCCAGCGCCATTTACCTCATTTTGGAACAGGGCCGTGACAACTAGAGCAGCTTATTTTCTTCTAAGTGTTGTCTTACTTCAGAACCTTAGCAAAATCATGGCTCTCCACAGGTACTACTATCGTACCTTATTGGCACGCCCACATTAAAAAAAAACTAAAAACTAAAAACAACCGGAAGAAAAAGCTTCTTGTATATATATATATATATATATATATATATATATATATATATATATATCTGGAGAGATGGAAGACTTTCAAAAACAGTAGCTACTCACGCATTTACATTGAACTTTCCGGTTACTGGCGTGTATTTACATATTTCGTATATAACACTCTAACGTCCGCCTTCCGCTACACGAGCCCAGGGCTAAGAGTTAGAATCGCCGATTGATTCAATCCAGGCTACAAGCAATTCTTTGTCTAACCGCACTGAAGACCTGTGATACAGAGAAACAGGACTGTCTGCGGATACACACACACACACATTTACACACACACACATACACATACGTTAAAATTTCCGTTCTTGGATGCCATGCGCCGATGGCTTAGGGGGTAGAGACTCTGACTGACACCAAATCGGTCGAGTTTCGATCCCGGCCACGAACCAAGTGGAGATGTCTAGCCACACTGATGAGCTGTGATGCAGCGAAAGGGGCTTGCATGTGGATGACACATATATATGTATGTATACTTTTAGGCTGTTTGTCATTAGTGGCCGAGAGGTCTAAAACGCGCCAAATCACTTCGTGGCTTCCCCAATATGGATAGGGGTTGCAGGTTCGAATCCTGCCGAATGACAAACTTTTGTAACCAAAATTTATCGTAGATAATCAGGCCGGTAGAAATAAATTCTATAATACTGTTTGATAATAAACAGAATATCTATTTAAATACGAGTATCGATCAAAAATAATATTCAAACAAATCATTTCATATATATATATATATATATATATATATATATATATATATAATACTGACGTCACATTAGAGGAGATTGAAGAGAAAGAGGTTACAGGGAGTGTCGGAGAAGGGTTAAATGAAGGCTGGGAATACAGAGGCGAGGGGCGTTACGTAAGAGTAGAGGACAAAGGAAAAATATGCAGAGGGTTTTAGGGAAAGATGAGAAAGATGAAAGATAAGATTGACGTTAAACTCTTGAAGAGAAGCAAGTTTACGGAAGGGAGTTCTACAGATGGGAAGTGCAAGAAAATAAGCTGAATGTGTAGAAGTATATTTTATAGTCAAAGGGTAGAACACAGTTACCGGTCTAGTAGCTCGTCTAAATTCCTGTAGAGGGGTCACCAGAGAGCTAAGCCTGTCGGAGAAGAAACCGTGAAAATGTTTAGAGAAGAGACAGAAGGAATCATGTCTCATCAGTGAGAAAGTGAATGGAATCGAGCTGCCGGGTTAGTATTGATTATATTGCAGATTTTTCTCAGGGATTGTTGTAACACTCATTCATTGTATAGAGTGTACAAAAAGCAATAAAAATCAGTTCAAATAGCTGGCCTACGTTTCTCGCCATCAGCAGCAGTTCCAGCCTTTATGATATGCGAAAAATTGTTTTTTGACAGATCTTTTATGTACATTTTCCCTTTAGGACGTAGATCATGGCCTTCCACCTCCCCCTATCCCTGGTAGCTCTTAGCACGCTTTCTTCTGCAACGTCTCTCAGCCCCCGTTCTGTCAGCCACCTACTCAGGCCCTTTTAATATGGTATCCGCTGCTTTCCTCTGTCTCTTTCTCCCTCTATCTGGCCTGTTAGTATCAGGTTCTCCAAGCTCCTCTTCCTCATTGCATGTCCCAGGAACTTCATTTGTCTCTTCCTGATGCTCAGTATTAATTTCCTTTTCGTTTACCGTCATTTCCAAAACTTTGTCATTGCTCACATGCTCGGTCCAGGATATCCGCAGCATCCTTCTGTAGAACCACATTTTTGTTGATATTGTCCAACATTCACTGCCATTTTGAAGACCTGACATCACATCCAGTACTCTCTTCTTTCTTTCTAGGGAAAGTTTCCTGTGTCTTAATACTTTACTCAGCTTCTGGAATTCGCCTTTGGATCTCTGTGTCGCACTTTCCGTCTTCAGTTAGAACAGTTCCCAGATATCTAAATTTTCGTACCTACTGCATTTTAACCCCCCACCTGTATTTGGAACTTTGGGCTGCTCATTTTGCTGATGACCATGCATTCGGTTTTCTTGCAGTTTATTTGTAATCCCTTCATGTCACTCTCTTCAGCTATCTTCTGTAGGAGGTCCTGCAGTTTCTTTTCCGTGTCTGCAATCAGCATGGTGTCGTCTGCGTATCTTATATTGTTCAGAGTGTGACCTCCGATGACAAATCCTGGCATAACATCTGGGTTCCTCAAAATATTCTCACTGTACAAGGTAAATAAATCCGGTGAAAATACAAATCCCTGTCTTACGCCTCTTTCTATCGTTGTATAACTGCTTAATTCGTTACCTGTCCTTGTGCAAGAAGTTTGCTGCCAGTCAGTTTAGGTGCCATACGTGATACACGCTTGGGCGATCATGTCTCCTTCGAGACATGACTGACTGGGCAGAAGATTATCCCGCAGTAGGTTGCCATTGCTTTCTGCGGTAGACTGGTTGCCGACCAAGGCTATAGAACCCAATCTGTCCTGCTATTTAACCCATAACTGGAAGGAAGAGACGGATTAATACCTTTCCCAAGGGTATTTGTGCGTAAGTGAATGCAATGGATTCAGCTGGAATTCGAACTCGGCTCCCCGGTTTCACGTTCCGAGCCGATATCCACTGTACCACAACGCACATGCTGCCAGTAGAGGTTTTTAATTACCCTAATGTCTTTCCCAAATATATCGAGCCTGATGAGCATCTCCATCAATTCTTTGCGGCGTATTTTGTCGAACGGGCATATGGCAATAATGGCAATATTGCATAGGGCAATAAAGCACAGGTATAAGTCCTTCTTCATTTGTATTGCCCTTTCAGAGAGCGTCTTAATCATAAATATGGCGTTTCTTGTCCCAGTGCCTTTGACGAAGCCGCACTGTTCATGTCCTATCCCTGGTTTGATTCTACTTCTTGCTCTGTTCATCAGTATTCGAACGATCAGTTTTGTAATATGACTCATTAAGCTGATATTTCGGTGTAGTTTACACTCGTTTGTGTCTGGCTTCCTAGGCAATACTATGAAAATGGATTTGCATAGGTCATCTGGCATTATACCACTATTATAAATTTCATTTATTATTTCCGTAAATTTATCTATGCTGAATTCTTCCAGGGCTAACAGCAGCTCTATTACGATATATATATTGGAACAGCTGCTTTGTTTCTATTCAGTTTGGCCATTGCAGCTTCCACATCGGACTTTAATATTTCCGGTCCGTCCTCATCTTTGCGTATTATCGGTTGCTCTATCTTGTCGTGGAAAATATCTTTTATATATTCTTCCCATTGCTGGAGTATTTCCTCCTTCTCCAACATAATTGTTCCATCCTTGGATTTTATACATCCTGTTGAGGAGGAGTTTTTTTGGCCCTGTCAGTTCTCTTATCTCTTTATACATGTCTGCTTTATTAGTCCTGCTCAGTCTCTCTACCTCTGCGCATTTGTCGTTGAGCCATTCCTCTTTTGCCTGTCTGCATTTGTTACTTATTTCCTTGTGCAGTTTGCTGTATTCTCTTCCATGTCTTGGCATCATTTTCCGTCTCCTTTGCATCATGTCAAGGATCTCTTTAGTCATCCACTCGTTTTTTTCTTCTGCGTCTGATTTTCTTTGGGGCAACGTTGCTTGCTGATGTCACCATCGCTTCCTTTAGCGAGTACCATTTTGAATGTCCTTGTCCAATTTTTTCTTCATATTTGTTTTTCACGCTGTTAGTGTATTATTTTTATAGTTACTGTCTGCAAATAGTTCTTTATCAGGACAACGACTCTATCGTTTTGATGGCAATGCTCTTCTCACCCCACGACACAATTCAGTTGGAGGCACACTGGAGGAATAGATAGCGGATCGGATGGCGGAATCGGGACGCAGAGTTGGAATCCATTACATTCATTAATAACCTTGTGAAATGTATAAATCCATAAAACAAGTAAAAAAATACCTGGGAAGTATTTTGACAGAGGATAGAAAGTGCAACACGGAGATCCAACGACGCACTGGCAGGGGGCCAAAGACGTATTTTATAACCTAGCCAGCGTACTGGAAGACAAAAAAATCTCATTAGAAACAAAGATAAGAGTGCTGAATTGCTATGTGATATCTGTTCTCTGGCATGGCAGTGAATGCTGGGCGATTTCATCAAAGATAAAAGAGAGGCTTGAGGCAGCAGAAATATGGTTTTACAGAAGGATGCTGAGGATACAAAGGACAGAGCACGTGTGCAACGATGAGTTGTTAGAAAGGATTCAAACGATAAGAAAACTAATACTAAATATCAGGAAGAGACAAATGAGGTTCCTGGGAAACGTAATGAGGAAGGAGGGCCTGGAGAACTAGATACTCACTGGTCGGATAAATAGAAGGAGAGACAGGGGAATGCAGCGCGTGAAGTATTTGTTAGGTCTGAGAAAATGGTTGCTGGAGCAAGGCGTAGGAGAGATACCAAGAGAAAGAAATGAGAGCGATAAGAGACAGAGCTAAGTAAAAGTCCATGATCACCTACTTCCTGAAAAGACACGAAACAGGAAGAAGAAAAATTCACCCCTAAGCTATGGATAAATAACAAAATAAACTGAGTTCTGTATCTTTAGTTGAAAACCAGTTCACCGCCGTAAGAATCGGTAACGTAAAGCGGGATGTGCGTTGTGGTGCGAATGGATATCGACTCGGGACGAGAAATCGGGGAGCCGAGTTCGAATTTCAGTTGAATTCCTTGCATTCACTTACGCACAAATACTTTTGGTAAAGGTATTAATCTGTGCGTTGTGGTCCAGGATATGCGTTGTGGTCCAGTAGATATCGGCTCGGAACGAGAAATTGGGGAGCCGAGTTCGAATTCCAGTTGAATTCATTGTATTCACTTAGGCGCAAATACCCTTGGGAAAGGTATTAATCCGTCTCTTCCCTCCAGTTATGGGTCAAATAACAGGACAGATTGGGTTCTATAGCCTTGGTCAGCAACCAGTCTACCGCGGAAAGCAATGGCAACCTACTGCGGGATAACCTTCTGCCAAGTCAGTCATGTCTCTTTCGAGACATGATCGCCCAAGCGTGTTTCACGTATGGCACATAACTGACTGATTAATCTGTCTTTTCCTTCCAGTTATGGGATAATAAAAGAACAGATTGGGTTCTATAGCCTTGGCTGGCAACCAGTCTACCACAGAAAGCAATGGCAACCTCTTGCGGGATAATCTTCTGCCCAGTCAATCACGTCTCTTTCGATACATGATCACCCAAAGCGTGTATCATGTATGGCACTTAACTGACTGACTGAATATAACAGTTGGTAATTAAAGCTTCTACTGGGCATAAAGTGGAGGATCAGTTTTATATTGTTATGAAGTAATAAACTGATTTCCCACTAATTAGTACTTATTAATACAATCCGTCTCTTCTACCTTCAGCTATAGTTTAAGGAGTAGGATAGAAAATCTTCTGCCCAGTCAGTCATGTCTCTTTCGAGACATGATCGCCCAAAGGGTGTATCACGTATGGCACATAACTCACTGACTGAAGATAATAGTTGGAAACATGATTAAGGTTTCTACTGGTCATAAAGTGGAGGATCAGTTTATTACTTCATAACAATAATAAACTGATCCCCCACTAATTACTACATGATAATACAATCCGTCTCTTCTCTCTTCAGCTATAGTTTAAAGAGCAGGATAGAAAATCTTCTGCCCAGTCAGTAATGTCTCTTTGGAGACATGATCGCCCAAAGCGTGTATCACGTATTGCACTTGACTGACTGACTGAAAGCGGGAAAATCTTCACACCACATGCGGTTGGGAATCACTTGTAGAGTCAAAAAACCCCATGAATCTTTTTAACTCACTCAGGATGAATGCCAGCACAAGTAAGTAGGTGCAGATGCAGATATATTTCTTGGCTTATGAACGTGGCAAATTATATTTTTACTCAGGTTTTCCATTTGTTTGTTGTCGTCTTTCGTCATTCACATCTGTTGGCGAGCCAATATACCACCGGAAACACTAGTTCTTTATTGCGCTTATTCTGTTTATCTGTTTGCTTCTTCTTCTTCTTCTTTTATGTGCCTTGTACTTTCATGACAATACATGTCTGTCATTTTTAATGAAACCTGTATAAAAGAGAGATTGTTGCCCGATTACATAATATATATATATATTTATATATAATGTATCGAGGCAGCAGATCATTTTCTAATCATATACTCTTAAATATAAGAGACAATGAATGTCTATTATGTTTAATCATGAGACATTCTAAACATCGTATTTTATCTTTAAATTCAGGTGAAAATAAGACAAAAATTCTCCAACATTTGGATAATGTTGGATGTTTTTATGCTAACGTCCTTGTAACCTCTCTGAAGATGGCTCATGGGTGCCGAAAGCTTAGAACCAACATAATAAAAAATTATCCAAATGTTGGGGAATTTTTGTTTTTATTTTCACCTGAAATTAAAGCCAAAATACGATGTTTAGAACGGTTCATGTTTAAACTTAATATACAGTGTCTCTTATATTTAACAGTATATGTTTAGAATATATATCTGGCATGTACGCATCGCTCATTCCGTCATGAATTAGAGTACTCTGGCTATTGGGCGTGTATAGTGATAATATACACACTAAAAAGTCTACCTTCATCTACCGAGCGTCCATAGCCCAGAGGTAGAATCGCCGACTGACGCCAATTCGGCCGGGTTTCAATCCTGGGTGAAAAGCAATCGAAGTTTAACCGTACTGATGAGCTGTGATACAGCGAAACAAATCTGTCTGTGGATGACTCTACGCTCTCACACCCTGATTGAGCACTCTGGAAGAATGGCAGACTTTGAAAAACAGTAGCTACTCTTGCGTGAACGCATCGCTCATTCCGTAATGAATTAGAGCACACTGGCTATTGGGCGTGTATAATGATAATGTATACGCTAAAAAGTCTGCCTTCTTCTACCGAGCGCCCATAGCCCACAGGTAGAATCGCCGACTGACGTCAATTTGGTCGGGTTTTAAACCTGGGTGAAAAGCAATCGGAGTCTAACCGTACTGATGAGCTGTGATACAGCGAAACAGATCTGTCTGCGGATGACTATATATATATATATATATATATATATAGATAGATAGATAGATAGTAGAAATAGTACAAACTAATGGTTTGGTGGCCCACTGTTTGTAGTGATTTACTTTATTAAGAGTGTTCAATACTTAGTAGAGCATTTCATATGGTAATATTTTTATTATAGTTTTATAATAAACGTTCTGTAGATGTCGTCCTCCTGTACGAATGCATTCTTGAAATTTGCTGTTGAGATTCCTCATTGACCGCTGCAACATCTCAGCTGGGATACTGTGAATTTCAACCTGAATTCTCTGTTTTAACTCATCCAGAGTTCTTGGTCGGGTTGTGTACACTATTCTTGAGATAGCCCCACAAGAAAAAAACATCTGTTGTTAAAATTCCTCATTGATCGCTTCAACATCTCAGCTGGATTACTGTGAATTTCATCCTGAATACTCTGTTTTTACTCATCCACTTTTAAAGCTTTCATTACACCCGAGCAACGCCGGGCTATACTGCTAGTTTTAGATATATTTACATTATCTGGAATATAAATGTATAGAAAATAACGTTTCCCCAGATTGAGGGATCATTTTATATATTGATTTTAATATAGAATTTATCCCCCACTTTATATCTAGTTTAATATTACTTATTTATTTATCAAATTCTGATTATGTGTGGATCCATCTCTTCTTCTCTAGAGATGAATTAATTGGTATTACTAAATTATTCTAATCTCCAAAAGAATTCTTAAAATCTAAAAATACAGGATGACACCCCCCCCCAAAAAAAACGGGAACTTTTTAACAATCCAATAAAACCAAGAGTGATAAAAGAAAAATATTTTATTCAAAGCAACTTAAAAACATGCCATTTAAGAAACAATGATGGAATTTTCATTTTTTTAAAATGACGTCTTGTAGATGATCTTCTGTATGAATCCATTTTTTTAATTCCTAGTGACAGTAACTGCGATCCCCTGTTCATTTTAAAAAAAATAAGGTCCGATGATCCTATGTAATGAAACAGCACACCATACTGTCACCTTACTAGCGTATACAGGGCGCTCATGAACTTCATTAGGATTTGTGTCTTCCCAGTAACGGGTTTCTGCTTATTCACGTCACCTGCGAGATGAAAATGGGCCTAATTTGCTTAGAAATTCATCGTCATTGTTGCCCGTTCCACTGATCCATGATTACCGAAATGACAGAGTGTTTACTTCGTGAGGCCACTGTTTCGCAGTGCTGCCACTTGCTCATGTCTGCCAATAAACAATTAAAAAATTCCTGTTTTTGGGTCACTCTGGATTTTACTTTCTATAAGCGCGGCTGAGGTTGACCTACAAAAGAGATAGAGAGAGAGAGAGAGAGATAGAGAGAGAGAGAGAAAATGAGCTAAAGTTTTCGCTGACATAAAGTGGAAATACTGTATTGAATCCATTGCTAGGCCTGCTGCTAAGAAAGCTGGTTCACTGTGTCGGGCGAGACATTGTTTCTCTCCAGAATTTGACCTGCAGGGGAAAGACTATATTGTATCCATTGCGAAGGGCTTCTGTTAATAAAGTTAGTACACTGTTTCGTGCGAGACAATCTTACTCCACAAAAACTGACATGTAGGAGAAAGATTATATTGAATTTATTGTGAGGTCTTCTGATAACAGAATTGGTACACTGTGTCGTGCGAGACAATCTTACTCTCCAAAAACTAACATGTAGGGTAAAGACTATATTGAATCCATTGCGTTAGTACACTGTTTCGTGCGAGACAATCTTTCTCGGTATAATCTATCTGACACATTTATAAGTTTACTATTCGTCCTTGCTTTGAATATTTTTGTCACAACTGTTTTTGTGATTCTGCTATGTCTCTATAGAAATTCTTGACAAAATCCAAGAATTTTCATTAAGTATGTTTAATAAAGTCAGAGTACTTAAAATTTTTCATGAAGATGTTTCAACGAACAATGAATAATTTTACATCCTCATTTACTTACTTATGACTTTCCGATAGTCTGATATATATTTATGAACGCTCTTAAATTTAAAAAGTCCTGAAAAAAAAAAAGAGCGTGTGATATTATTGTTTTGGCTCATAAATTCTTCTCCTTCTTCTGTGTGCCTTGTCTTTTCAGGCTATCATGGCCTTCCCCGTCTCCCTTCTCCCTGGTGGATCTTAGCACGCTTTCTCCTGTAACATCTCGCAACCCTCGTTCTGTCATCCAGTAGCTCAATACCATATATCTAGAATATAAATGTATAGAAACTAACATGGCCAAAAAATGAGGGATCAGTTTATATATTGATTATAATATAGAATTGATCCCCCATTTTATATCCATATTATAATTTCTTATAAACAGTTGGCATATATATTCTTCTTATATGTGCCTTGTCCTTTCAGGACGTAGGCGATCATAACCTTCCACGACTCCCTATCCCTGGTGGATCTTAGCACGCTTTCTCCTGTTACATCTCGCAACACCCGTTATATCATCCACCTGCTCAGGCCCTTCAACTATGTTATACGTTGCTTTCCTCTGTCACTTTTTCCCTCTATCTGGTCTGTTAGTATCAGGTTCTCCAAGCCCTCCTTCCTCATTGCATTTCACAGAAACTTTAGTTGTCTCTTCCTGATGCTCAGTATTAATTTCCTTTTCGTTTCCATTCTTTCCAAACCGTCAATGTTGCTCATATTCTCGGTCCATGATATCCGCAGTATCGTTCTGTAGGACCACATTTGGACTGCTCCAAGCCTTTCCTTCATCTTTGATGATATTGTCCAGCATTCACTGCCATATTGAAGAACTGACATCACATAGCAATCCAGTACTCTCTTCTTTGTTTCTAGCGAAATTGTCCTGTTTCTTAATACTTTCCTCAACTTCTGGAATGCCTCCTTGTGCTTTTGGATCTCAGGAATATAAATGTATAGAAATTGCTGTGACCCTAAAGTGAGGGGTCAATTTATGTATTGCTTTTTATATGGAATTGATCCCCCACTTTATATCCAGTTTTATTCTGTAGAACCATATTTCAGTTGCTTCAAGTCTTTCCTTCATCTTTGATGATATTGTCCAGCATTCGCTGCCATATTGAAGAACTGACATCACATAGCAATCCAGTACTCTCTTCTTCGTTTCTAGTGAAAGTTTCTTGTCTGTTAATACTCTACTCAGCTTCTGGAACGGGTCCTTTGCCATGCCAGTTCGCCTACGGATCTCTGTGTCGCACTTTCCATCTTCTGTATAACACTTCCGAGGTATTTAAATTTTTGTACCTGCTTTTTTTAGTATCCCCCACCTGTATTTCACATTTTCGGTTGCTCTTTTTGCTGATGATGATGCATTCGTTTTTCTTGCAGTTTCATTGTAGTCCTTTTTTTGTCACTCACTTGTTGCAAAATAAAATCCTTGCATTTTTGTTGATATCAGAGGATGAAACGCGCTGGCTTAGATAAGTTTTAATTTTGTCTTTATTTATAGTTTTTTTTAGATTTTATTTATATCTAAAATTTCAAATACACACACAGACACAAACACACACACACACACACACACATATATATATATATATATTGTCTAAATTTTCTTCATTTATTCAGTCTGTCTCTCTCGTAATTGTTTGTTTTGTACATACACCAGCTCCACGTGGCAATTACTCATGATCCGTTTTCTTGAGAGGTAATTTTGTCCCTGTGCCAAAAATAAAATAAAAAAAAACTCTTTCGAAATATATCTCATGTTCTCTAATGATACTTTAAATGATTGAAGAGGTGAATCACTGAAATTACATGGCAAATGCTTTTTCTTTTTTTCGGCTTCTTTTTTACTTTTTGCTTCTTTTTCTTTTTTTTTTTTGGCTTTCATTTCTGTGTTTTATTTTGCTTTCTTTTTTTTTCTCTTTTTCTCTTTTGTCTTTTTCCGATTCTTCCTTTTCTTCTTCTTGTTGCTTATCTTATCGTTTTGTCTCTTTCCTTTGTTTTATTTCTTCTTTTGTTTTCTTCTTCTTCTTTCTTTTAATACTTCTTTTTCTATTTCTTTTCTCTTTCTGATTTTTTTCTTCTTCAACTTCATTTTCTTAATTTTCTATTTATTTTATTTATATTTCTTCTTCTTCTTCTTTTTCATTTGTTTTCTCATATTATTTTATGTCTTGATTTTTTCTTTCTGATATTCTTCTTTTTCTTTCTTTCTTTCTTTCTTTCATTATTTCTTTCTTCCTTTTGCTTTCGGTTTAATTCTTTTTCTTTCCTTTCTTCTTTTCCTTCATCGTTCTTTCTTTTTTCTTTCTTTCTTTCTCTTTTCTTCTGTATTTATTTTCCGCTTTTTTATTCTATTTTATTTCTTTTATACATTTTGTATTTTTCCATTATTTCTTTCTTTCTTTCTTTCATTCTTTCTTTCTCTCTTGCTTTCTTTCTTTCTTTTTTCATTCTTTCTTTCTTTCGTTCTTTCTTTCTTTCTTTCTCTTTCTTTCTTTCTTCTGTATTTTCCGTATTTTTATTCTATTTTATTTCTTTTATACATTTTATATTTTTCCATTTTTCTTTCTTGCTTTCTTTCTTTCCTTATTTCTTGCTTTCTTTCTTTCCTTCTTTTTTGCTTTCTTTCTTTCTTTCTTTCTTCTATTTGGTGTTTTCTTCTTTATTTTTTGTTTATTTTCCTTTTTTCTTTTTCTTTTTCTCATATTTTTCTTTTTTATATTTTCTTTCTTTCTTTCTTTGCCTTTTTCTTCTTCTTATCTTCTATTTTGTATTTTTTCTTTGTTTCCTTCCTTCCTTCTTTCTTTCTTTCTTTCTTTTGGTATATTTCTAATATGTGTATTCTTTCCACTGTGTTTTTTTTTATTTATTTCTATTTTTTTTTACTTTTTTATACTTACTATTTTTCTTTCTTTCTTTCTTTCTTTCTTTCTTTCTTTCTTTTATTCAATTATTTGTCCTTCTTTTTCTTTCTTGCTTGCTGCCCTATTCTTCTTCTCACTTTTTCTTCTGCTGTATTTTTTTTCGGACGCTCAAAATATTGGTCATTAGATCCTTCCCCACTTCAGATCACACGTTTTATCCCATTTACCAATTCATTTTCATTCCTTACTCGAATTTATCTATTTTTCTGGCTGCCCTTCATTTTTTTCTTCTTCTGTGATCTTCAATTTTCCTTTTAGATTCTTCATTATTCTTTTCCTGAGAAAAATTTTGCCTTCTTTTCCCTGATAAAATTTCCGTATTATTTCTGATAATGGCGTCAGTGGAAACAAGGATACGCGACATTCCTTCAAGTCAGGGAAGATCTCACGTGCCTTAAAAAAAAAAAATTCCAAAAAACTACGCATTAAAATCTTGGCATATACCAAACTCTTTAAACAGCCGTTAGAATGCATGGAAATATTTCACCCAAAGTAGAAAATAATGATAATTTTTAAAGAGCAAAGAAGGATTTTCGAACATCTTTCCATTGTAATTACTCAAACACCCTGAATCGTGGTATTTGTGACGGCGATTAAGCCGTCTTCATACAGAAAATATCGGCATATATTGTCCAGACGGTTAGACAAGTGGTTCCCAAACGTAACGCGAAGAGCAAGTGAGGCGGACTAATTGAAAGACAATCACAGATTTATATATAGGGCGGACCTGAAGCAGACTACCACCACGTTTAATTTTGTTCTTTTTCATTTTTTTTTTTTTTACTTTTTCCAGCGCAGTCCTATCGATTGTTACTTTTAAACTTTCTGATTATTAAAAAAATTGAAAAATTACAATATTTAAACAAATAATCGGGGAGGGTTTCTCATACAGTAAATCAATCCTCCATTTTCAACCCACTCGCTTTGGGATCGCTTTTTTTATGTTAACTTTTTTGTTTCCAAAATGGAGGATCGATTTACCATAAGGTTGTATTAGAAACTGTTACCCCCAACTAAAATTGTTTAAATATTGAAATTTTTGCAAATCCTTTTGTCATTCGTAAAGTTTAAGGTGTAAAAGATAATACTGCACTGAAAAAGTTCAAAAAATTTGATAATGAACAAATTTACAGGTGGTGGTAATGTCGTACCGGTTTCAAAATGGAAGCTCGATTTACTATAACGTTGTATGAGAAACAGATCCTCACCCAGAAAATGTTTAAATATTGACATATTTCAAAATGTTTTTTGTAAATCGTAAAGCTAAGGGGGTAATCGATAGAACTGCGCTGAAAAATGTAAAAAAAAAAAAAAATGAAAAAACAACGAATTTAAACGTGGTGGTAGTCTGCTTCAGGTCCGCCAGAAATGGTTTTAAAAAAATCATGTACCAAGAATAAATATGAATTCAAAATTGAAAATATTATTTTGGATTACTTTTCATTGCATGCATGAGTCCCAGGAAAAAATAGTTTTAAATAACTCATCATCATCATCGCACCCTTTTACACCCAATGGTGCGCAAGGAAGTCTACGCCCAACCCCCAAACCTGGAGGACCATTCTTGGTCTATGACGTTTACAGCACCTGGTATTCCCATACGGGAACCCATCTAAGTACTGACCAGGCTCGATATTGACTTAACTTCGGTGATCGGACGAGAAGCAGTGTATTCAAGACGATATAGCCGTAGGCTGTAAATAACTACGGCCCTATTTCATCAGCTTGATATTTTTTCATTGTATAAATCATTAAGAATATAGTAACACTTCTTGTTCATCTTCTTCTATGTGCCTTGTCCTTTCAGGACGTAAGCGATCATCGCCTTCCACGTCTCTCTATCCCTGGTGGCTTTTATCACACTTTCTCCTGTGATATTTCGCACTCTTCGTACTGTCATCCACCTATTCAAGCCTTTCAAACATGTTATCCTTTGCTTTCCGCTGTCTCTTTTTCCCTCTATCTGGTCTGTTAGTATCAGGCTCTCCAAGCCCTCCTTCTTTATTGCATGTTCCAGGAACTTCAGTTGTCTCTTCTTGATACTCAAAATTAATTTCCTTTTCGTTTCCATTCTTTCCAAAACCTCGTCATTGCTCACATGCTCGGTCCATGCTATCCGCAGCATCCTTCTGTAGCACCACATTTTAGTTGCTTCAAGTTTTTCCTTCATCTTTGATGATATTGTCCAACATTCACTGCTATATTGAAGAACTGACACCACATAGCAATCCAGTACTCTCTTCTTTGTTTCTAGCGAAATTGTCCTGTTTCTTAATACTTTACTCAACTTCTGGAATGCCTCCTTGTGCTTTTGGATCTCAGGAATATAAATGTATAGAAATTGCTGTGATCACAAATTGAGGGGTCAGTTTATATAGTGATTGCAATATGGAATTGATCTCCCACTTTATATCCAGTATGCTACTGTAGATCCACATTTTCGGTTGCTTCAGGTCTTCCCTTCTTCTTTGTTTCTAGCGAAATTGGCCATTTTCTTAATCCATAACTCAGCTTTTGGAACGCGTCCTTCGCTATTCCAATTTGCCTTCAGATTTTTCTGTCTCAATTTCCGTCTTTAAATTTTTGTACCTGCTTGATTTTAGTATCCCACAATTGTATTTGACATTTTGGGCTGCTCTAGTGTTCGTAAATTAAAGGAGAGAGTTATCTATCTAAACTTATTTATAAATGGAACTTTGTCTGTGTGTGTGTGTGTGTGTGTGTGTGTGTGTGTTGGTGTGTGTGTGTGTGTGTGTGTGTGTCTGTGTGTGTGTGTCCGTTAACTATAGAATCCTAAACGTCACCAGTGAGCTAAGTTCATTGGAGTGGAAGATATGAAAGTATTTGTAGAAGAGACACAAGGAAGACACGTCCCACCGGTGAGATAGCGACTGCAGCCGAGCTGCCAAGTCGGAATCGATCACATTAAAGATTCTCCGTTGGATTTTGTCAAGAACCCCGAGGTGAATAGCAGGGGGACCCGACCAGATGTGGCAGCTGTATTCAATACACGGGCGGATGGTAAATTTATATATGTGTACGGTGGATTCAAACGGGAAAAACTTCCTGGTCCTGCACAGCGAACCGACCTTCTTAGCAGCGGATTTAGCTATGGATTCGATATATTCACTCCAGTTGAGGACCGCTGAGAGTGTGAGGCCAAGGAGGCGCAGGGTTTTGCTCTCACATGTGCTATTTAGTTATTGTTGGTGTAGGAAATTTTTGTAATTTAGTGAAGTTTTTTTTGTGATCCTGTAGTGCCAGTCTATGATATTCTATGAATAACGGAAAGAAGACTATCGTTATAAGATGAGCCGTTAACCATTCAGAAAACAGTCAGCAGTCATTGACGGAAAAAAGTGTTACATTCGTTTTGAATTTATAAAAACTTTCTCTTAAAACAAATCTTCCGGAAAATAGATTTCCCACACCTATAAATGCCCCCCCCCTTTTTAAGTATTGACGAAGACTTCGTAACATGAATAAAAAAATAAATTAACCTGAATACACTAGAAGCTGCTTTGACTTTTCCTTTCTCGACGTGACGTTTGTTTTCATTTTTTGTTTCCTTGTGAACGTACAGAGCATCTTTTCTAGGTTTTAGCGAATACTGATTCTGTTAGGGCGCTCTCCACCTTTGTTCTAATAATGGACTATTCCTATCACCAAATAAAGTGGTAGTGGAAAGACCTCGAGAGTTGCGTTCAGTGTTGACTTCTCAGTGTTCTGGTTGACTGTTCAGCTCGTTACCAAGTCAGTCGAGTATTTCCGGTAGCGAATCGGAAGTGTGCTATACACGGGACTCTACGTCTTACTACAATACGTGTTACTAACCCCTTGTTCTGTACTCTACTAATAACGCTGTTGTACATACCTTTTCCCGGTAATATATTTCATTTGCTTTATTTCCGTTGTTTGTGATTATTTACACAACTATTTCTGTTACACACAACATAACAGATTCTAACACAAATCGAGACGTGACAATGGATAGTCACTGGCCGGTCGATGGGAAGCTGAGGGAGTGTCGCTTTGTATATTTACAGGACGAGACCTTACAAAAAAGAAATAAAATCATACGTAGAGATTATTTACAGAATGTTACGATTAAACGTACTGATCCGGCCATGATTACATAAAACGCAGAAGGTCGAATAATTTATCTGAAGTCGAGAATATTCTAAGAACCATAGGATTTGTCATCGGGGGCTACAATTTGAACAACATAAGGTACGCAGATGATACAGTGCTGATTGCAGACACGAAAAGGAAACTAGAAGACCTCCTACAGAAAGTAGCTGAAGTGAGTGACAAAAAAGGACTACAAATAAACTGTAAAAAAACGAATGCATTGTCATCAGCAAAAAAAATTAGCCCAAAATGTCAAATACAGGTGGGGGATGCTAAAATCAATCAGGTACAAAAATTTAAATATCTGGGAAGTTTTCTAGCAAAAGATGGAAAGTGTGACACAGCGATCCGAAGGCAAATTGGCATGGCGAAAGATGCGATCCAGAAGTTAAGTAAAGTATTAAGAAACAGGACAATTTCACTAGAAACAAAGAAGAGAGTACTGGATTGCTATGTGATGTCAGTTCTTCAATATGGCAGTGAATGCTGGACAATATCATCAAAGATGAAGGAAAGACTTGAAGCAACTGAAAGGTGGTTCTATAGAAGAATACTGGTTATAAAGTGGGGGATCAATTCCATATTACAATTAATATATAAACTGACCCCTCACTTTGTGGTCACATCAGTTTCTCTGCATTTATATTCCTGAGATTCAAAAGCACAAGGAGGCATTCCAGAAATTGAGTAAAGTATTAAGAAACAGGACAATTTCGCTAGAAACAAAGAAGAGAGGAATGGATTGCTATGTGATGTCAGTTCTTCAATATGGCACTGAATGCTGGACAATATCATCAAATATGAAGGAAAAACTTGAAGCAACTGAAATGTGGTTCTACAGAAGGATGATGCGGATATCATAGACAAAGCATGTGAGCCATGATGAGGTTTTGGAAACGATGGAAACTAAAACGAAATTAATATTGAGCAGCACCAGAAAGAGGCAACTAAAGTTCCTGTAACATGCAATTAGGAAGGAGGGGCTTGGAGGACCTGGTACGAGCGTGTCAGATAGAGGGGAAAAAGAGACAGAGGAAAGCAGCGGATAACATATAGAAAGGCCTGAGTAGGTGAATGAGAGTACGGGTGTTGCGAGATTTCACAGGAGAAAGTGTGATAAGAGAAACCAGGGATAGAAAGACGTGGAAAGTTATGATCGCCTACGTCCTGAAAGGCACAATGGAGAAGAAGAAGGAGCGTTGTTTTCGAAACAAGAACATCGGAAAATATTAGTCCTAAATGTTGTTACAATGAAAAAAAAATGTGATTAGTTGAGAAACAGGTCGCGAAGAGGGTGATGGGGGTGCGTACAGTTTGAAAACCTCAGATTGTTTTCAGTAGCATTTAATTTAATTTCGCTAATTAAATAATTAATTTTGTTCGTCAAATTAGTAGTTAAATATCGAGGTATTGCTGGCAGCGGCAAATCGCTTGATTGCGAAAATAGCCTAAAATATGACTCGGTTAATACAAAATGGAAGTAATAGCGATAGCGGGAAGTGTTAAACAGTGACATGAGCGACAGGTATACATATATTGGATTGCTCTCTATCGTAAGCACGGCGTCTGGGTGAGGCAGTTACGGTTTTACTCTGGAGATTAGTGCGTTGAGATGCAGTGGATATCGGCTCAGAACGAGACATTGGGGAGCCCAGTTCGAATTCCAGCTGAATCCACTGCATTCACTTACGCACATATACCCTTGGGAAAGGTACTAATCCGTCTCTTCCCTCCAGTTATGGGTTAAATAGCAGGACGGATTTGGTTCTATAGTCTTGGCTGGGAACCAGTCTATCGCAGTAAGCAATGGCAACCTACTGCGGGATAATCTTCTGCCCAGTCAGTCATGTCTCTTTCGAGACATGATCGCCCAATCGTGTACCACGTATGGCACTTAACTGACTGACTGAATGTAATAGTTGGAATAATGATTAAGGCTTCTACTGGTCATAAAGTGGGGGATCAGTTAATTACTTCATAACAATAGGAAACCGATCCCCCACTAATTACTACATAATAATATAATACATTTCTTTCCCCTCTAGCTATGAGTCAAATAACAGGACAGATTGGGTTCTATAGCCTTGGTCGGCAACCAGTCTACCACAGAAAGCAATGGCAACCTACTGCGGGATAATCTTCTGCCAAGTCACTAATGTCTCTCTCGAGAAATGATCGCCTATGACACTTTAACTGACTGACTGAGATTAGGATTCAGTTACAGCTGACAGTGAGAAATTCGGTTGCTGATTTTGGAAAGTAGACACATTTCTTCATAAGATTAGTGCAACTAAGATTGTGTCTGTGTCGTGGGACCTCCCCCTTTTTTATGACGATTGACTCGACTTGGGTATACATGTACTCCTGCCATAGAGAGATCCGAAACAATTATATATATAATGTGAGAGAAGCCGTGAACGTTTTGTTTAATGTGTAGATTTATTGTTGCTATTATTATAATTATTATTTGCTCTTTGTATAATATATTAGGTGTCCATAATGTTATTTGTGTCGATAGACGTGTTTCAAGTCTAAAGTTGACTCTTTTCAGTCAAATAAACTCAGAAAAGCAAATGGATCTCGAAATGCGAAGTCACAAGTTTATTCACCTGAAGAGAGTCAACTTTAGACTCGAAACAAGTGTAGCGACACAAGTACCATTATGAACACTTATGATATCATACAAAAAGCAAGTAATATTAATAATATTAGCAACAGTAAATCTACACTTTGTACAAAACCTTCACTGTTTCTCGCACTTTTTTCTATATCAATTTTTCTCTTGGGAAAAAAACCCTATGTCTGTTTTTAACATATATATAGTCATCCGCAGACAGATCTGTCTCGCAGCGTCTCATTACAGCTTAGACTCTGGTCGCTTCCAAACTCAGGACTGAAACCCGACCAAATCGGCGATTCTACCCCTAGGCCACGAGCGTCCGGTAGAAGAAGGCAGGATTTTAGTGTGTATAAACACGCCCAATAGCTAGAGTGATCCAATTCATTATCAAATGAGCGATCCGTATATGCCGGAGTAGCTACTGTTTACAACGTCTACCACTCTTCCAGAGTGCTCAATCAGGGTGTGAAAGCGTAAATACTATATATATATATATATATATATATATAATAATTGTTTCACCCCTAGCAAGGCATTACTGCCACTGGTGCGTAGGGGGTTACATAAAAGGAGAGTGAAAAGTTACATAGGAGTAGAACAAAGAAAATGGGGAACCGGTTACAGGGGTTGTCAGAGAATGGGTAAAAGAAGGATGGAAATACTGGGATGAAGAGAGATACGTGAGAGTAGAGTGAAAAAGGGAGAAGAACAAGATGAAGGGGTTGTTCGAGAAAGGATAAGAGGAGGATGGAAGTCAAGGGGATAACACTAAACTATCGCCCGGTTCACACTCCACCCACGTCTATTGAACATTTGAAGAGGCTCATCCATTGTTCCCTGTTTACGATGTGGTTTCCGGTTTTCTCTTTTCCAATCTTCTCGCTTTCTTTTTTTTTAATTGGAGTAGATAGACTAAACTATCGCCCGGTTCACACTCCATCCACGTCTATTGAACAGGTGAAGAGGCTCATCCCTTGTTTCCTGTTTAGGATGCGCTTTCCTGTTTTCTCTTATCCAATCTTCTCGCTTTCTTTTTTTTCAATTGGATAGACTAAACTATCGCCCGGTTCACACTCCATCCACGTCCATTGAACAGGTGAAGAGGCTCATCCCTTGTTTCCTGTTTAGGATGCGCTTTCCGGTTTTCTCTTTTCCAATCTTTTCACTCTTTATTTTTTTTTCAATTGGAGTAGATAGACTAAACTATCGCCCGGTTCCCACTCCATCCACGTCTATTGAACAGGTGAAGAGGCTCATCCCTTGTTTCCTGTTTAGGATGCGGTTTCCGGTTTTCTCTTTTCCAATCTTTTCACACTTTTTTTTCACTTGGAGTAGATAGACTAAACTATCGCCCAGTTCACACTCCACCCACATCTATTGAACAGGTGAAGAGGCTCATCCCTTATTTCCTGTTTAGGATGTGGTTTCCGGCCTTTTCTTTTCCAATCTTTTCATTCTTACGTAGCCCCCTGCACATCAGTGGCGTTGCCGTCTTGCTCGGGGTGATATGATTTTAAAAAAAGCAGTGATATGACAGGAAAGCTTTCAACGGAAGGTTTTATTCAAAATTCTATATGGGCAGTAGATTTCGCTACTAGCTTCTGGAACAGCCCAGGAATTGTGTCAAATGATTTAACCAGGAACTCTTGTGGTACAGAAGACAATCCTTTTATTCGATCTTCAAGTTCTTCCAAAATCTTACTTTAACTGGCACCTTTCACCAACCCCAAAAGAAGAAGTCACAGAGTGTTTTTGGTTTTTGTAGAAAGAATTTTATTGTTCAGTAATGTCAAAATCTACAATTGTTTTCTCTCCAATATTGAACAAACTTCTCTTTTAAATATAACAATTTCTAATATATATACATATTTTTCTAATATATATACATATGTGTGTGTGTGTATGTACAGAGAGAGAGAGAGAGAGAGAGAGAGAGAAAGGAAGAAAGAAAATGAAAGAGAGAGATGTGTGAGACAGACAGACATTCGCTGGAGTTTACTAAGAGTAAACGAATGTCTCAAAGGCTGTGTGTCAATTTTGTATTTTCGAACTACTTTGGAAGTAGGCGGCAAATATTCGGAAAACGTGCACTGGAAGTTGAACCGAATATCTCTAAGAAACTTAAAGCAAAAGTTAACCAATAAGCCCTAAGCAGATGAACAATTCCCATATTTCTGCTTGGAACTTTTTGGCAATTATATCGATTATTCTGAAAAGTCTGCGTTCACACCCAAAATATTCAACTTGCGTTAGTTTCCATTTAGACACACCTGACGTAAGATATGCCATATTTCCAAGAGAAAATGTGCAAAAATTAATTAGATTTTGTAAGTCTACTAAAGATGGTTATATATATATATATATATATATATATATATATAGGGGGGTCGAAAAGTAACTTTACATTTTAAATTATCAACTATGGACACTTCATTTCTTATTTCTCGTTAAGAATGAAAAAAGATATATCCAAAAATACTGATTTTAAACTTCTTTCTTATCATTCTTCGAATTGGTCAAAATGCCTACTAATTTACAATGAAACATTATGAGTTTTATTATCAATGTTAGTATTTCTTTATTACATCATCGCTCGAATCTCTTGCAGCTGAATATTATATCTTAAGATTGAAAAGTACCCACTTCCATTTAATATTACTTACAAATTATTATTAATTGTACATTTTACAAACAATGGATATCAGTGGATAGCGTTTAGGATAAGGTTTTATTTAAAATCTGATGACGGCACTAGATTGCGCTATTAAGTTTTCGAGTATCCCAGGAATCGTTGAAACAGATTTCACCAGGAACTCTTGTGATATGGAAGATATAACTTCTTGCAATTTCTTCCAAAGTGATGGTTTCGTATAGTAGACTTGCAATTTTAACGAACCTCAAAGAAAAAAAATCTCAAGGTATTCAGTCAGGACTCCTGGCTGGCAACTTATACATAAAGAGTTACTTTTCAATGACCCTTCATATATATATATATATATATATATAACAATAATGATAATAATAACAATACTAATAATAACAGTAATAATAATGCTAATACTAATAATTGTTATAATATATTTGAGTTCCTCTCAAAAATCCCATCGAGAACAAACTCGGAGGGGAAAAAGGGGAAGTCAAAAAAGAAACAAACTAAGTACTTGAACATACGTCAAATTCTCGTAGGAAAGAAAAAAACCCCGAGACGAGAACCCTAACACTAAAGTGCTCAGTACAATAGTAGAGCAACAAAGAAAGAATAAATCTAAGTAAGGGCCAACAGACATACCTAGGTTTTACCCTGAGGCTCGTCAGGGTAAGTCGGCTGTTATCCTGACGAGCCGTAGGGTGAAACCTAGGCAGGTCTGTTAGCTCTTACTTAGATTTATTCTTTCTTTCTTTTTCTTTCTTTCTTTCTTCCTCTCTCTCTCTCTCTCTCTCTCTCTCTCCATATATATATATATATATATATATTCCATTTATAAACTAGTTATTATGCGATCTAGGTTTTTACAATGAGTGGTGTCTTTGCAATAACTGATTTTACTTTTTTACCGTTTTTTTAAGAACGCTCATGTAACGGTGGCTTTTTTGAACGCTCTCGTAGGGAATTATTAAACGAGCAATTTTTAAAATTACAAGAAATTCTAACATTTTCATCCATGGTTGTATGAACCTAATAGATATGTTTTAGTATGGTTGTTTGGGAATTGCATAATCGCTAACTTTTCTTCCTGGCACAGTCTACATATTTTGCCCTCATTGTAAGGCTTGGTTGTTTTTACTATACTCGACGTTATGTCTGGTTCTTTGCCATATTTTGATTTTAATTTCCACATGTAGCTAGCTAATTTTGTACAATTTTTTAAGTTTTCTATTTTGAATGTAGACTTGTAATTGAACCACCTGGTCTTAAAAGTGTCTTTGGTTGATCCCAGATATATTTTATTTTGTCCATTTAAGTCATGTACTTTTGCCTTGTAAATGACTTCTTTTGTGTTGCAAAGTCCTTGAAGTGAACATTTATTTTTGTCCCTTGTATATAAACTTTTTATTTACGGGAAAGTTTACTCTACACGAAACACTGGGTTACTTTATATATTGGGTTAGGCTAAGGGTTATTTTTTTACAGTGATCGTCTCCCTATACAAAGCCCGGGGGTCACTCGAAGTAGAGACATTTTTTACAGTGTGGTAGGGAAGATAGAACTTATTGTAATCGTTTTTCAGGATCTTCAAAAGTCTTGGTTTCCTATTGTAGATTTGCTTTTTTAACGAACCCCAAAGAAAAAGACGCAAGATATTTAGTCAGGACTGCTGGCTGACTACTAATGCATAAAGAGTTACTTTTCAATGACTTTTTATACGTATATATATATATATAAATGTATATTAACTTTTTTACGGGAAGGTTCGCCCTCTAAGAAACGCGTTGTTACGTTAAGGACTAGTTTATTTTTACAATGATGGTCCCTCTATACAAATCATGAGGTAGAGGGAATTCTATACAGTATTCTTCTCGCTGTACAAGGCCCGTGGGTCATTTGAAGTAGACGATTAAGTTTAGGGGCAGTTTATCTGGGTAGGAGGGAAACATAACTGTTACCTTGATCAGGTTAAGATTGTTTTGATCGGGAAAACATTTTCTTGGGAAAGGTTCATAGTTTTCTGGGAGAAACCGTTTTAGAGAAACCCCATTCTTGCAGTCTGGGGGGCCATTTGTGGTAGACGATTACGTTAAGGGGTAGTTTATATGAACAAAAGGGGAAGGTAGCGATTATCTTGATCAGGTTACGATTGTTGTGATCGGGGAAACATTTTCTTGGAAGAGGTTCATAGTTTGCTGGAAGAAACCGTTTTAGAGGAACTTAATTCTCGCACCTGCTTAGGCCATTCAAATATCTTATCCGCTGCTTTCCTCTGTCTATTTTTCCCTCTATCTGGCCTGTTAGTATGAGGCTCCCCAAGCCTTCCTTCCTCATTGCATGTCCTCGGAAACTCAATCGTCTTTTCTTGATGCTCAGTATTAATTTACTTTTCGTTTCCATCCTATCCAAAACCTCATCATTGCTCACATGCTCGGTCCATGATATCCGCAGCATCCTTCTGTAGAACCACAGTTCAACTGCTTTAAGTTTTTCCTTTATCTTTGATGATATTGTCCAACATTCTCTGCCATACTGAAGAACAGCCATCACATAGCAATCCAGTACTTTCTTGTTTATTTCTACTGAAAGTTTTCTGTCTTTTAATACTCTGCTCAGCTTCTGAAATCATCCTTGCGCTTTTGGATCTCTGGAATATGCATCTATAGAAACTGGTGTGACCACAAAGTGAGGGGTCAGTTTATATACTGATTGTAATATGGAATTGATCCCCCACTTTATATCAAGTATGCTACTGTAGATCCACAATTCGGTTGCTTCAGGTCTTCCCTTCATCTTTGATGAGATTGTCTAGCATTCACTGTCATATTGAACAACAGACAACACATAGCAATCCAGTACTTTCTTCTTTGTTTCTACTGAAATTTTCCTGTCTCTTAATACACTACTCAGCTTCTGGAACGCGCCCTTCGCCATGCCAATTTGCCTTCAGATCTACGTGTTGCACTTTCCGTCTTCTGTTAGTACACTTCTTAGGTATTTGAATTTTTGTAGCTGTTTGGTTTTAGTATCCCCCAACTGTATTTGGCAAATTGGGTTGCCCTTTTTGCTGATGACCATGTATTCGGTTTTTTTTATGCAGTTTATTTGTAGTCCTTTTTTGTTACACTCTTTAGCTATCTCCTGTAGGTCTTGTAGTTTCTTTTCCTTTCAAGATTTCCCTTCATCTCTGATGGTATTGTCCGATATTCACTGCCATATTGAAAAACTGACATCACATAGCAATCTAGTACTCTCTCCTTTGTTTCTGGTGAAAGTTTCCTGTCTCGTAATACTCTGTTTAGCTTCTAGAACGCGTCATACGCCATGCCAATTCGCCTTCAGATCTCTGTGTCCAACTCACTGTCTTCTGTTAGAACATTTCCCAGGTATATTAATTTTTGTACCTGCTTGATTTTATTATCCCTGACTTGTATTTGGTATTTTGGGTTGCACTTTTTGCTACTTTTTTTTAAAAAAAATAAAACTTTTTTAAGTGAACAGAATGAAAAGAAGAAAAAAAATTACGCCAAAACTTTTGAATCTTCAAAAATGTGTTTTTCTTTTTATTTCCGATGTTCACACGTTCCAGCTGCAACAGTCTTCTCCCGATAAAGAATACAACAAAACTTCCTGCAGTTTTATCTCAAAAATACTGCAACTTATAACTTATTCCAAGCGAACATACGCAATTCTTATTTCAAATTCTTATTTCAAATTCATGACTTCGGCTCTGAAGGAGAAATCAGAGGCCTGAGTTTGAAATGTAGTTGAATTTGTTGCATTCACTAACACACAAATACCCTTGAGAAAGTTATTAATCCATCGCTTCTCTTTCTAGCTGTTAGTTAGGTAGCAGGGCAGATTGGGATCTGTAGCTTTTTGCGGGCAACCAGTCTACTGTAATGGCAACCTAGTGCGAGAAAATCATCTGCCAAGTTAGTCATGACACTTTGGAGACATGATCGCCCAAGCGTGTATCACGTATGGCACTTAAGTGACTGACTGAATATAATAGATGGACATATAAGTGAAGCTTCTACTTGGTATAATGTGGAAGTCGGTTTTCTGTTGATACGAAGTAATAAACTGATCCCCCACTAATTACTACTTATTAATACAATCCGTCTCTTTTCTCTTCAGGTATAGTTTAAAGAACAGGATAGAAAATATTCTGGCCAGTCAGTCATGTCTCGAAAGAGACATGATCGCCTAAAACGTGTATCACGTATAGCACTTAACTGACTGACTGAAGATAATAGTTAGAAACATAAATAAAGCTTCTACTGGGCAAAAAATGAGGGATCAGTTTTCTATTGTTATTAAGTAATAAACTGATCCCCTATTAATTACTAGTTATTAATACATTCCGTCTCTTCTATCTTCAGGTATAGTTTAAAGAGCAGGATAGAAAATTTTCTGCCCAATCAGTCATATCTCTTTCGAGACATGATCGCCTAAACGTGTATCACGTATGGCATTTAACTGACTGACTGAATAAAATAGATGAAAATATAAGTAAAGCTTCTACTGTGTATAAAGTTGGGATCGATTTTCTTTTGTTATGAAGTAATAAACTGACCCCCCACTACTTATACTTAATATAATATCAAATATAATCTATCGTTTCTCCCTACAGCTATAGTTTAAATGGCAGGACAGATTAAGTTTTATAGCCTTGAGTGGCAGCCAGTCTACCACAGAAAGTAATGGCAACCTACTGAGGGAATATCTTCTACCCTGTCATGGCAACCTACTGAGGGAATATCTTCTACCCTTTTTCAAGACATGACCGCCCAAGTGTGTAATCACGTAGGACGCTTTACTGAGTGATTCAAGACACACCCCGTAGTCAGCATAATAATGATTGCTAAATTTGTTTCATGTTTATTTCATATCGCTGTTCCTTTTATTTCATTCTAATTTAATAGCTGCATTTTCTTTCCTGCTGATGAATCGCGACATGACATTTTCTTGCAACTTAATTTGTTTTTTTTCTCTTTCTCTCCAGAACGTGGTTGATACTGACTTGGCAGACCGGCTGCAGCCGCTCTCACACCGGCGTGATGTAGCTTTCCTGTGCCTCTTCTACAAGTACTTTCATGGCTTCTGCTCCGATGAGCTTAGATCACTGGTGCCGCCTAAGCACGAATTTACACGAGATACTAGATTGGCAACTGGGTCCCACCCTTTCACAGTTAAACAAATAAGATGTAACCGTAAATTCTACTCCAACAGCTTCTTTTCTCGCGCTTCCCGCCTGTGGAACTCCCTTCCACAAGTCTGCTTTCCCGACAGTTACAATCTCCAGGTGTTTAAATGTAGGGTCAATAGACACCTCCTATCACACTAACTCCCAACTATTCTCACAACACTCTCATCTACCCAACCCTCATTCTCGGTATCCTCACCCGCCTATCACCCACCCTCTGTTATTTCCTATATTTAATCAGCCTTTCTCCACTCTACGTAGCCCCCTGCACAGTAGTGGCAGTGACATGCCTTGCTCGGGGTGAAACGCTTATAAAAAAAAAAAAAAAAAGTACTTGTCGGCTACTCTCTTCTAGTAAGCTGACGCTTACGGTCAAGTCAAGCGAAAACACCGGTTCTCGTTTCATTATCTACGGTTAGCAATGTCGAACCCGATCAGTATTTAAATGTACCAACAAGGACTCTAAACGACCTCCCACAAACCAAAATATGTTTCTGCTTCAAATAACCTAAAACTCTTGAAAAACCGTAAAAAGCAAACAAACGAATCAGTCTCTCAAACTTATACGAGGACCATAAAACGTTCTACGTCTCAATCAATTTACAGTTTTTACAAAACTAGAAAAAAGAATTTCGGTTTCATGTGCAGGTGAGGCCTATACAAATGTGACAGGTGTGCAACAAATCTAAAAATATACAAAAATAGTAACCCGAGCAATCATAAAGTCTCATCACAAGAAAGTTATCACACCTAAGGTAATCCATGTGGACACAGTACAGACAATTGTCGAAGACTCCTCTTCCTATGAAACTGTGGAAATGTAGACTGAGGAATTCAAGCGAGACACGGATAGCATGGAAGATGACCATTAGTCAGGGCGATCGAAAACCGTAACCACTGATGAGCAAATTGATGACACTCACCTTATGGTTTTGAATGACAGTGGTGTTGATATCCAGCAGATAGCCAAATCGATAAACATTAACACTGGTTTGGTCCATCCTGTTTTAACTGAGATCTTGCAAATAAACAGACGGTCAGCAAGATAGTCTCAAAGAATTTGGATACCAGAGCTGAAGAATTGGGTTCTATAGCTATGGTCGGCAACCAGTCTACTGCAGAAGAAATGGCAATCGACCGGAGGAAGATTTTCTGATCGATATTTTCCAACAGTTAAATGCAACGTTAATTTTCATCTTTTATCTTGAATCCCATTCATATTTTATCCTTTTCTCAATACCCACTGTACCCAGTCTTTTCTGCAGCATGGAAGAGCAGGTTCATAAAATTAACACCAGAATAAATAAGTCATCTTGATGCCAAGTCGACAATATTTCGGATTAAGCAAATGCATATTTACTCATATTAGACTACCTGGAAAAGAAAAAAAATAAATGAACAGTACTCTGCATCAGAGCCCCCCCCCCCAAAAAAAAAATGAAGCAAGTAACCAACTGAAAACATAGAGAGAAGTTGAAAGTATCTTCTGCTATGTGCCTTGTCCCTTCAGGACGTAGGCGATCATTGCCTTCCACGTTTCCCTATCCCTAGTGGCTCTGAGCACGCCTTCTCCTGTTACACCATTCAATCCTCGTTCTGTCATCCACTTGATTAGGTCCTTCAAATATTTTATCCGCTGCTTTCCCCTGTCTCGTTTTCCCTCTATCTGGCCTGTTAGTATGAGGTTCTCCAAGCCCTCCTTCCTCAATGCATGTCCCAGGAACTTTAGTTGTCTCTTCCTGATGCTCAGTATTAATTTCCTTTTCGTTTCCATTCTTTCCAAAACCTCATCATTGTTCACACGTTCGATCTATGATATCCGCAGCATCCTTCTGTAGAACCACATTTCAGTTGCTTCAAGTCTTTCCTTCATCTTTGATGATATTGTCGAGCATTCACTGCCATATTGAAGAACTGACATCACATAGCAATCCAGTACTCTCTTCTTTGTTTCTAGCGAAATTGTCCTGTTTCTTAATACTTTACTCAACTTCTGGAATGCTTCCTTCGCCATGCCAATTCGCTTTCGGTTGTCGGTGTCGCACTTTCCGTCTTATGTTATAACGCTTCCCAGGTATTTAAATTTTTATACCTGCTTGATTCTGGTATCCCCGACTGTATTTGGCATATTGGGCTGCCCTTTTTACTGATGACCATGCATTCGGTTTTCGTGGAGTTTATTTCTAGTCCTTTCTTATCACTCTCTTCAGCTACCTTCTGTAGGAGGTCTTGTAGTTTCCTTTCTTTGTCTGCTATCAGCACTGTATTATCTGCGTATCTTAGGTTGTTTAAATTGTGGCCTCCGATTACGAATCCAGGCATAACTTCTAGGGTCCTCAAAATATTCTCGCTGTATAAGTTGAACAGATCCGGTGAAAAGACACATCCCTGTCTTACGCCCCTTTCTATCTTTGTATATCTACTCAATTCATTACCTGTCCGTATGCAAGCAGTTTGCTGCCAGTAAAGATTCTTTACTACTCTCAAGTCTTTCCCAAATATGTCCAGGCTGCTGAGCATCTCCATCAGTTCTTTGTGGCGTATTTTGTTAAACGCCTTCGCATAATCAATGAAGCACAGGTATAAGTCCTTACCTTTGTGTCAAATAAACAACGGATTCTGTCCCCATTCTTTTAACATATGAATAGTTTTAGAACCACTTGAGTGACAGGGTGTAATCGATTTCTGTTGTTTCCGCAGTTCAGGTTATTTGCAGTGAATCTATTTTTGGTGGGTATGAAAAAAATTGCTTGGCCTTGAAAAATAATGCATCATTCGTGATCGAATCAGATTTTATCACGCCCAGACACTCTTGTCACGATTGTCGATTACTTGTTGCGCGGCTGTTGTCTGAGACTGACCTTACTCCAAGGAAGCGTACGGAAATTGTAACGCACTAGCAAACCTTACGGAGAGATTGCGCATATTGTGGGTGTCAGTCTTTCAACTGTCAGTCGTATCATCAAGGCAAAGAAACAAACTGGATCAATGAGTCCGAAACGTAAAGGATAATGCGGTCGGAAGAGAAAAACAACGCCAAGAGACGACGTATACGCGATCAGGGAAAGTGTGAAAGATCCGACTATGACATTATTCGTTTTGATTCAGTTAGTTTGCACGTGGGTGTATGTGGGCTCTTGCTCGAGGATAAGACTTCAGTTTGCACTGCTAAGTTTGCATTACGTGAAACAGCCAACGATGAATTCCAACTGATATTTAATCTTCACTTACTCACCATACTCATCTTCATCTGACTTCTGTTTCCTAGACATTCATCCTAACCGCGTGGTCGGTATTTTAGAAATAATGATGAGATCGTATGCGGTGTGCAGTTGTTTTTGAAGGATAGGCCTCAGTTTCTTTCATTATAGGACCGCAATGCTTAGACTTCATTTGCCCAAGTGCATTTTTGTTAAGAGGGTGACTATATTGAAAAATAATGAAAAACAGCCGTGTTTCTCGAAATCCTTCAGTGTTAGGCTTAAAACTTTTAGAATCACGTGCGTATATCACTTTTTAAAATTAACGTGCTAACATTCATATCGTCAACCCCGATTTACTCATCAGGATTATATATATATATATATAAAAGATGTTTGTGTGTCTGTCGGTCTATATGTCTGTATGTGTGTCCTTTATACAAATCCACAATTTTTATCCGATTTCTACTAAACTTCACACAAAGATTCTTTAGGTTTCCTGTCAGGTCAGGGGCTACTTATCTTTTCCGAATTCCCCCGATATTGGAAATCGATACCTCGATCAGGTCTGATCAAGATCAGGATTTCAACCCTTTTATCGTGGTTCTTGCTGCAGAATTTGCTCTAACTTGGTAAAATTATGGTTTTTAATCTCAAACATTAGTAGGTTTTCTCAGACGACTCATTTTCCTCAATATCGGAAATCGATACCCCCGATATTCTATCGAATCTGATCAAAAACCGGTATTCAGCCATCAATATGGCTCATTTTCTCCAGTTTTACTCCCGATGGGTACGATAAGTTTTCATGGACTTACTTAGTTTATTCTTGGATTATATTTTTGACTCCGATATTGAAAATCGATACCCGGTATCCTATCGGGTCTGATCAAAATCAGGTTTTCATCCCTTTTATTTTGGTTTTTGCTTCGGGTTTTGCTTTAAGTAGGTATAATTTTAGTTCTTAGTCTCAGCCATAATACCATTTGCTCTGAGGATATATTTAACCTTGAAAATTCAGTTTGTGATGGAAAACTTATTTAGCGGGAAATCTTATTATATCGGAAATCAAAATTTGACTTACATCCATTCATTTTTCTTTCAATCTTCTATTTCGCTTTGACTGGAAACAGCTATTGTATTTTAGTCTTTCGTGCTAACGTCGAAAGAATCTGAGCTCCAGGACCATGGATTACTTTTAAAGCTTTCATTACTCCCGAATAATGCCGGGCTATATATATATATATATATATATATATAATAATAATAATATTTATTAATAAATTATAACATTGATATGTTATAATATCACTACAAAAGTAGCTATTTTGTTTCAACACTTTTTGTGTCTTATCAAGTGATGTTGTTATTTCAAAATGAATGGCTTTAAAAGGTTAAGAACAAGCAAGACCTCTTTCATCAGGGAGGCATTATTGTATGTACAATGTGGACCAATCAGAGTAAAGCAACTTTTACTTTGGAGAATATGTGGGAAGACTTAAAATTAATCTTGGTGGGCATTGGTATTAAAATTTTATAAAATTAAGATCAGCATTATTAATTAACTATTATATCTACTATATTGTTTTGTTGCTAAAAAAAAAAAAACTGTATGTATATATATTTTAACAATTTTGTAGATTTAGAAAATTATTAATATTTTAGACGGGGGAGAGAATATATATATATATATATATATATATATATTAATATATATATATATATATATATATATATATATAATATATATATATATATATATATATATATATATATTATTATTATTATTGTTATCCTATTATACTTATTTCGCTTCAAGCAAGGTAAGATTGTCACTGGTACGCAGAGAGGAACAGAGAGAAAAACAGAGTAAAAAGAGCGAGTGAAGAGATGTGAATGAAATTTAGGGAGCTGAAGATACAATGGACGTTGCACTTAAACGGAAACGAGCCTTACAGACGGGAAGTCCGAGAAAAGAAACGAATACTGTAAAAGTTGCGTTAACATTTGGCTGTTTTGACGGTAAGAAGGTCCAACTTTGATGCTAATTAAGTGAGGCGAGGAAATTCATGTGGTCGGGGAACTAGGCAAAGAAGCTCCTCAGATCAGAAGCCGTGAACATATATTAAGAAAATACAGAGGGAAGCCACATTCCGTCGTTGAGAATGTGACTGCTGAACAGATCCATCGTTGCAGTTTCTTTTTTGGATTTTGTCGAGACACTTGAGATGAATAGCAGAGGCTCCGGAGTAAATATTTTCACAGTATTCAATTCACGAATGGTAGATTTATAGACGTGCAAGATGGGTTCTGACGATAAACACTTGAAAATGACACGGTATTAAAATTTTATGTAATTTTTCATTTGATCATAAGATTTTTTTTTTAAACAATTTAAGAGGATGGATTTTATTTCAGGTGTGACTATGGAAAGTATTTTTTGTTTTAATAATTTCACCCCAAGCAAGGCGTTAACGCCACTGATGTGCAGGGGGTTACATGAAAGAGTTGAAGTATTTGGACGGAGGAGAGTGAAGACAAAGACGAACCAGCTACAGCGGGTGAAAGCAAAAGAGCAAGAGAAGGATGTGAACACAGGTGTGAAAGCAGTTGCGAAGCTAGAGAGAAAGGAAAAGAACAAGATACACGGAGTGATGTAGAAAGAGCTGTAGTCAGGTAGGCAAAAGATGGGAATTGTCAGAAAAGCAAGTATATGGAAGAGAGTTCCACAGGCGGGAAACGCGAGAAAAGAAGCTGATGGAGTAGAGTTGTCGCCTGCATTTGGTGGATCTAACTGTAAATGGATGGGTCTTTTTTGCAAGTCTGGTGGCCCGAGTAAATTGTGCGGAAGAGCGAACCAATAAGTCAAATTTGTCAGAGCAGAAGCCATAAAAATGGTTATAGAAGAGACAGAGGGAAGCTACATCTCACCGATGAGAAAGTGGCCGGAGTCGTGCTTTTATGTGTTTGTGTAGAGTCATGTGTGTTTTTTTTTTCCGGACACAGTAAGTATATTGGTGCCATGCTTGTAGTCGAGATCATTGAGTACAGAATTGTTGATTTTTATTAAAAATGCTTCCATCACATTTAGATATGTGGATAACGCTATTTTTTTTTTTTTGTTATCAGCATGTTACGGATACAGTTAGGTAGGTCCCTTTGTGTGTTTAAATGAGATCGAATTGAATTCTGATATCAGAGGTGCAAAAGTAATATTCTCGTCAACCGTGTGGTGGTGTGTCAATGTAATCATTTACAAATTTGAATTGAGCAAGAACACAGGACACGTAAATTCGTACATAATATTGGTTTGCTGGAATTTACTATATATGAATTTACTCGTGCCACAAGATTAGCTACTGGGTCCCACCCTTTGACGGTGAAACCAATAAAATGTAAAAGCTGATTCTACTCCATCAGCTTATTTTCTCGCATTTTCCGGCCGTGGAATTCCCTTCCACTTACTTGCTTTCCCGGCAGCTATAATCTCCAAGAATTCAAATGTAAAGTCTATAGTCATCTCCTATCTCACTTATATGCATCCTCTCTCTCTCTCATCCTCCTTTCTTCGTCCACTCTACTCTCATCAGTATTCTTATCCTTCTTTTACCCTCTTCCTGACACCCCCTATAACCTGTCACTCTTTGTCATAACTTTCTTCTTCTTTTCTCGCACTTCCCACCTGTGGAATTCCCTTCTAATTACTTGCTTTCCCGACAGCTACATTCTCTAAGAATTTAAATGTAAAGTCAATAGCCATCTCCTATCTCACTAACCTGCATCCTCTCTCTCATGCTCCTTTCTCCGTCCACTCCACCCTCATCAGTATTCTCATCCTTCTCTTACCCACTTCCTGATATCCCCTATAACCTGTCACTTTTTCTCATAACTTTCCTCCGATGTAACCCCCAGCAAAACTGTAACAGCAAAATTCCATGAGAGAATATTTAAATATGGATAGTTTGAATAAAGAGATAAAGGCCTTCAGTAAAGGCAAGTTGAAGAAAACAAACACGCGTATCACAACTCCTGGAGGTCAATTTTTGATTGAGAAAAAGGACGACTATGGACGAATAGTTACAACAAACATGAACCAGTCCCGTTTAGGATTTGTTGGTGATTTCAGACAAGATTTGCAGGTTGGTGAAATCCTACCAGGACTTATCTTGGGTAAGTTTTTGATGTTTCTTAATTTAGTAAAGAAAGTCCCAAGAAAACATTTTTTTAAACCTTTAAAGAAATACATTGTAAATTCTTTGCTGCAAAAATACTTTATGAATAATACTGTTTAGGATGTGGTTTCCGCCTTTTCTCTTTTCCAATCTTCTCACTTTGGTTTCTTTCTTTCTTTTTTTTTTTCAATTGGAGTAGATAGATCTATCTATCACCCGGTTCACACTCCACCCACGTCTATTGAACAGGTTAAGAGGCTCATACCTTATTCCCTATTTAGGATGTGGTTTCCGGCTATTGGATATTGGATATATGTAGGGCTCCGTATATTGGCGTATTTTTGTGGAAGTAGGAGAAAAATTTGTCGTCGTGACAGATGCAGACATCTATACTCCTTTGTACACCCATTGACGTGCGCAAAGACACCACGCGCCCATGCGCGCCCGCCCTCCGGGGATCACACAAACATATATGCGAACCGTATGGGGCTTGGCACATATATGTATATGTATGCCGTTGTGCGCGCACACACACACACACACACACACACACACACACACACATATATATAGTTATTTTGTTATTTCAATGGTTTATACAAGCATAATATCACTACACAAATATTTTCATGCTTCAGAATAAAACTGTTCCTCTTCAGGTAATATATTAAAATAAGTAGTGAAAATGATTTATTTTTAAAATATGATTTAATGAATATGCATACACCTTGGTTCTCCCTCACATGGCTGGTGTCAGACATAAATACATATTAAAGCAAGGACGGATATAGGTCTACGGCTACAGGACTACCGCTATAAGTCTACGGCTATAGGTCTACGTCTGTTGAATACGCGTGTTGTATAAGCCAACGTCTCAGCATACTGCATACGACAACGACGTGTACCGGTCCATTACGGTTACTTCCTAAATGGTCCTACGCGGTTACATTTACCAAAACCGCTTTCTTGGACATATCAAAATATAAAATGAATTCATGGTTATTTATAAAATTAAGGAGTGGTAGTGGGAGAAAATTCTTTAGGTGTGTCAATATTGTTCAATAAAAATTGAGAATTATAAAACCATGGAGATTAAATATTTGGGTTATGAAACCATAAATAACTTAAATACTTTTATAGTGTTTTAACCCCAGTTTAGGGGTTAACTATTTGCACATAGCTAGGACCTTAACAGGTGCTACCACTCCGAGTCATTGGACACTACTGGGAACAAAAAAAATTAAAAAGTGGTTCCATGCTCCTCACAACCTTTCGATCAGAGGCCTTGCTGCTGGATGCAGTTTACCGTCATACCCAGAAACATTATTTGACGAGACCTTAATATACCCATTGTATCAGTCGATTTCATGTATAGTGTGACCTTTGATTTTTTTATGAAAAAAATTACCTGTGTAAATTCCACAAAATATTAAATTTTTAATTTCCAGAAAAATTAACTCTAATTTCCAGAAAAAATTACTTGTGTATTTCTAGAAAAATAATTACCTGTTTATTTTACAAACCTCTAATTTTGCGTACAATATACGAACTCAAAAAACACACGATACATCACACAGTATATATTTATACACGTGACTAATCGGCACACCTACCTAGGAACCTGTACACATATGCACGTTTACAAATAGATTTTCTTTTACCGAACCCACGCTTCCATTAATCATGTAATAACGGCGACAAAAGTAGTATTATCAAAGGCACATTTAGTAAATTAGTCTCCAGTTGTTTTTGTTTAATTAGTTTCAGTCCACCTTTATTGGATTGAGGCCGGCTGAATTCATAGCAACGTATATCAGACGTGAGGTGGGTGCTAAAGTGTGGGCGACTCCATCTTTATTTCATATCCAGTGTTCCAGCATAAAATGTCTGTTCTTTTGTCTTTCCCACCATTTTGTCCTTTTGTGAATCGTTCTTTCTGCCATGTTAGTAATTAGCGGAGAAAATGTTTTGCTATAAATTCTCCGAATAGGTTAATATATTTAGCAAACAGTATCAAAAGCCTGGAGCTGCGTTATTGTATTCACAGATAAGTGCGTTTTGTCTGGACGGTCTGTTGTTAACTTTCGAAACAGTATTGTCAAATCAAAAGCCAGAAAGAATGCTAAACAAATACTAGTCACATATTTTACGTTACAGAATTTACTGACCAATGTTCTAAGATGAATGACACATTTTTTCATCACTGAACCGGTAACCAAATCTAAACATATTTATAAATAGAACTTTGTCTTTGCGTGTGTATGTGTGTGTGTGTGTGTGTGTCTGTTATCTATAGACTCCGAAACGGCTGAACCGATTTTTTTGAAAATTTACACAGTTGTACTATAAGCATCTGCGATTGTTCTTAGCTATGTTTTGTGTCGAGGTAACGCCGATAAATATCGAAAATCGATAATCGAAAAAATCGGGTTATAGAAGGAGTGGTCCGATTTTAATCAAATTTGATACACTCATAGACAAAGACATAAGAAACGATATTCAGAACTTTCAAGGTTTCAGTTCTTAAAATAGTGCAGAAAGTCGATAATATATATTTATAAAAAGCAAAATGTTTGTGTGTGTGTGTTTATCTGCCTGAATGTCTATTTTTTTCAGCCCTTTTATTTTAGTTTTTGCTTCGGGTTAGGCTCTAAGTAGGTATAATTGTAGTTCTTAGTCTCAGCCATGATATCATTTACTCAGAGGACTTATTTAGCCTTCAAAATTCAGTTTAGGACGAAAAAACTTATTTGATATCGATACCAGGAAATTAAAATTTGACTTACATCCATTCATTTTTCTTTCAGTCTACGGTTTCGGTTTAACTGGAAAAAACTGTTGCTTTTTAGTCTTTCGTGCCAACATCCAAAGAGTCTGAACTCCTGGACCATGAATTATTTTTAAAGCTTTCATTACACCCGAGCAACGCCGGGCTATACTGCTAGTTAATGATAATTAAAATACCAGCGTCTGATTAATCTATTTAATTAAAGAAGCGTGGATTGTCTGCCCGTCACTCGAAGCTTTTGCATTTGCGTATTTGTTTAAGAATATTTTGTGGTGCGCCATTTAATCATATATTCTTGTGATATTTAATTATACAAAAGCTCTCTCACCTGAACTATTTAACTGGGTTTGTAAAATATATTAGAATATCTGAGGAACCCTGTTTTCTAAGGCAGGGGTCGGCAACCTTTTGAAGAATGAAGGCCGAAAAGCTATGTAGAATTAATGGAGGAGGGCCAAACATCTATGGCTCCAGGGACATGGAGAAGAACCATGTCATTAAATATGTGAAGAAAGCAAGGATTCAATGTAATTTAATATCTGACAGGAATTTTGTTAAAAACATATTTCATCTTAAAAATAAATGCTTCATAAATCAGTACTGAAAAAAATTTCCATTAAAATCGGTTGAAAACACTATTTTATATTCATTTAAAAGTGCCCGCTCACGAAAGCAATTTCATCGAGAAAGTGAAAGTGAGGCCGTACGCTAAATTTAGCGATCCCTGCAAATAAAAAATAAAAGTAAAACACATTCTCGAGGTAAAAAGATATATTTTTTTTTTAATTTCGACGCAATATATTCAGACTATCAACTGTCACTTTAGGTTGGTTTAACTATATTTATTTCGTGTCCAGAGAAAAGTAGCTGGCCGGACAAGATTCACTCGAGGGTCGGGGGTTGCCGACCGCTGTTCTAAGGAGAGAGATTAAAATACATAACTTAAAAAATATTTTTGTTTATATTTTACATAAAAATACTTATAATAAATTTACTACATTAAAAAAATCGACATACACTTTTTCCGAATGATGATATTTCAAAACATGAAATTCGACTAAAAAGTTCGATTTTCAGATGTGCCGTAAAATGATCCAAAATTTATTCTTTAAATTTAAAATTTAAATTTAAATTTAAAATTTAAATTTAAAATTTAAATGTGACAATTGTTAATTTTAACGTCTCTAAAACGAAACTTAGTTCTTTTAATCCTCTGATATAATTTTCTTTTTTTTAAATCATTTCACCCCGAGCAAGGCGGAAACGCCACTGATGTGCAGGGGTTTACATAAATGTAAAAAGATTAATTAGAAAAGAGTGAGGAGTACAAACTAGTTAGAAAGGAACAATAGAAAGCAGGTGCGATGACAGATACATAGGTGGAGAGAAAGGGAAGGTTATACAGGGGTGGGGAGAGAGCTAGAGTCCAGTGGTTAGTAGATGAGTATTGACTTTGCATTTAAATTTCTGGAGGTTGTAGCCGTCAGGAAAGCAAGAATACGGGAGCGAGTTCCACAGGCGGGAAGTGCGAGAGAAGAAGCTGCAGGAGTAGAATTGTCTGCATTTGGCTAACCTGACTGTGAGTGGGTGGGACATATTTGCCAGTCTGGTTGCACGAGTAAACACCTGTTGAGGAGGCATCAGTGACGTAAGCTCGTCCGAGCAGAACCCATCAAAGTATTTATAGAACAGACAAAGGGAGGCCACATTTCGACGATGGGGAAGTGGCTGCAGTCGAGGCACCAGATCAGTACCTATCACATTACAGACACTCCTTTGGAGCTTGTCAAGAACACTGAGGTGAACGCAGGGGCACCTGACCATAAATGGCAGCAGTACTCCATGTACGGACGGGTGGTTGACTTGTATATATGCAGGATGGATTCAGGTGGAAAAAACATCCTGGATCGACATAGAGACCCAACCTTCTTAGCAGTGGATTTTGCTATGGATTCAATATAGTGGTTCCATTTGAGGTCTGAGGACAGGGTAAGTCCGAGGAGGCGTAGTGTATTACTCTCAGGGAGAATCACTTGGTCCATGCTTATGGGAGGCAGGAGAGGTTGCCTGTAATAGTTGACAGACAACATCTTTTTTTCCGTTAGCATGGTTCTTGCTAATCTCCATGACAGTAAATCATTAGGATTTCGGAGTCTAAACTTTTTTCGCTGTTACGTAATGAAAAGATCATATTGAATCAATTGCTATGTCTGCTACTAGCAATGTTCGTTCACTGTATCGTGTCAGATAATTTTTCTCGCCAGAATCTGTCTTGCATATCTGTCAATATATTGAACTTGCAGTATTTCTCAGCCTATACACAATGCATTTCCCGAGGCCGTACCAGCCAAAATATCTAACTTCTATGAATATACTAGCAGTATAGCCCGGCGTTGCCAGGGTGTAATGAAAGCTTTAAAACTAATCCATGGTCCTGGAGCTCAGACTCTTTGGACGTTGGCACGAAAGACTAAAAAACAATAGTTGTTCCTAATTAAAGCGAAACCGTAGACTGAAAGAAAAATGAATGGATGTAAGTCAAATTTTGATTTCCTGATATCGATACCAAATAAGTCTTTTTCGTCTAAACTGAATGTTGAAGTTCTCTGAGTAATTGATATCATGGCTGAGACTAAGAAGTACAGTTATATTTACTTAGAGCAACCTGAAGCAAAAACTAAAATAAAAGGTCTGAAAAACTGATTTGATCAGACCCAGTAGGATATCGGGGTATCGATTTCTAATATTGGAGTCGAATAAGTCATCCAAGGATAGAACTGCAACCTTGAAACTTCTGAATATCGTTTCTTATTTCTTTGTCTATGAGTGTATCAAATTTGATTAAAATCAGACCACTCCTTCTATAACCCGAGTTTTTCGATTATCGATTTTCGATATTTATCGGGAGTAGTTGTGGTGCATTGGATATCGGCTCGGAACGAGAAATCGGGGAGCCGAGTTTGAATTCATTGCATTCACTTACGCGAAAATACCCTTTGGAAAGGTATTAATCCGTCTCTTTCCTCCAGTTATGGATTAAATAACAGGACAGATTGGGTTCTATAGCCTTGACTTGGCTGGCAACTAGTCTGCCGCAGAAAGCAATGGAAACCTACTGCGGGATAATCTTTTGCTCAGTCAGTCATGTCTCTTTCGAGACATGATCGCCCAAGCGTGTTTCACATATGGCACTTAACTGACTGATCTCGATACAAAACCTAGCTAAGAACACTCGCAGCAACTTATAGTACAATTGTGTAAATATTCAAGAAAATCGGTTCAGCCGTTTCGGAGTCTATAGGTAACGGACACACACACACAGACACATACACACAGAGAGACAAAGTTCCATTAATAAATAAGTTTAGATAGTGATGTCACATCTGGTTTGAAGCTTCTCTTGGAAAATGAAAAAAAAAAAGAATCTGAAATGTTATTGACCTGATATCTCGGAATTAGTCACTTTCTCGGAATTAGTCACTTTCCCTCTGACTGGACAATGAATGCCGTTTGCACCATTGAGATAGTCCTCTCTGATATTTGTCACAATTTTGCGATTTTTCCCACTAATATTTTTACCTACCTTGAAGTGGAAATGTATATTGAATCAATTGCTAAGTCTAGATAAAAGTAACTGTTCAATATATTGTACTAAATATTGTGTCTCGCCAAAATCTAATTTAGATATCTAAAAATCTATCAGTCATTTTGTCTTAAATATTGCTGTGATATCTGGCCAGTTGATCGTGCTATATATTTAGAGATTCTTGATGAAATTCAAAAATGAATCTGCATATTCTACTAAACAATGGGTCACGCCAGAATCTTAGATATCTATAAGTCTGTCAGTCGTCTTTGCCTTTAATATTGCTACAACATCTAAACAGTTGATTATACTATATATTTAAAGATTCTTGATTAAACTCCAAAGAAGAATCTTCAATTCTATTCGTTCAGACCTAGCTTCTCGGCTTCAGCTACGTCGCTGCTCGGACAATGCCGAATATTTTATTTTTTGGTCGTCCTTTGTGCTTTTTATGTGCGTTGTGGTACAGTGGATATCGGCTCGGAAAGAGAAGTCGGGGAGCCGTGTTCGAATTCCAGCTGAATCTATTTTATTCACTTGCGCGCAAATACACTTGGGAAAGGTATTAATCCGTCTCTTCCTTCCAGTTATGGGTTAAATAGCAGGACAGACTGGGGTCTATAGCCTTGGTCGGCAACCAGTCTACCGCAGAAAGCAACCTACTGTGGGATAATCTTCTGCCCAGTCAGTCATGTCTCTTTCGAGACATGATCGCCCAAGCGTGTATCACGTATGGCACTTAACTGACTGACTTGTGCCTTCTCACGCTAAATGCAAAGAGTTTATGCAACAACTACTATATCTGCAGCTAGGAAAGTTTGTTAATTATCTATATTAGATATCTGCAAGTGTTCCGTTCGCCCTGGCTTTGAACAGAGCTACCACATATAGTCTGGTTATCCATTATAAATATTTAGAGATTCGAATCTGCAATGTTATTAGTCCTGACCTGGTGTCCCGGCTTCAGTTACATTGCCACTGCTTTAATATAGATTTCTTGTGTCTTTTTTTAAATATGTACATAATAATTGTTCTGAAGTACTTCCGTCTATGGTACCTAGACTTTCTGAATTTCAACACACTGCTTGGTTGGCGGTAAGGTCTCATAATTTTACAGTTGACATGGCTAGATTTAACCGTATGTTTTATGCTAACAGTTTTTTTCACTCGCCCTTTTCACTTGTGAAGCTCTCTTGTAGATTCTTGCCCGCAAGTACAGCTACAAAGACTACTAGCGGCTTTGCAAACGTGTGCTGAACAACAGCACATCCTCCACCTCTTTCTTAATAAATTATGAGACCTTACCGCCAATCAAGCAGTGTGTTGAAATTCAGAAAGTCTAGGTACCATAGACGGAATTATTTTATAATATTTCAAAAACAATGGACAAGGCCGAGTGCTTTGATAACAAATTCTCCTCCAAATTTACATTTGACTCGTCTTCAGTATCAGCACCCGACCTCCTCCCTGGAACAGGCTCTATTAAATGATGTCCACATAAACCTTTCTCTGGTCTAAAAAATAATTTCAAATCTTGAACCCCATAACACTAGCAGAGGCGATGGAATCCCCGCCATTGTCTTGAAGAAATGTGCCGCCCGAACTCTCCCCTGTCCTTTCGATAATTTCTGCTTCTCTACTTCCTGTTTTCTTGCCTGCTGGAAGTCCTCTTCTGTGGTTCCTGTATTTAAGAATTCAGGAGAACCCTAGGACCACTCTAATTATGGTCGTATCAGCCTCCTACCAATTTTCAGCAAAGTGTTTGAGGCTATCATCAACGTCTTACCGCCCATAAACAATTCTGGAACAGTGAATATGGCTTCCGCTTTGCCAGGTCTACTGCTGATATGCTAACGACCATCACCGATTAAATATACCAGGCCGTAGATGAGGTACCAGAGGAGAGTCTAAAATGTGATAGGTCCTGACCTGACCTGACAGCTCGACTTCAGCTACTTTCTTATCGACGGGATATGGCTTCCCTTTGTCTCTTCTACAAATATTTTCATGGCTTCTGCTTCAACGAGTGTCGCTTACTAGTGCTATTTACAGTTAAATCAACCAAATGCAGCCACTACTTGTACTCTAACTGCTTCTTTTCTCGCAACTCCCACCTGTGGAACTCCCTTCCATATACTTGCTTTTCCTATAGCTACAATCTCCAAGAATTTAAATGCAGCGTCAATCGCCATCTTTTATCCCCTTGATTCCAGTCCTTGTCCTGTCCTTTCCCCCAAACCCCATGTAACTTGTTCTTTTCCTTTTTTACGCTACTCTCACAACTCTCATAACACCAGTATCCCTATCCTTCTCTTGCCCTTTTTCTGAGATCCCCTGTAACCGGTTCTTCTTTCTCTTTGCTCTCGTCTTATGTAACCCTCTGCACACCAAAATTTAGATGCATTAGCAATCGTTATGTCTTGTTTTTATTTTCTATCATTTTAGTGTTCTCTCTCCTTAAACTGTTATGTCTTCTTATCGTGTTCTCTAAAATGCAGTAACCGTTTGTGTCGTAGTGATGCTATTACCCCCTCGATTAAATAATTTAAAACATTTGTCTATATTTCTGAGATGAGGTAGTATTTAAAATATTTACATTATTCGGACTGTTGTCCTCATCTTTGTTGTCATTTGTACGACGTTTAATACTAGATCATTCTATTTGTCTATATTTCTGAGATGAAGTAGTATTTACAGTATTTACATTATTCGGACTATTGTCCTCATCTTTGTTGCCATTTGTATGACGTTTAATAATAGATCATTCTATTTGTCTATATTTCTGAGATGAGGTAGTATTTACACTATTTACATTATTCGGACTGTTGTCCTCATCTTTGTTGTCATTTGTACGACGTTTAATAATAAATCATTCTATTTGTCTATATTTCTGAGATGAAGTAGTATTTACAGTATTTACATTATTCGGACTATTGTCCTCATCTTTGTTGCCATTTGTATGACGTTTAATAATAGATCATTCTATTTGTCTATATTTCTGAGATAAGGTAGTATTTACAGTATTTACATTACTCGGACTATTGTCCTCATCTTTGTTGCCATTTGTATGACGTTTAATAATAGATCATTCTATTTGTCTATATTTCTGAGATGAGGTAGTATTTACACTATTTACATTATTCGGACTGTTGTCCTCATCTTTGTTGCCATTTGTACGACGTTTAATAATAAATCGTTCTGTTTGTCTATATTTCTGAGATGAGGTAGTATTTACAGTATTTACATTATTCGGACTATTGTCCTCATCTTTGTTGCCATTTGTATGATTATCAAAAGAGGCACTACTGCACAAGAAATGAGCACCATATACTCCAGTGTAATAAAGGGTTCGTTTCAAAATTCCTAGCACCTGAAGAAGATGAGGACATTAGTTCGAATAATATAAATACTGTAAATTCTACATCATCTAACAAATACAGACAAAAGATTCGGTTCGAAATTCCTAGCATCTAAAGAAGGCCGGAGCGTACAACGGCCGAAACGTCGTGAAAAATGTCAACAAAAATGATGTCCGAATAATGTAACTACTGTTAATATACCCCAGTGATTGTAATAAAGGGTTCAGTTCGAAATTCCTAGCACCTGAAAAAGGCCGGAGTGTACTACGCCCGAAACGTCATACAAATGGTAACAAAGATGAGGACAATAGTCCGAATAATGTAAATACTGTAAATACTACCTCATCTCAGAAATATAGACAAATAGAATGATCTATTATTAAACATCGTACAAATGGCAACAAAGATGAGGACAATAGTCCAAATAATGTAAATACTGTAAATACTACCTCATCTCAGAAATATAGACAAATAGAATGATCTATTATTAAACGTCGTACAAATGGCAACAAAGATGAGGACAATAGTCCGAATAATGTAAATACTGTATATACTACCTCATCTCAGAAATATAGACAAACAGAATGATCTATTATTAAACGTCGTACAAATGGCAACAAAGATGAGGACAGTCGTCCGAATAATGTTAATACTGTAAATAGTACCTTATCTCAGAAATATAGACAAACAGAATGATCTATTATTAAACGTCGTACAAATGGCAACAAAGATGAGGACAATAGTCCGAATAATGTAAATACTGTAAATACTACCTCATCTCAGAAATATAGACAAACAGAATGATCTATTATTAAACGTCGTACAAATGGCAACAAAGATGAGAACATTAGTTAGAATAATGTAAATACTCTAATTAAAAATATGTCATAAATTTTTGCTCTGCAAAAAATGTATTCACATATTCAAACACCCTATCGTGAAAAAGGTCACAGACGTTAATTAAATCCGACATACAGATTCTGATCAAAAATATATACATAGATAAAAAATGGTATTTTGAAGAATAATGAAATTGTGGTAACACTGTTTATTATAATTGAATCTAAAGGATGTTTTATCTCGCAGGAAGCAAACTACATTGGCGGTCATTAGATAAAAAAAGTGAAAATGAATGTATAGCAATTCCACTGGACAATGTGGCCGATATTTCCCCCATCAATACTTCGCTGTAGCTGGACGCTGAAATCCACCATTTTGAGCAACTCTTTTCATTGTCTTGTCAAAATATAACATTTATTAACTTCGTGATATCTGAACAAATTTAGTATGACAATATTTATAGATGTTTTTCTTTTCCTGAACTGTGTATATATTTTTGGCTGACTCTGTACATATAAAGAATACTTAATTCCCGTCGTTTTTATTAATATGAATAATTGATATTAACGAAACATTTTGTCAACATATACATAACACAGCTACCCACTCAAATAAACATGGATGCGAATAGCATCTACATTTTGTTAGCAACCAAACTAATTAACATTCCTATAAACGCAGGAACTTAATCAATGATGTCTTTTATCTGAAATGGCAGAAGATTGATATTAATATGAATTGACTCCGTATCAATTAAATTATAATTGCTTATTGATTGTTGCGTCTTCGACAATATCTTCTAACAAAATTACCGGCTTAAACGCGATCAAATGAAGAATAGCAAAACCAAAAAGAAAAATGACATATTTTCATTAAGAGAATGTCGAGTTTTCTATCTCATTCAATAGTTTTCTCGTTTTGCGAGATGAAGTCTTTTTAGAATTCTTTTTTCTTACCGGACTTATTGTCTCCAAATTTGTGCTTTTAATAGAATAACTTAGCTGATGTATTCGTCGGCGTTTCTCAACCTGAAGATGATCGCATATGATGCGTTTTCATGTCTTTACCTACTGTTTTCATTCTTTTTTTTGTTTAGGTTTTTGCTTTAAATACGATATTTCAATCTGTTTAGTTATCCGTCTTCCTTACATAAATTCGACAATCTTGTCTGTTATATATTCATTAATTTAGATCATTGAGTTCAAACAGGATTTTCAAAGACATTTCCACTTAAATATTTGCCGGTCTTACGATCATATATTCGGACATGAATTCTTTTTACGGCTATATATATTTATTCGGACAATTGTTTTCAACGATTGGCTGTAAATAAAATATTTTAACCAATCGATTTATCGGCCTTTCTGTGTTAAATTCGGCCATGGACCTTTTTTAAACATATATTTATTAATTTGTTTTTAGATTATTAATTCAGTCAATGAAGTTATGGAAAGTTTTTTATCAATAAATTGTTTAGATTAATGAATCCATCAGTCAGTTAAGGGCCATACGTGATACACGCTTTGGGCGATCATGTCTCGATCATGCTCTTTAAACTACAGCTGAAAGGAGAAAAGACGGATTGTATTAATAAGTAGTAATTTGTGGGGTGATTAGTATATTACTTAATAACAATAAAAAACCTATCCCTCACTTTTTGCCCAGTAGAAGCATTACTTATGTTTTCAACTATTATATTCAGTCAGTCAGTTAAGTCGTCGATCATGTCTCAAAAGAGACATGACAGACTGGACAGAAGATTATCCCGCAGTAGGTTGCCATTACTTTCTGCGGTAGACTGGTTCCCAGCCAAGGCTATAGAACTCAATTTGTCCTGCCATTTAACTCACAGCTGAAGGGAGAAGAGATAGATTATATTACATTATTATATTAAGTATAATTAGTGAGGGATCAGTTAATTACTTAATAACAATAGAAAATTGATCCCCCACTTTACATCCAGTAGAAGCTTTACTTATATTTTCCTCTATTATATTTAGTCAGTTAAGTGCCATACGTGAAACACGCTTGAGCGATCATGTCTCGAAAGAGACATGACTGACTGGGCAGAAGATTATTCCGCAGTAGGTTGCCATTGCTTTCTGCGGAAGACTGTCACCGATTGTGTGCACCTTCAACAGTGCCTTGCACGAAGGCTTTACAAAAATGACATCTTCCAAAGCTTAATAGTAGCTAGGAAAGATTCGTGTAGGCTTTGGAGATGTCTGACCCTGCAGCTTACATTGTCACAGATTCGGTGCTCATATTAGAAGAATACCTCGAGAATTAGAAGAATAGTCCATTACTCATGATATATATTGACAGGACGTAACGGTCGTGCGAACTAACGAAGGGAGGAAAATCACAAAGATTATAGAACTGTGAGAATAAATATCTATTTTGTCTAAACTTATTTATGAATGGAACTTTGTGTGTGTGTCGGTGTGTGTGTGTGTCCGTTACCTATAGACTCCGATACGGCTTATCCGATTTTCTTGAAAATTTGCACAGTTGTACTATAAGCGTCTGCGAGTGTTCTTAGCTAGGTTTTGTGTCAAGGTACCCCCGACGAATATCGAAAAAATCGGGTTATAGAAGGAGTGGTCCGATTTTAATCAAATTTGATATACTCATAGACAAAGACATAAGAAACGATATTCAGAAGTTTCAAGGTTGCAGTTCTTACAATAGTGCAGAAAATCAATAATACATATATATATATATATATATATATATATATATATATATATATATATATATAAAAGGCAAGATGTTTGTATGTGTGTGTCTATTTATCTGCCTGTAGGTCTGTATTTTTTTTCAGCCCTTTTATTTTAGTTTTTGCTTTGGGTTTGGCTCTAAGTAGGTATAATTGTAGTTTTTAGTCTCAGCCATAATAGCATTTACTCAGAGAACTTATTTAACCTTCAAAATTCAGTTTACGACGAAAAAACTTATTTGATATCGATACCATGAAATGAAAATTTGTCTTACATCCATTCATTTTTCTTTCAGTCTACGGTTTCGCTTTAACTAGAAACAACGATTGCTTTTTAGTCTTTCGTGCAAACGTCCAAAGAGTCTGAGCTCCAGGACCATGGATTAGTTTTAAAGCTTTCCTTACACCCGAGAAACACCGAGCTATACTGCTGGTATATATATATATATATATATATATATATATATATATATATATATATATATACTCGGTGCGATTGGTAAATTGTCGCAATTATTTTATTATTTCAAATATTCTTTAGGCTGAGTCTGAGCTCCAGGACCATGGATTAGTTTTAAAGCTTTCCTTACACCCGAGAAACGCCGAGCTATACTGCTGGTATATCTATATATATATACTCGGTGCGATTGGTTAATTGTCGCAATTATTTTATTATTTCAAATATTCTTTAGTCTGAGTCTGAGCTCCAGGACCATGGATTAGTTTTAAAGCTTTCCTTAAACCCGAGAAACGCCGAGCTATACTGCTAGTATATTCATAGAAATTAGATATTTTGGCTGCTAAGGCCTCGTGAATTGCATTGTGTATAGGCTGAAATAAATTCTAGCGCAATCGATTTTTGCTATTTTCAATTGCTCAAGAGATCTTATCAATCAGGCTTTTTAATACGTTGTCTTCCGCCTGATCCACCTGAGAGCCCGTCATCTTATTGTATTTCGAGTGGTTCCTGTCAAGTGGGTCATTTCGCTAAATTGTTGAGTGTCATCTGTTGCAGGCACCATGCAGATATTTATGCCTCTGATTGTAGCTGCCGAATGTATTTCAGTAGTTCCGTGTTTTCTCCCAAGTTTCTTTCAGGTTAAAGAAATAGCAGATTATAGGATGACAGATCAAAGGGAATGGCTGACTATGAAGGCATCGTTTATGGATTATAAAAATCTGATTTTAGAAGGGATTTTGGAAATTTAGAAGCAGGGTCAGTTATTAATACTGGCATTATTAACAAAAATGAGCTATCTAAATAATTTACGAGAAGTGCAAAAATAAGCGCAATTATAAATGATAACATTTTTTGTCTTCGATTGAAAACTGAAGACCGACAACGTTAGTTTTTATAGATATTCAATTTAACAAATTTCGCGAATTTTTCTACTGACAATGTTATGGGGAAAAACACTTATTCCTCAGAAAATGGACTCTCCCTTTTATATTAATAAGAGTTAACAGAAAGTTCTTGGGAAGTTCATCGGAGTTCTTTAGACTTCTATTGGAGTTCAGTAGAACGACTAGGCAGTTGATATTAGTTGGCAGTTAACCGAATACTAAGGAGTCAGATTTCAGTGGAAGATTACCAAGTTCCTAACATTTTGCGTACGTTAAGTCGATTAGCGACCGACAGAGCATAATTATAATTTTCAAGGCGAAAACTAATGCACAAGATAATTAGCGACGAAGATCTACGAATTCACTCAGAAGAGGAGAGAAAACTTGTTTTTTTTTTTCTCAAGGCAAAAGTCGCCACAACAGAATTGGCGACGACAACAATTTTGCGAGGTCACGCGGAGTAGGAGAATTTTTTTTTCCCTCACGCCAAAGAAATTTGGCAAATAATGATTACCAACAGTTACAAATACTTTAAGAACAAGATCTCGAAGTCACAAAGCAACAAAGTTTTGCCCAGAAGACTTCAAAAAGACCGGAGTAGTTAAAGACAATCTTTGGACAACGAAATTCTCACACGTAAAAAAAAAAAAAATAAAAAATAAAAAATAAAAAAATAAATAAAGTTTTACCTCTGCGGAGTAAAATTTAGGAGGTGGGTGTTATATGGAACCTATTCCTCAGATAATGAACTCTCCCTCCTATATTAATAAGAGTTAACAGGAAGTACTTGGGGAGTTCATAGGAGTTCTTTAGACTTCTGTGGGAGTTCAGTAGAACTACTAGGCAGTTGATTTTAGTCGGCAGCTAGCCGAATACTAAGGAGTCAGCTTTCAGTGGAAAATTACCAAGTTCCTAACATTGTGGGTACGTTAAGTCGATTAGCCACCGACATAACACGAGTATAACCTTCAGTGCGAAAACGACTGCACAAGAGACAATTTCTCCACAGGTTTTAACACACACACACACACACACACACACACCCACATACCTATATATATATATATATATATATTGTTTAATTACTTAGTTTCTGGTCATAATAAGATTAGACCAGTGCACATTTGTATCAGAAAGGGTTCAATACAATTATATTGTAGAACTTCTGAATATTTTCCATTTGTAAACGAGTTATTAACCATAATAAAAAATACCTCTTAGATTCGTACAACCATGGAAGAAAACACCAAAATTTCTTGTAATTTCAAAAATTGTGCGTTCAAAAATTCCCTGTCACGTGAGTGTTCATAAAAAAAAGGTAAATGGTAAAATCAGTTATTGAAAATAGCCTGAAGACACTAGCCATGGCAGAAACCTCGGTCGCGTAGTAACTAATTTATAAATGGAATATATATATATATATTGAAGTATCTGAATTGAAATATATATATATATATATATATATATATATATATATATATATATATAATTGTAATATTTTATGATAAGTGGATATAATGAAAACATTTTACAACGCTACACAAAAGCTTTCATGTTTCGATACTATGAATTTTACTTCGTCAGGGGATGGCTGACAACTGGTGATGGGATGATTCTTATGACAACTTACAAGGTCACAATTAAGAATGTTCTCGAGTTTAAGTCCCGATTAACCAATAGAAAGTCAGACCCACGCTGAATGCGGATATAATGTCAGAGGGTGAAGGTGGGTGAGTTATTTTACCAGGTTACAATAAGCCGGCGTTTGGTGCTGTCATCATCAGAGAGTGTGGATGATGGTGATACAGGCACAATAATGTGTTATGCGTGTGAACAACTATGATGTTCTCTTTGTAGATTTTATTTTTCGAAAGTTCTGAAGAGAGGCTTTTGATTGAATTAGAGCTGTGGATAAAAGATGTTAACAATGTAACAATGTAACGAAATGGACTCAAAATATAGCATTATTTAAGTTATAGGGAAAAGAAATAAAGTAATTATCACTGGATGGTGGTCCATTATGCATTAATGAAATAATCACTATCAAATTATGATATGTAATCGCTTTCTTTACAGCTGAAAATTTGTTTAACTAAACTCTTAGTTAAACGATAGATGCTGTCAGCAGGTCACTCTTTATTCGCTTCTTTGGTTTAACAGATTACATACATATATATATATATATATTTAATCATGAGCCGTTCTAAACCTCGTATTTTGGCTTTAATTTCAGTTGAAAATAAAGACAAAAATTCTCCAAGATTTGGATAATTTTTATTAATTTGGTTCTAAGCATTCGGCTCACATGAGCCGTTTTCAGACTGTTATTGTAGCTTAGCAAAGTTTTATGTCAACACAAGATAAAATCGTCGCTGATGGTGGATGTTTTTATGTTAACGTCCTTATAACCTCTATGAAGATGGCTAATGTGAGCCGAAAGCTTAGGACCAACTTAATAAAAATTATCCAAATGTTGGAGAATTTTTGTCTTTATTTTCAACTGAAATTAAAGCACAAATACGACGTTTAGAGCGACTCATGATTAAACCTAATAGACATTCATTGTCTCTTATATTTAACAGTATATGTTTATAAAACATACGTATATATATATATATATATATATATATATATATATTCATCCGCAGACAGATCTGTTTCGCTGTATTACAGCTCATCAGTACGGCATAGACTCCGGTTAGCTTCCTAACCCAGGAATGAACACCGACCGAATCGGCGATTCTACCTCTAAGCCACGAGCGTCCAGTATATATATATATATATATATATATATATATATATATATATATTCGAATGTGCCTTACAAACTGAGAATTATCTGAAAATGCTGATCCGCATATTCCACAAGAATATGGCTTTTCTCCATACATTGTGGAATATATGGATCAGCATTTTCAGATAATTCTCAGTTTGTAAGGCACATTCGAATTCACAGTGGCAAGAAGCCATATTCTTGTGGAATATGAGGATCAGCATATATATATATATATATATATATATATATATATACCATTTATAACATAAATACGTTACAATTTCTCTCTATAATGTGTGACATGTTCTAAATTCTAATTAAATATTATTTGCTCTACTTTGTATTGAGCACTTTTAAGAGTAGTGTTTCATTTCTTAGCATACGGATATTTTATTCCATAAATACCTACCCTATATAGCCATCTTCAAAGTGGTTAACAGGACGTTAACATAAAGACATCTATCATCAAAGATTATATTATCTTGTGTTAACATAAAACATTGCTAAGCAACGATAATAGTCACAGAATAGCAGACGCAGTTCGTAAATTTGTAATGCGTTTCTATGACGTCACACCGCTTGAGAGACCGAAATGTTAACAACTGAACCATATGTCTAAATGCAACGTAATGTGTTATGACAAGATTTAAATGTGATTTTGTTAAGTGTGGGTTGTTTTGATTTAATGTAGATGGCCTCTATTAGCTGAAGGTTCTTTTAATGTTATTTTATGTCAACACAAGATAAAAACAACTTTGATGGTGGACGTCTTTATGTTAACGTCACTGTAAGCTCTCTGAAGATGGCTCATGTGAGTCGAAAGCTGAGAACCAGTATAATAAATGTTGGGCAATTTTTGTCTTTTTCACTTAAAATTAATGTCAAAATACGATGTTTAGAACGGTTCATGATTAAACATAATATACATTCATTGTCTGTTATATTTAACAGTATATGTTTTGAAAATTATCTGCTGCCTCGCTACACTATATATATATATATATATATATATATATATATATATAGATAGATAGATAGATAGATAGATAAGAAAAAATGGTGTAAAAATTCACAGTTTGCAGCATTTAATTCTTTAATAAATTGGTAAAAAAATCTAAAAAAAAAACCTAGTTTGTTTTAATGCATAAATGCATTAAGCGGGAAAAAGTTCTCTATGTTAAAATAAAATATGTGTATGAAAGAATCATGTATGAATGCATGTCTTTATAAGTCTGCAAAGTTAGTGTGTCTCTGAATACTAAAACGAAATACATTTCCGTTCAAAATTGTAGCGAAATAATGTATACGAGTATTAAGCGAACTTTTTATAAATGAATAAATATATTTTTTGAATATCATTTGTTAACGGCTAAAATATTATAATGAATTAAGATATATTAAAATATTAAATATCTATGTCTTAAAATTATTACAATATCATAATCAACGAATTACTAATATATAAAAGTATTAAAACATTATGAATATATTATATTAAATTATGATATATTATATTAGTAATCATATAAAACATCATATTATGTCATTATAATACTAATCAAATAAAAATAATATACAAAAATATATAATAATATGTAATAAAGGGGAAAATATAATAATAATAATAAAAATAATAATAATAGGGACAAAAATATAACTAATAATAGGAAATAATAGGGAGAAAACATAATTATAATCTATTAATTATGAAATAAAATGAATATAGTGCATATAGAGAAAACTATATAATAATTTTATGAATATATGTGATTAACTTTGAATTATTTAATTATATCTATTGGTAGATAGATTTTAGATTCATGGATTATAGTTTTGTAGAAAGATGCAGAATTAATGTAATGTTTTAATCGTATGTTTATAGTTGATAGTAATGCTATTGATATGTTTTTAAAGTAGTTCATCTTTAAAAAGTTAAGTTTTTTTTAAATTAAACTAGCATTAAAGAAATCAAAACTGTGTTCTATGTTGTTTCAATGTAATACAAAAAAATTGGAACGTTTATTCAAACGTAAGTCTATTTTGTGTTCATAAAACGTAAGTCTATATTTTTAGATTTTGTGATATTTCTCTTGTGTATACTTTTCTACATTGTAGCCACTGTATTTTGTAAATACTGGCATTTAAATTGGAGTTTGGTGTCTTTTTTTAATTTGACAATATCACGAACGGTCTTGGAGATGGGGATAAATATACTAGTGTTTGGGATAGCTAATTCATTTGTGTGTTAATATGAAAAGGTGTTGGAAGGTTATATTATGAAATTTGTGTAATTATTTTTAGGGTTTTTCGTTTTATTTTGATTTTGTTGATTTTATAAGCATATTTTTGGTATTGAAGCGGCAATGGTGTGTGTAGTGGAGAAATGTAAATGTTTGTTCAATATATCTTTCCTGCGATAAGTAATTAGGGCTGTATATTCTGCGGGATCCAAGTTAGAAAATTACAATTAAACGAAATGTAATTCTTTGGTTGTGGTGGAAAGAGAATTTAATAAGGTTATTTTTCTTAGTAGGTTTATGGTAAAACATGAATGAAACATTTTAGATTAAAGGCACCATTTTCTTATATATGTATGTATGTATATTCTCTATATTTATATATATATATATATGTTTTTATAAAAATATACGATTGATGTATACCATGTTTATGTTTAAAGTGGTCTTACATGGATAGAACGAGCGTATATATAAAAGTGTACACTGGGGTCGACACTAAACTAAATGTAATTATTTGGTTGTGGTCAGAATAGAAATTAATGAGTTTTACCGACTCATAAACGTGTAGATTCATGCATGATTCTCTCATACACATATTTTTTTAAAAGAAAATTGTTTATTGCTTAATACTCGGGATGTGCGTGGTGGTCCAGTGGATATCGGCTCGGAACAAGAAATCGGGGTGCCGAGTTCGAATTCCAGTTGAATTCATTGCATTCACATACGCTCAAATACCCTTGGGAAAGGTATTAATCCGTCTCTTCCTTCCAGTTATGGGTTAAATAACAGGACAGATTGGGTTCTATAGCCTTGGTGGGCAACCAGTCTACCGCAGAAAGCAATGGCAACCTACTGCGGGATAATCTTCTGCCCAGTCAATCATGTCTCTTTGGAGACATGATCGCCCAAAGCGTGTATCACGTATGGCACTTAACTGATTGACTGAATATAATAGTTGGAATAATGATTAAGGCTTCTATTGGTCATAAAGTGGGGAATCAGTTTATTACTTCATAACAATAGGAAACCGATCCCCCACTAATTACTACATTATAATATAATAAATTTCTTTCCCCTCTAGCTATGAGTCAAATAACAGGACAGATTGGGTTCTATAGCCTTGGTGGGCAACCAGTCTACCGCAGAAAGCAATGGCAACCTACTGCGGGATAATCTTCTGACCAGTCAGTCATGTCTCTTTAGAGGCATGATCGCCCAAGCGTGTATCACGCATGCCACTTAACTGATTGACTGAATATAATAGTTGGAATAATGATTAAGGCTTCTATTGGTCATAAAGTGGGGAATCAGTTTATTACTTCATAACAATAGGAAACCGATCCCCCACTAATTACTACATTATAATATAATAAATTTCTTTCCCCTCTAGCTATGAGTCAAATAACAGGACAGATTGGGTTCTATAGCCTTGGTCGGCAACCAGTCTACCGCAGAAAGCAATGGCAACCTACTGCGGGATAATCTTCTGCCCAGTCAGTCATGTCTCTTTCGAGACATGATCGCTCAAGCGTGTTTCACGTATGGCACTTAACTGACTGACTGTATACATTGTTTTGCTATAATTTTGAACGGAAAAAGTGTGGTTATATGTCGCTAACGTTACATATAGTAACGTTAGCGACATATAAGAAACCATTTTTTGGTCTATAGTTTAAATACGCTTGACACATGCATTATTTTCACATCCATACACTTACATTTAAAATAAACATCTATTGCTTTTTATTACACATGGCACACACATACAAACAGACATGTATTTTTTTCTCTACCGTTTAAAATATTCACCCATTGCCTTTTTTGCACGTGACACGTATCTGACCAATGACATCAAACTTCAATCAACATACTGTCTCTGTGAACTTTAAAAAAAATTAGATCATTCGTCCTTCTCTGAAGAAGCTTGTTAAATGAAACATTTTAAATTAAAGACACGTTTTCCCTATATATGTATGTATGTATGTTCGGTATATATATATATATATATATATATATATATATATATATATATATGTTTTTATAAAAATATACGATTGATATATACTATATTCATGTTTAAAAGTGCTCTTACAGGAATAGAGCGTGTGTATATAAAAAAAAGTAAACACTGGTGTCGATACGAAATGGCAAAAATCAGTTTTAGGCATGAACTCAGTCTTCCGTTTCAAGCATTAATTTTTAAAATTGGAAGAGTTCAAACCTTACTAGATCAGTTAAAGTTATATTAACGTAATATGTAACCATTGTAAATAGCTGTTCGCTAAGAAAATCTGCTGTTCTATTTTAGTGAAACTGGAACAATTAAGAAAATATTATTCCAGTCAGAGAGAGAGAGAGAGAGAGAGAGAGAGCGAGACAGACAGACAGACAGACAGACAGAGAGAGAGAGACAGACAGACAGACAGAGAGAGAGAGACAGAGAGAGAGAGAGAGAAACGTCTGAGACTGAAGATGGCCCGGAGAAATGATACAAACTTTTCCCATCAAATAATAGCAATAAAAGTCGCTCTTTATTATCGACACGCGGTTTCCCAAGGGACAAGGAAAATGGTATATAGCATTAGTTCCTTGGTAAGTGATTCTTTTTTTTTTCTTTTGTGTGGAAATGTGTTTTAGAAACCACTAGGAGAAATATTCACAAATCTTTCCAATTGCCGGACGGAGTAATGCAAATACATCGAAGTCAATCTACAACCTATCAAGTGATATTGACTCTCCTGGGCGAAAGAGTTTTCTCGGGAGGTTTCTAAGCAAATGTTTCTCTTTAAGTGCAAGAATTTTGATAAAACTTTCTTTTGATTAGTCGATGATATATTGAACATCAGGGTAGATTACAAGTGTGCATTATAACTGAACAAAAAAACAAAAAAACAAAAACAAAAAGCTAACAGATATTTTGGCACATTTTTTGGCGTCAATCACAATATTGCTCTGCTAGAATGCAAAACACTTCAAGATACGGCTGAGACATCTTGTGGTGCAGTAGATATCGACACGGAACTAGAAATCAAAGAGCATTTTTCGAATTCCAGCTGAATTCGTTGCATTCACTTTCGCGCAAATACGTTTGGGAAAAGTACTGATCCGTCTCTTCCCTTCGGCTGTGAGTTTCTATAGCCTTGGTTAAAAGTAATGACAACCTACCGCGGGAAAACCTTCTGCCAAATTAGTCATATCTCTTTAGAGACATGATCACCCAAAGCGTTTTATCACGTATGGCATTTAACTGACTGACTAAAGATAATAGTTGGAAACCTAAGTAAAGCTTCTACTGGGCATAAAGTAGGGGATCAGTTTTTTATTGTTATTAAGTAATAAAATGAACCCTCACTAATTACTACTTATTAATACAATTCGTCTCTTATCCCTTCAGCTATAGTTTAAAGAGTAGTATAGAAAATCTTCTGCCCAGTCAGTCATGTCTCGAAAGAGACATGATCGCCCAAAACGTGTATCACGTATGTCACTTAAGTTGGAAACCTAAGTAAAGTTTCTACTTGGCAAATAGTGGAGGATCAGTTTTCTATTGTTATTAAGTAATAAACTGATCCCCCTGTAATTACTACTTATTAATACAATCTCTTCAGTTATAGTTTAAAGAGCAGGATAGAAAATATTCTGCCCAGTCAGTCATGTCTCGAAAGAGACATGATCGCTCAAAGCGTGTATCAGATAGAGGATGTAATAGATATACGTCTGAATGAGAAATCGGCGAGCCATGTTCGAATTTAAACTGAATTTGTTTCATTTGCTTTTGCGCAAACACTAATGGGAAAATGCATGAATCAATCTCTTCTCTTCCCAGTTATGGGTTAAATAGTATGGCAAATCGGGTTATATAGACTTGGTTGGCAACCACTCTATCGCAGAAATAAATGTTTGATCAGTCATGAATCGAAAGAAAACAAAGTCACCCAAGCGTGTACTAACCCAATGTTCTCATTTGAGGACATCATAAAAAAACTCTAAAAAATAATGGGTATAAATTATTATAAATTACTGCTGCCATATCTGGTCGAGTGCCCCTGTTGTTCTCTTCGGGCTTCTCGATAAGGTTCAGAGGAGGGTCTGTAATGTGATAGATACCGACTTGGCAGACCGCCTGCAGTCTCTCTCTCACCGGCGCGACGTGGCTTCCCTGTGTCTCTTCTATAAATACTTTCACGGCTTCTGCTCCGATGAACTTAGATCACTAGTGCCCCCTAAATATGAATTTGAATGACATACTAGATTAGCAACTAGATCCCAACCTTTTACAGTGAAACCGATAAAATGCAGCCGTAACTTCTACTCCAACAGTTTCTTTCCTCGCACTTCCCGACTGTGGAATTCACTTCCAAACGATTGCTTCCCCGACGGCTACAATCTCCAGGAGTTTAAATGTAAGGTCAATAGACACCTCCTAACACACTAACCTGCTCCCATTCTATCAAACACTCTTCCCATCTGCCCAACCCTCATCCTCGCTATCCTTACTCATCTGTCAACTTCCTCCTAACATTCTCTATGTCTAACCACTCCTTCTCTTTACCTTCCCCTATGTAGCCCCATACGCAATAGTGGCAGTGGAATGCCTTGCTTGGGGTGAGATGATTAAAAAAAATCATTATATAAAACCATTATTATTATAGATAGGTAGTGAGGACATGTTGATTCATCAATAAAATTACCTTCCAAATATTGCCCGGTTGGAAGAAAAATTCTTGTGATTTGTAAATGAATTTAATGTTCTAAAACCTGAGGACACTGGGTTAAAATGGGTTAAAAATGCTGCTTTAATTAAAAATGAATTTACTAGGGCAAATTATATAGAAAGTGTACTGATTTCTGAATCATGTATGGTAAATTTACATTTCTTACATCATTTCACCTTTCTTAATGACTTCGGTTTTGTCTACTGGGTCAAGTGATTCTGTGACTTTGTTGCTGATTGACTGAACCTGGACTTAAATACGAGGAGAGCATACTTAATTATCTCATTGACGTAGGTCACAGTAATCTGATTTTCTTTCTCGTGTTTTCTTTCTAGGGTTGTTGAATTGTGTAGGTTTTGCTGCACACAGATTAAACTTACGTGTAAGCTATTTTTTATTTTATTCTATTTTATTTTTTGTGGAGCACTTCAGGAGGATTGAACACCTGATCAATATTTACAAAACTGTCAGGTTAACTAATTAAGTTCAGCAAGTATAATTCTGTTGCTGTTTTCCTGATGTGGATGTAAATTTAATTTTCAAAGTAATTATTGGGACATAACTTTTTTAAAATTTTAATAAAAGTGGGAATAAAAATAAATCTTGGGAATAAATTTCATCGGACACCCTAGTGTTGATAGCAGATACCGGAAACAAACTTCAAGACCTCCTACAGGAAGTAGTTAACCTATTTTAACCCAACATAAAAAACTGTAAAAATAATAAGTCCAAATAATTATAAAAAAACATTATTATATATGGGTGGTGAGGACATATTGATTCATCAATAAAATTACCTTCCAAATATTACCCGGTTGGAAGAAAAATTCTTGTGATTTGTAAATGAATTTAATGTTCTAAAACCTGAGGACACTGGGTTAAAATGGGTTAACTGACTGAAACTTAAATCAATCACTACTACAGATGCCTCAGCCGTCGTTCGAATTGGCACACATCACTCAATAAGCCCCGGACCTGACATATAGATGGCGCCACTAATAAAGACTCCATATGATTTTTATTGAGTACTAACCTTTAAATGGCACGTGACAAAATATTAACCCAATTGGATTATTATTAGATTGTCCCAAAAGTTCGTAAACACTTGCGAAATGGGTCTATCTATTCCAGTACAATCGAGACGAGCGATGGATTCAGAAAGGGCAAGAGACACCGTCGGTTCCAAAACAAGATAGATTCGGCAAGAAAGTCATGTTGTGCGTTTGGTGGAACTTTGAAGGAATCGCGCATTTTGAGTTGGTTCCGAATGGTCGTGCCATCAGTGCCGGACTTTACTGTCAGCAACCTGAGCGGGTCTAAGAAAAGTTGAAGCAAAAGTACCCGGCTCTGATCAACCGAAGCCACACACCGCCAGGATGACCAGAGACAAGTTTGAAGAGCTGGACGGCGTTGAGATTCTGCCACATCCAGCCTACAGTCCTGACTTTGCTCCATCAGATTACGGCCTTTTCCGCTCAATGCAACACTTTTTGAAGGGCCGCCGATTCGACTCGTTTGATGAAGTCCAGGAAGCATGTCAAGACTTCTCTGATTCGAAGCCGGCTGAATGGTACTTTGATCAGATCCGAAAGCTTGCAGGTCGATGGCAGAAAGTCTTGGGAAATAATGGTCTCTATTTTGAGCAATAAGTTTTGTTGTTTTTGCGAGTAAAATTTCAATTTTTTGTAAGTGTTTTCTGGTAACTTTAGATTACTTGGCGAGTAAAATTTCAATTTTTTGCAAGTGATTACGAACTTTTGGGACAACATAATAGTTTACAAATTGCAGTTATTTTAGTCAAACTACTGTTGGAAATGTTTAAAAAACAAAAAATACAAAATCATAATTTCGTGTGTTGAAAAAGCAGCCCAGTGATGGGAAAAATACTGTTCAAGCAAAGCAGTAGTTTGATAAGTATTATTCGGACTCTGCTCCGCTGGAAATAATGGTCAAGTGGTGTTATACTGATTCGTACGGACACAAATGACGCTGAACGGGGAATGTGATGAGAAAGAGTGGTTAGGGGGTTACATAGGGGAAAGTAATGAGAAAGAGTGGCTAGGGGGTTACATAGGGGAAAGTGACGAGAAAGAGTGGTTAGGGGGTTTCATAGGGGAAAGTGATGAGAAAGAGTGGTTAGGGGGTTACATAGGGGAAAGTGACGAGAAAGAGTGGTTAGGGGGTTACGTAGGGGAAAGTGATGAGAAAGAGTGGTTAGGGGGTTACATAGGGGAAAGTGACGAGAAAGAGTGGTTAGGGGGTTACATAGGGGAAAGTGATGAGAAAGAGTGGTTAGGGGGTTACATAGGGGAAAGTGATGAGAAAGAGTGGTTAGGGGGTTACATAGGTGAAAGTGATAAGAAAGAGTGGTTAAGGCGTTACATAGGGGAAAGTCATGTGAAAGAGTGGTTAGGGGGTTACATAGGGGAAAAGTGATGAGAAAGAGTGGTTAGGGGGTTACATAGGGGAAAGTGATGAGAAAGAGTGGTTAGGGGGTTACAAAGGTGAAAGTGATAAGAAAGAGTGGTTAAGGCGTTACATAGGGGAAAGTCATGTGAAAGAGTGGTTAGGGGGTTACATAGGGGAAAAGTGATGAGAAAGAGTGGTTAGGGGGTTTCATAGGGGAAAGTGATGAGAAAGAGTGGTTAGGGGGTTACATAGGGGAAAGTGACGAGAAAGAGTGGTTAGGGGGTTACGTAGGGGAAAGTGATGAGAAAGAGTGGTTAGGGGGTTACATAGGGGAAAGTGACGAGAAAGAGTGGTTAGGGGGTTACATAGGGGAAAGTGATGAGAAAGAGTGGTTAGGGGGTTACATAGGGGAAAGTGATGAGAAAGAGTGGTTAGGGGGTTACATAGGTGAAAGTGATAAGAAAGAGTGGTTAAGGCGTTACATAGGGGAAAGTCATGTGAAAGAGTGGTTAGGGGGGTTACATAGGGGAAAGTAATGAGAAAGAGTGGTTAGGGGGTTACGTAGGGGAAAAGTGATGAGAAAGAGTGGTTAGATATAGGAAATCTCAGAAGGAGGATGATAGGCCGGTAAGGATACCGAGGATGAGGGTTGTCGTGGATGGGAAGAGTGTTTGAAAGAATGGGTCCGAGTTAGTGTGTTAGGAGGTGTCTATTGACCTTACATTTAAACTCTTGGAGATTGTGTGTGTACATGTGTTCCGTATATATATATATATATATATATATATATATATATATATATGTGTGTGTGTGTGTGTGTGTGTGCGTTAAAACCCGTTGAGAAATTGTCTGTTGTGCAGTAGTTTATATACATACGTATATAATATACGGATGTAGGTCTCGCACATTTATATATATATAAGCCTAGAGGCGAATGAAACTGTTATATTTGAATATACAGTAGTTGTTTTAAACAGATTTTTAAGTGTTATTTTAAAATTTTACTACGTCAAGTATATCTTTCAGTTTTAATGTTTTTAGTTCTGTCGCTAGTGAATTGATGACGATAGTCGGGGAAATAGCCACTTTTAGTATTTATGCAAAATGATGTATGTATTTAAAAATGCGTCATGTCACTGAAGATGCCGTAAGTTTAACAGTTAAAAAGTGGTGGTCGTCCGTTTGCACGTATGTCATATGCAATAGTAACGAGGCATATACAATTCTCTGAATTATCTCTAGTTGTTTTTTATGAATAATAATAATAATAATAATAATAATAATAATAATAATAAATGAAGAAGAAAGCGGTGATGGGAGAAGCTGGGTATAAAGAAATTAAAGAGAAAATGAGAGAGAGTTAATGAGAAAGAGAGAGGAATGAAAATGTATAAAGCCAAAGAACAAAAGAAAGAAATTTGAAAAGGAGGAAGAAAGAAACAAACAAGCAAATTAAGAAAGGAAATGACAAGAAGAAAGAAATATATTAAGTGTAGAAAGAAAGAAAGAAAGAGAGAAAGAAAGAGAGAAAGAAAGAAAGAATAAACTAAAGGTAGAATAGAAGAATGAAAGAACGAAAGAAAAGAATGAAAACAGTTAAAGGTCAAGAGGAAAGAAGAAATACGTTAGAGAAAAAATTAATAAATAAACAAATAAACAACAAAGAAGAAAAGAAAAAAAAGAGCTAAGAAATTACATTAAGGGTAGAAAAAAGAAATTACATTAAGGGTAGAAAAAAGAAATTACATTAAGGGTAGAATAAAGAAATTACATTAAGGGTAGAAAAAAGAAATTACATTAAGGGTAGAAAAAGAAATACATTAAGTAAAGAAAGAAAGAAAGAAAGAAAGAAAGAACGTAATCAAGAAAGAAAGAAAGAAAGAAAGAAAGAAAGAAAGAAAGAAAGAAAAATAGAAAAGTGGAAGAAAGAAATGCATTAAAGAAAGAAAGAAAGCAAGAAGTGAAAAAGAAAGAAAGAAAGAAAGAGAGAAAGAAAGAAAAAGTTTGAAAGAAAGAAAGAAAGAAAGAAAGAAAGAAAGACAGAAAGACAGAAAAAAGGATGAAAGAAAGAAAGAAAGAATATTAATAAAAGAAAGAAAGAAAGAAAGAAAGAAAGAAGTGAGAAAGAAATATTACATTAGGAATAGAATAAAATAAATGAAGAAAAAAGTAAAAGAAAGAGAAGGACAAGAAATAAATACATTAAAGACAGAAAGAAAGAAAGTATTAAAAGAAAGATAAAGCGAGAGGAGAGAGCAACAAATATTTACATAAAGGGTAGAAAGAAAGAAAGAAAGAAAGAAAGAAAGAAAGAAAGAAAGAAAAAGTAAAAAGGAACAATTAGATTAAATATAGAAGGAAAGAAAGAAAAATGGAAACGAAAGAGAAAGAAATAATACATTAAGAGTAGTTAGAAAGAAAGGAAGAAAGAAAAAATAAAAGATAGATAAAGAAAGTGATATATCAAGGGCGGGAAGAAAGAAAGCAAGAAAGAAAGAAAGAAAGAAAGAAAGAAAGAAGTTCATTAAGAGTAGAAAGAAAGAAAAAAAGAAAGAAAGAGTGAAACTAAATTATAGAGAAAGAAAGAAATACCTTAAGGAAAGACAGAAAAGATTAACTAAACCTTTCTTTCATTTCAAAAGAACTTTCCTAAAATTATAAACCATCTAACCAGAAACCATCTTGAGTTTTGAGTTTTCTACAATAAAAAATTTAAAAAGTTTTTCATCAAAATTTCAAAAATCTGAATTTCTGACTATAACCGAACATTAAAAAGTTTTGAGTTTGAGTTTTGTTTAATGGCATATCAACACCACTGTGGGCTATTTAATGTCAAAAAGGTGGAGTTTTAAGGTATTTTTTAATGTTTGGTTATAGTGAGAAGGTTGATTTAGTCCGATTTTAATGAAAATGTTTTGTTGTTATTCTTTTTAATTTTAGAAAACTGAAAATGTCTTCTAATTTTGTTTGGATTTTGTTTAACGGCACATGAACCTGCGTGGGTTATTTAATGCCAAAAAGGTGTGGTTTTGCGGTGTTTTTTAATGTTCATTTATAGTGAGAAGGTTGATTTAGTATTTTTTTTATTTTAGAAAAACGAAAATGTCTTCTAGTCATTGCTAAGAATATTTTTTCCTTTCAAAAATGCGTTATGGTAATAATTTTTTCTTCAAAAATGTATTGTTGGTAACAATTTTCCTTCAAAAATGTATATTTTTCTATAAAATTGTGTGTATTTTGGCAGCATTTTTTCATTAATACAGGTTTAATTGAATAATATAGACAAGTTCTGTCTATTAATTTTGTGTAGGATCCGTTCATACCGTCTGATATACTTGATGGTGATATCGTTGAAAGACAACAAAAAATCACAGTAATTGTTGATTTTTTTATCAGGTTTAAGATTTCGGCTCACATAAGCCATTTCTATAAAAGTCTACTTTTATGTACATATATTTTTATAAAAGTGTATTTTTATACTTTCACAGTGTTTTAACCCCAGTTTGGGGGTGGTTAACTATTTACCCATAGCTGGGGCTCTAACAAGTGCTACCACTCTGAGGTATGGTGGACCTGGGAACAACAGCAATTAATAGGTGGTTTCAAGCTCCTCACAACCCCCAATCAGAGGCCTTGCTACCGTCATGCCCAGGATCTATTAAAAAAGTACCTTAAAACCCCACCTTTTTGGCATTAAATAACACAGAGAAGTTGATATGCCGTTGAACAAACTTGAACTTCCATCCAAAGTCATTGTTACTCTCTATACTCAGTGGTTTTTGTCACTTTTACTACAAACTTTTACTACAAACTTTTTCCGCTTTGCTTGGGATGATATTTTTTATAATCGTGTCGCCGCAAGCAAGACATTTTACTGCCACTGTTGTCCATGGGTTACATAGGAAAAGGAGTGAGAGGTTGCAGGGGTTGTCAGGAAGAGAGTTGGAGAAGGAAGAGAATACTGATGAGAGTGGGGTGGACGAAGAAAAAAGCACGAGAGAGAGGATGTAAATTAGTGAGACAAGAGATGACTATTGACTTTACATTTAAATTGTTGGAGGTGGTAACTATCAGCAAAAGCAAGTATACGGAAGAGAATTCCACAGGCGGGAAGTGCGAGAAAAGAAGCTGATGGAGTAGAATTTGCGTTTACAATTTATTGGTTTCACAGTAAAAGGGTGGGACTTATTTGCTAATCTTGTGACTCGAGGAAATTCATATATAGGGGGTACCAGTGAGCTAAGTTCATCGGAGCAGAAGCCATGAAAGTATTTGTAGAAAGCAACTGTATCCTAGCTGCCAAGTCTGGATCGATCGCATGATAGATTCTCCGATGGATTCGGTCGAGAACACCTAAGTGGATAGCAGGAGCACCCGACCAGATATGATAGCATC
>JBBBDQ010001315.1:667500-772500 GCA_037127315.1 Ascarosepion bandense
GGTCCTTCTGCTGGATGTAGTTTATCATCAAGCCCAGGACGATTTAGATGTCGACCAAAACGAAGTTGGAGAGTAATGGCCTATAAAAATGATAATACATTTTAATAATAATAATAATAATAATAATAATAATAATAATAATAATAATAATAATTATAATAATATAATATTATTATTATTATAATAATTATATTATATTATTATAATAATAATAATAATAATAATTATATTATTATAATTATTATTATAATTATATTATATTATATTATAATTATATTATATTATAATTATATTATTATAATTATTATTATAATTATATTATTATAATAATAATAATTATATTATTATAATAATAATAATAATTATAATAATAATAATAATAATAATAATAATAATAATAATAATAATAATAATAATAATAAAAATAAAAAGTTAATACTCATCGATGGTTACGTGCATCTGGATTAAAGTCTGAAACTGAAGGATTTATACTTGCAGCACAAGACCAAAGTCTTTTCACGAGAAACTTTCAGGCAAATATTATGCATAATAATATGGATCCAAAATGCAGGTTTTGTGATAAACACCAAGAAACAATAGACCACCTAATCTCAGGCTGTTCTGTGCTTGCCCCAAACGAATATAAAAATCGCGACGATAGAGTTGGGCAATATTTACATTGGGCAATGTGCAAACATTATGGAAAAGCTGTAAACAAACACTGGTATGAACATCATCCAGCACCGGTTACAGAAATAGAAGATGTAACCATTCTATGGGATTACACCATCTACACAGACAGAAAAATTGAAGCAAACAGGTCAGACATTATTGTTAAAAACCAGAAGGAGAAAACTTGTCTATTAATTGATATGGCTTGTCCAGCGGATTGTAACATAGCAATCAAGGAATTTGAAAAACTGTCAAAATATAAAGACCTGGAAATTGAAATAGAAAAAATGTGGAAATTGAAAACAAGAGTTGTGCCAGTGATAGTAGGTGCACTTGGAATGATAAAAAATGGAACAAAACAACACATTGAAAGAATCCCTGGAAACCCCAGCTTAAGAGATATACAAAAAAATGTCTTATTAAGTACAGCCCACACACTAAGGAAAACTTTATCTATGTAATGCTGGGGATGATAGGGAAGATAGAAAAACATGAAATGGAGCCATAACAACACGCCACTACCTGCCTTAGGTCTCCCCGCAGACTTGGTTGGTAGTGAGACCAAAGCAGAAATCGAAATATGATGAAAAGTGACATAATAATAATAAAGAACTGTTTGATGTAACTAGTTAAACACCATGAAAACAGAAAGAAAAAAAATAATCGATAATGAAAGAAGGCTGAGCTGGGTTTCCAGGGATTCTTTCAATGTGTTGTTTTGTTCCATTTTTTATCATTCCAAGTGCACCTACTATCACTGGCACAACTCTTGTTTTCAATTTCCACATTTTTTCTATTTCAATTTCCAGGTCTTTATATTTTGACAGTATTTCGAATTTCTTGGTTGATATGTTACAATCCGCTGGACAAGCCATATCAATTATTAGGCAAGTTTTTTCTTTTTGGTTTTTAACAATAATGTCTGGCCTATTTGCTTCAATTTTTCTGTCTGTATAGATGGTGTAATCCCATAGAATGGTGACATCTTCTATTTCTGTAACCTGAACTGGGTGGTGTTCATACCAGTCTTTGTTTACATATTTTCCATAGTGTTTGCACATTGTCCAATGTAAATATTGCCCGACTCTATCGTGACGAATTTTATATTCATTTGGGGCAAGTACAGAACAACCTTAGATTAGATGGTCTATGGTTTCTTGGTATTTATCACAGAACCTGCATTTTAAATCCATATTATTATGCATAATATTTGCCTGAAAGTTCCTCGTGAAAAGACTTTGGTCTTGCGCTGCAAGAATAAAGCCTTCAGTCTCAGACTTTAATCCAGATGCACGTAACCATCGATGAGTATTAACTTTATCAACATTGGATTTATTGGCACGTTCTGGATATTGGCCATGCAGATGTTTGTCTTGCCAGCGTTGTTTCATCTGTTCAAGAGCTTTATCTTTGGCTTTCATTTTCATATTTTTTGCCGCAATAGTTGGTTCTTGGCTTCTGTTTTGCTTTTCTACAGAATCTACTAAATGTAAATCTTGTTTGTATTTACTGCCTTCTTTTATTATTGAATATTTTTTCTTTTTGGTTTTATTATTATTATTATTTAATTATTGTGTCATTTTTCATTATAATTCGATTTCTGCTATGACTACCAAGTCTTCAGGAAGACCTAAGGCAGGTCGCAGTGTGTTATTATGGCTCCATTCCATGTTTTTTAATATCTCCCTAACATCCCTAGTGTTACATAGACAAAGTTATCTTTAGTGTGTGGCCTCTATTTACAAAACTTTTTTTTATATCTCTTAAACTGGGGTTTCCAGAGATTCTTTCAATGTGTTGTTTTGTTTCATTTTCTATCATTCCAAGTGCACCTACTATCACTGGCACAACTCTCGTTTTCAATTTCCACATTTTTTCTATTTCAATTTCAATTTTTTCTATTTCAATTATTATTATTTCAATTTTTTATTTCAATTTTTATTTCAATTGTTTATTTTTATTTTTTTATTTTTTTCTTTTTTCTTTTTACTTTTTATTTTTTATTTCAGTTTTTTATTTTTTATTATTATTTCAATTTTTATTTTTATTTTTTATTTCAATGTTTTCTATTTCAATTATTATTATTATTATTATTATTATTATTATTATTATCATCATCACATTTCGATTTCTGCTATGGTCGCACTACCTACCTACCAAATCTGCGGAAAGACCTAAGTTAGATAGTGGTCTGTTGTTATGGCTATATTTCATTTGTTTTTCTCTCTCTCTTTTCCATAAATCATAGCATTACACAGACAAAGATTTTTCTTAATGTTGTTAGCCTGTACTTATCAAAACAATTTCTTGTTCATCTCTTAAGCTTGATTCTCCAGGGATTCTTTCAATGAATTGTTTTGTTTTTTTGTTTTTTTAATAATTTCAGGTGCACCTACTACCACTGGTACTATTGCTGTTTTTAATTTCCACATTTATTCTTTTTCAATTTCCATGTCTTAATACTTTTATGTTTTTTCAAATTACTTATATCAATAAGCAAAAAAGTTTTTTTGTTTTTTTTTCGCTTTTCGACAAAAATGTGCAGCCGATGTGTTTCAATTTTCCTATTTGCGTAGATGGTGTAATCTAATAGAAAAGTGATATCTTTTATTTCTGTATTCGAAGATAGGTAAAGTTTATACCAGCGTTTGTTTACACATTTTCCAAAGTGTTTGCACATTGTCCAGTGTAAATATTGCCTTTCTCTATGGTGACGATTTTCATATACATTTGGGGTAAGTACCGAACATAAGTACCGATGTGCGAAATGGTGCAGTGGATATCAAGTCGGAATGACAAATCGGGAAGCCAAGTTCGAATTCCAGTTGAATTCTTTGCATTCACTTACGCACAAATACCCTTGGGAAAGATATTAATCCGTCTCTTCCATTCAGTTTTGGGATAAAATTAGGACAGATTGGGTTTTATAGCCTTGGTGGGCAACCGGTCTACCGCAGAAAGCAATGACAACCTATTGCGGGGTAATCTTCTGCAAGTCAGGCAGGTCTCTTTCGAGACATGATCGTCCAAAGCGTGTATCACGTATGGCACTTAACTAACTGACTGACTGAACACCTTGAAATTAGGTGCTCTATGGTTTCCTGGTATTTGTCACAGAACCTGCATTTTGGATCCACATTATTGTGAATTATATTTTATAATAATAATAATAATAATAATAATAATAATTATTATTATTATTATTATTATTATTATTATTATTATGTCATTTTTCATCATATTTCGATTTCTGCTTTGGTCTCACTACCAACCAAGTCTGCGGGGAGACCTAAGGCAGGTAGTGGCGTGTTGTTATGGCTCCATTTCATGTTTTTCTATCTTCCCTATCATCCCCAGCATTACATAGATAAAGTTTTCCTTAGTGTGTGGGCTGTACTTAATAAGACATTTTTTTGTATATCTCTTAAGCTGGGGTTTCCAGGGATTCTTTCAATGTGTTGTTTTGTTCCATTTTTTATCATTCCAAGTGCAGCTACTATCACTGGCACAACTCTTGTTTTCAATTTATTATTATTATTATTATTATTATTATTATTATTATTATTATGTCATTTTTCATCGGATTTTGATTTCTGCTATGGTCGCACTACCAATCAAGTCTGCGGGAAGACCTAAGACAGGTTGTGGCGTGGTGTTATGGCTCCATTTCATGTTTTTTTTTTCTATCTTCCCCATCACCCCCCTAGCATTACATAGATAAAGTTTTCCTTAGTGTGTGGGCTGTACTTAATAAGACAATTATTAATATATCCCTTAAGCTGGGGTTTCCAGGGATTCTTTCAATGTGTTGTTTTGTTCCATTTTTTATCATTCCAAGTGCCCCTACTATCACTGGCACAAGTCTTGTTTTCAATTTCCGAATTTTTTCTATTTCAATTTCCAGGTCTTTATATTTTGACAGTTTTTCAAATTACTTGGTTGCTAAGTTATAATCCGATGAACAAGCCATATCAATTATTAGGCAACTTTTTTTCTTTCTGGTTTTTAACAATAATGTCCAGCCTATTTGCTTCCATTTTTCTGTCTGTGTAGATGGTGTAATCTCATAGAATAGTGACATCTATTTCTGTAACCGGAGCTGAGTGGTGTTCATATCAGTGTTTGTTTATATAGTTTCCATAGTGTTTGCCCATTGTTCAGTTCATATATTGTTCCACTTTATCGAGACGATTTTTATATTCATTTGGGGCAAGCACAGAACAGCCTGAGATTAGATGGTCTATTGTTTCTTGGTGTTTATCACAAAACCTGCATTTTGGATCCATATTATTATGTATATCATTTGCCTGAAAGTTTCTAGTGAAAAGACTTTGGTCTTTGCGCTGCCAGAATAAAGCCTTCAGTCTCAGACTTTAATCCAGATGCACGTAACCATCGATGAGTATTAACTTTATCAACATTGGATTTATTGGCAAGTTCTGGATATTGGCCATGCAAAGGTTTGTCTTGCCAGCGTTGTTTCATCTGTTCAAGAGCTTTATCTTTGGGTGTTCAAAAGCTTTTGTCTTTGGCTTTCATTTTACAAAAAATATATTATTATTATTATTATTATTATTATTATTATTATTATTATTACTATATTATAAGTTTGCCTTTCTCTCCTTCAGTTAGTTCGCAGAACCTTTACGTCCTGTCAGCACCTAACAAATAATGGATTATTCCAATTTTATGTTTACTTGAAATAACATTTCTTGGTTTCAGTGGGAAAATAAGAGGGAGAAAAAATACATGAAGTTAGACAGTAGTTTTTAAAATATCTTTCTTCTTCTATATGTCCTGTCCCGTCAGGACGTAGGCGATCATGTCCTTCCACGTTTCCCTATCCCTGGTGGCTCTTAGCACGCTTTCTCCTGCTACACCATGCAACCCCCGTTCCGCCATCGACTAGCTGAAGCTCATAAATCTAGAATATAAATATATAGAAACTGGTATGGCCACAAAATGAGGGATCAGTTTATATATTGATTATAATATAGAATTGATTCCCCATTTTATGCCCACATTATAATTTCTTATAAACAGTAGGCATATATATTCTTTTATGTGCCGTGTCCTTTCAGGACGTAGGCGATCATGACTTTCTACGTTTCCCTATCCCTGGGGGCTCTTAGCACGCTTTCTCCTGCTACATCACTATGTTTCCGTCATCCACCTGCTCAGGTCCTTCAAATATATTATCCGCTACTTTCCCCTGTCTCTTTCCCTCTCTATATGGCCCGTTAGTATCAGAATCAGTAGAATCACATTTATGTTGCTTCCAGTTTTTCCTTCATCTTCAATTGACATTGTCCAGCATTCACTGCCATATTGAAGAACTGACATCACATAGCAATCCAGTACTCTCTTCTTTGTTTCTAGTGAAATTGTCCTGTTTCTTAATACTCTTCTCACCTGCTGGAATGCATCCTTGTGCTTTTGGATCTCAGGAATATTAATGTAGAGAAACTGCTGTGACCACAAAGTGAGGGGTCAGTGTATGTATTGATTGTAATATGGAATTGATCCCCCACTTTATATCCAGTATTCTTCTGTAGAACCACATTTCAGTTGCCTCCAGTCTTTCCCTCATCATTGATGATATTGTCCAACATTCACTGCCATATTGAAGAACTGACATCACATAGCAATCCAGTACTCTCTTTTTTGTTCCTAGCGAAATTATACTGTTTCTTATACTCTTCTCAGCTCCTGGAATGCCTCCTTGTGCTTTTGGATCTCAGGAATATAAATGTATAGAAACTGTTGTAACCACAAAGTGAGGGGTCAGTTTATATATTGATTGTAATATGGAATTGATCCCCCACTTTATATCCAGTATTGTTCTGGAGAACCACATTTGAGTTGCTTCAAGTTTTTCCTTCATCTTTGATGATATTGTCCAGCATTCACTGCCATATTGAAGAACTGACAACACATAGCAATCCAGTACTCTCTTCTTTGTTTCTAGCGAAATTGTCCTGTTTCTTAATACCTTATTCAACTTCTGGAATGCTTATTCGCCTTCGGATCTCTGATCTGTTTGGTAATAGAGAAAATTCAATTTCAAGTCTGTTCATTTGTACCCAATTCTTAAAAAAACAACCAGATATTTGTTGGGAATCACCCATATTTTTACATATAAGAATGTACTAACCTGATGTGTACATGCAGTCCTGTTTATACAGGTAGTGATTGTTAGTTGCAAAGCGGTTGTTGAGTAGAGTTAAATAGTTGTACCGCCGCTAGTTGGCCAGTAAGTTGGTGCATATTAAGTGGGAGTGTTTTGAATATAGACTCATTACCCGGACATATGTCTTCACTACAAGGTTGTATACATTGATTCCTACTAGCAGTATTCCTAGTATTCCTGAATTGACCAACCCGTATTCCAGTTTGCATATTTTGTTTAATATAACTTATATTTTTTGTTTCCATATCTGCTTTTTGTAATTTATTATTTTGTGTGGGTTGTCAACAAGAATCCACAGCAATATTTATGATTGCTATTGCAATATTTTGTTAAAGTTGTCCAGCTCAGATATTTTACGATGCGATATTAGATATTTTGAAGATTTTTTTTATTGTTTTAAGACACGCAATGCGTTTATTTAATCATTAACTTAAGAGAGACAATTTATGGTTCATCGGAAAATTAAAAAAAAAGTTTTAATAAAAATTTTAATAAAAATTTTATTTAAAATTTTTATAAAAATTTTCACGGGTTTATTTTCTATTATTATTTAGATTAGAATCAGAACAATTTCCCATATGCAGAAACAAAATACAAGCTATTCTCAGCCGCTGGACAAAATATGACAAGTTTTCATTATGTTTTGAGAACCTAGCTGAGTTACTGACTTTACATATCGAGATCCGTGAAGTCATAAATTTATACACCTGAAGAGAGTCAACTTTTGAAACACGTGTCAAAGGAAGCATTCCAGAATTTGAGTAAAGTATTAAGAAACAGGACAATTTCGCTAGAAACTAGGAAGAGAGTACTGGATTGCTATGTGATGTCAGTTCTTTAATATGGCAGTGAATGCTGGACAATATCATCAAAGATGAAGGAAAGACTTGAAACAACTGAAATGTGGTTCTACGGAAGGATGCTGCGAATATCATGGATCGAGTATGTGAGCAGTGATGAGGTCTTTGAAATGATGGAAACAAAAAGGAAATTAATACTGAGCATCAGGAAGAGACAGCTGAAGTTCCTGGGACACGCACTAAGGAAGGAGGGCTTGGAGAATCTGATACTAACAGGCCAGATAGAGGGAAAAAGAGACAGGGGAAAGCAACGGATAACATATTTGAAGGACCTAATCAGGTGGATGACGGAACGAAGGTTACATGATGTAACAGGAGAAAGCGTGCTCAGAGCCACCAGGGATAGGGAGACGATCACCCATGTCACCATTCTATGGGATTACACCATCTATACAGACAGAAAATTGAAGCTTATATATTGAATACTGGTAGGGTGCTCCTGCTTTAACCTCGGGGTTCTTGAATAAATCCAACAAAGAATCTGTAATATTATCGATCCCAACTTGGAAGCTTAGATGCAGTCACTTTCGCACCGGCGTAATGTGGCATCCCAGTGTCTCTTTTATAGATACTTTCAAGCTTTTTGCTCCGATGAGCTAAGCTCACTGATGCCCCCTCTGCATGAATTTACTCGAGGTACTAGACTAGCAATTAGGTCCCACCCTTTTACAGTGAAACCAATAAAATGTAACCGCAACTGCTACTCTGACAGTTTTTATCGCACTTTCTGCGTGTGGAATTCTCTTCTGTAGACTTGCTTCCCTGACAGCTATAATCTTCAAGAATTTATATGTAAGGTCATTAGTCATCCCTCTTATCTCACTGACTCGCATCCTATCCCTCATGCTCTTTTCTCCGTCCACTTCACCAGTATTCTCATCCTTCCCTTACCCACTTCCTGATAACCCATATAACCTGTCCCTCTTTCTCATAACTTTCCTCCTATGTAAACCTCTGCAAAACTGACAGTAAATTGCCTTGCTTGGGGCGATATGATTATTTAAAAAAATCTTTACTATAATGTGTTTGTAAAGTGGGGGATCAATTCTACATTACAATCAATATATAAACTGATCCCCCACTTTATGTCCATTTCCTGACACCCCCTATAACCTGTCCCTCTTTCTCATCACTTTCCTCCTATGCAAAAAATTGGCAGTAAATTGCCTTGCTTGGGGCGATATGATTATTAAAGAAATCTTTACTAGAATGTGTTTATAAAGTGGGGGATCAATTCTACATTACAATCAATATATAAACTGATCCCCCACTTTATGTCCATTCCCTGACACCCCCTATAACCTGTCCCTCTTTCTCATCACTTTCCTCTTATGTAACCCCTTGCGCACCAGTGGCAGTAAAATTGCCTTGCTTGGGTGGGGGGGTTGAGGAATGATTAAAAAGAAATAGGATAAAAATATACAAAAGATTATGTCTGTTTCAACATTGCTTATTTTGTAATGACAAAAATGGCTGTATTGGTAATGAAGCCGAAAAGAACGCTCGCCTGAGGCATGAAAATAAAATATCTTTAAGATGATGATGATTCTTCTACTTCTTGCAACGTTTTTTGTTAGTTGATTTAATAGGAATTAATCAAACTTAGTGTAGACAAAATACAAAGGAGGATCTGTAACATGGTTGATACTGACTTGGTAGACCGGCTGCAACCACTCTCTCACCGGCGTGATGTGGCTTCCCTGTGCCTCTTCTACAAGTACTTTCATGGCTTCTGCTCCGATGAACTTAGATCATTGGTGCCGCCTAAGCACGAATTTACACAAGATACTAGATTAGCAACTAGGTCCCACCCTTTTACAGTTAAACAGATAAGATGTAACCGTAATTTCTACCCCAACAGCTTCTTTTCTCGCGCTTCCTGCCTGTGGAATTCTCTTCCACATATCTGCTTTCCCGACAGCTAAAATCTCCAGGTGTTTAAATGTAGGGTCAATAGACACCTCCTATCACACTAACTCCCAATTATTCTCAGAACACTCTCATCTACCCAACCTTCATTCTCGGTATCCTTACTCGCACATCACCCAACCTCTGGCATTTCCTATATTTAAACATTCACGGTATCCCTACCCGCCTATCACCCACCCTCTCACATTTCCTATATTTAACCATTCTCGGTATCCTTACCCGCCTATCACCCACCCTCTGACATTTCCTATATTTAACCATTCTCGGTATCCCTACACGCCTATCACCCACCCTCTGACATTTCCTATATTTAACCATTCTCGGTATCCCTACCCGCCTTTCACCCACCCTCTGACATTTCCTATATTTAACCATTCTCGGTATCCCTACCCGCCTATCACCCACCCTCTGACATTTCCTATATTTAACCATTCTCGGTATCCCTACCCGCCTATCACCCACCCTCTAACATTTCCTATATTTAACCATTCTCGGTATCCCTACCCGCCTATCACCCACCCTCTGACATTTCCTATATTTAACCATTCTCGGTATCCTTACCTGTCTATCACCCACCCTCTGACATTTCCTATATTTAATCATCCTTTCTCCACTCTATGTAGCCCCCTGCGCAGTAGTGGCAGTGAAATGCCTTGCTCGAGGTGAAATGCTTATAAAAAATTCAAAAGAAGTATAAATTTTTTGAATCTCTCTTGTCATTCTTTTCATTCCCCTAGGGCCCGGGAGTTAGTAATTTGCTTACGTAAACATCCTCAATGCGTTTTAAGGGTCGACAGGTCATTAAATTCTGAATAGTTTTTTCACAATGTGCACCTTAAGATTCTTGTCGAAATTACAGTCGTTTGTAATATGCTTTGCAATGTTTCCATTAAAGTCACATTGTTGAGTCTGACATCTTACCCGTGTTGATTGTATCTTTTATTTGATTTTTCCGTTGTACAACCGACATAAATAATCGGGTCATTTTCGGTGGGTTGGTCGGCGTTTATGGAATGGGAATCAATACAACTGTCGCCCTCTGTAGTAAAAGTGATATTTCTCTTTGAATTTGTGATAGAATTAATTCGATTCTTGTTGCACAGCGAACGAGAATTTTTCGATTCTATGATTGTTTTCGCGAGTACAACGCTTCGAATCTCTAATATTGCTTTGAGTCTAGACGCCTACATTCGTTAAAATGTGTCTCATCTTTTTATTTCTTTTGAAAGAAAATATAGGCTGGTTGTGAAAAATCAATTTAAAACTTGAATATTTTTGCGCAGTGTGTTCATTGCTGTCGTGTAGTATTTTCAAAGTTCCAGCAAATGTTTTCGGCCAATTGATGACTTATGGTATTCTTTTAGAATTTTCATTGTCTTTTGGGTGTTTTGACCTGGTGTAAAATTATGGTAATTGTTATTTTAGATGATATAGTGCTGATAGCAGACACAGAAAGGAAACTACAAGACCTCCAACAGAGGGTAGCTGAAGAGAGTGACAAGAAAGGACGACAAATAAACTGTAAGAAAAGAGAATGCATGGTCATCAGCAAAAAGAGCAGCCTAAAATGCCAAATAAAGGTGAGGGACACTAAAATCAAGCAGGTACAAAAATTTAAATACATAGGAAGTGTGCTAACAGAAAACGGAAAGTGAAACACTGAGATTCGAAGGCGAATTGGCATGGCGAAGGAAGCATTCCAGAAGCTGAGCAGAGTATTAAGAGACAGAGAAAAGTTCACTAGAAACAAAGAAGAGAGTACTGGATTGCTATGTGATGTCAGTTCTTCAATATGGCAGTGAATGCTGGACAATATCATCAAAGATGAAGGAAAGACTTGAAGCAACGAAATGTGGTTCTACAAAAGAATACTGGATATAAAGTGGGGGATCAATTCAATATTACAATCAATATATAAACTGACCCCTCACTTTGTGGTCACAGCAATTTCTATACATTTATATTCCTGAGATCCAAAAGCACAAGGAGGCATCCCAGAAGTTCAGTATTAAGAAACAGGACAATTTTGCTAGAAATAAAGAAGAGAGTACTGGATTGCTATGTGTTGTCGGTTCTTCAATATGGCAGTGAATGCTGGACAATATCTTAGAAGATGGAGGAAAAAATTGAAGCAGCAGAAATGTGGTTCTACAGAAAGATGCTGAGGATATCATGGATCGAGCATGTGAGCAATGACGAGGTTTTGGAAAAGATGAAAACGACAAGGAAATTAATATTGAGAATCAGGAAGAGACAACTAAAGTTCCTGGGACATGCAATGAGGAAAGGATGGCTTGGAGAACCTGACACTAACAGGTCAGATAGATAGAAACATATTTGAAGGACCTGATCAGGTGGATGACGGAACGAGGGTTGCATGGTACAACAGGAGGAAGCGTGCTAAGAGCCACCAGGGATAGGGAGACGTGGAAAGCCATGATCGCCTACGTCCTGAAAGGACAAGGCGCATAGAAGAAGAATATATATGCCAACTGTCTATATTATAATGTGGTTATAAAATGGGGGATCAATTCTATATTATAATCAATATATAAACTGATCCCTCATTTTGTGGTCATGCTAGTTTCTACATATTTATATTCTAGGATTTATGGGCTTAGTGGATGACGGAACGGGGTTGCGTGTTGTAACAGGAGAAAGCGTGCTAAGAGCCACCAAAGATAGGGAGACGTGGAAATGATCGCCTATGTCTTGAAGGGATAGAGCACATTGAAGAAGAAGAATCCTTATTTTAGCTATCTCCTTAGTAATTTGTTTCAATCGCGATTTTTGATAGCCACGCTTAACCCATTTAACCCAATTTTTAAATTTTTTTTATATGTTTTGCCTGATTTCAAGCACAGTAGCATAAAATAGGATTACAAACACTGAAACATTCAAGAATCGTTTATTTCAAGAAAAAAAGCTTCCGTCTCCCAGACTGTGCAGGTATGTTCAAGATAATGTCTTGACATTTCATCATATTAGCAGTATCAAACGCGTTATGTTCGGGGCTTGTTTTTCTCCAAGTGACATAGAGCATGTTTTCAATCTGATTTGCCCATGCATTAACCCAGTGTCCTCATTTGAAGACAGCAAATTTTATATTGTCTCTCTATATATATATCATATATATCATAGATATATATCATATATATCATAAAAATAAGAAATAAGAAATTTTTTAAGAAATAAGACAAACATGATATGAATAAACTCTTGTTCACACAAGTCTTTCAATAGCAGAATACGGAGATAACATCCCAAGTCGGCAGGTACGCCGATGACACCACAGTTTACTCTCGCCTCGATCAAAAAACCGATTTTAGCGACAAGGCAAACCTCGCTGTCCAGCTTGAAAAGGACCTCCAATCCGTGGTGGTTTGGGGTAAGAAATGGCTCGTAAAATTAAATTTTTCCAAAACGAAGCTGCTATCAATTAACAACCACAAACAACCGCACCTCCCTCCCATTAGCATGGAACAGAGAGTAAAACACTACACCTGCTTGGCCTCGCACTCTCAGCGGACATCAACTGGAATGACAACGTCGAAGCCATTGCTAAAACCGCTGCTATGTAAGTCGGCTCTCTGTGCAGGGCCCGGAAGTTCTTTCCGTCTGAATCTATCCTGCACATATATAAATCTACCATCCGCCCGTGTCTTGAATACTGCTGCCACATCTGGTTGGGTGCCTCTGCTATTCTCCTCGGGCTTCTTGAAAAAATACAGCGGAGAATCTGTAATGTGATCGATACCGACTTGGCTGACCGGCTGCAGTCACTCTCTCACCGGCGTAACGTGGCTTCCCTGTGCCTCTTCTATAAATACTTTCACGGCTTCTGCTCTGATGAACTTAAATCACTGGTGTCCCCTACGTGTGAATTTGCTCGGGTTACTAGATTAGCAATTAGATCCCATCCTTTTACATGAAAACCGATGAAATGTAACGGCAATTTCTACTCCAACAGCTTCTTTTCTCGCACTTTCCGCCTGTGGAATTCCCTTCTGCATGCTTGCTTCCCCGACGGCTACAACCTTCAGGAGTTTAAATGTAAGGTCCATAGACACCTCCTAACACACTAACTCGCACCCATTCTCTCCAACACTCTTCCTATGTACTTTCTTACTCGTCAATCACCCTCCTTCTCACATTTCCTATACCCAATCGCTCTGTGTAACCCCCTGCGCTATAGTGGCAGTGGAATGCCTTGCTTGGGGTTATATGATTAAAAAGCAATACAAGAATATATTGGTAAGCATCTAAGTAGGTTTATGGAAGAGCATTTTTGTCAAAATTGGTGTGAATCTTTCCTGTGTTTTAAATTACATTTTTGAGCCGTTTTTGTCATAAATTGATGAATCAATATGTCCTCACTACCTATAAATACAAGGTAACCAAAAAAGTTCTGTCCGTTTTTTGATTAGTCATTGAATGAAGTTGAAATATATACGAAATGCGTGTAGGAATTGTTTTCAAATTCGGACAGCCGGAAGTAGCCAGCCGTCAGTTATAATCGGACAGCTGTGAGAAGGATGGAACTGTCTAAAAATTATTCCGTGCAAATGTATATACTGAACTCAAATCGATATTTGTTTATTGAAGAAACCTACCTTTTTTCATGTTATCGACCAGAAGAAAAAATCAGACTCTATCTCACCCTTACCATCGTTCTCATATCTGATTCAGCGCTGAATGAATTGAGGCGTAGGATACTTATTTCGGCCAATTTACTTCCTTTGAGCAATTACTCCGCAATTTGTTTGGTTTCAGACCTCAATTTCCGTGTAGTATTTGCAAAAAGGAAGTAAAAAGGCCGAAAAATAAGCAAACTACGCGTGAAGTCATTCTGCAGTGACTAACATTTTTGAAGCGTGGTTACGGGGTGAGATAAACAGCGACAAGAAGTTCGATATTTTTCTGGTCGTTAACGTGAAAAAGGTAAGTTTCGTCAATAAACAATTTTCGATTTGAGTTCAGCATTTACATTTGCACGGAAATAAGGATGTTTTGGAAAGACTTGAATGGGGAACAAATCAAAAATTTATCAATTTAGAAATTTAAATAAGACACCCCCGAGTAGATAAAGTTATAAGGTTACCAAAAAAGGTTGTGTTTGATTTTTGATTAGTCATTGAATGAATTTAAAATATATACGAAATGCGTGTAGCAAATGTTTTCAAATTTGGACAGCCGGAAGTAGGAACAGCAAACGTTATAAAAAACACGTGCACCGTGCCCGGCCATCAGTTATAAGCCGGCCAGCTGTGAGAAGGATGGAAGCGTCTAGAGGATTTCGTTTGGGGCTGTTTGCTTTACAACTTCAAGGTGGGCTTATTTAACAGCTGTATAAAGTCACCGCATATGTCAAGCGTTTGGGGACAGTGCTGTGGATGAACGTATTGCAATTCGAGTCGGGAGACTTGTCCATCCACCAGGAGCCTTGCAGTGGACGACCACAGGTCTTGAATAACGGAGTCCTGAAGGTGGCCATTGAAGAGGACAGTAGTCTAACGTGTGGTTAACTTGCAAGACAGTTCAACGTTTCAGATGAAAAATTTAGACTTCACCTGAACCGCCTAAGTAAGACGTACAAACCGAGCACTTGCTCGGTTTGCATTCCGCAAACGCTGTTGGAGGTCTACGAGGGACAACGAGTGGCAGTCTGCGTATCACTGCTTTCTCGCCACTGTCAGTCAGTCAATTAAGAGCCTTACGTGATACACGCTTGGGCAATCATGTCTCGAAAGAGACATGACTGACTGGGCAGAAGATTATCCCGCAGTAGGCTGCCATTGCTTTCTGCGGTAGACTGGTTGCCGACCAAGGCTATAGAACCCAATCTGTCCTGTTATTTAACCCATAACTGGAAGGAATAGACGGATTAATACCTTTCCCAAGGGCATTTGTGCGTAAGTGAATGCAATGTCGCACGAGTGGTCAGGGATACCATACAACATCTTGGTTGGGAGAGTTTGTGCCATCCACCTTATTCACTTGACCTTGTGCCACCCGATTACCACCTCTTCCACTTCCTGGATAATCATCTTCGTGGAAAATCCTTCACCAATGAAGCAGACTTGCGCAAAGCCCTCACGGACTTCTTTGCGTCAAAACTACCCAAGTTCTACGGCAAGGGCATTGAACAGCTGGAGACACGTTGTCAGAAGTTGCTGGATGCCGATGGCGATTACTTTGAGGATGAAATATAAGTTACACATTCTGTGAAACGTTTTCTTTTTTTCCTTTAAAAACGGACAGAACTTTTTTGGTTACCTTGTAATAATGGTTTTATATAATGATTTCTATCCATTATTTTTTTTGCAGTTTTTTATGCTGTCCTCAAATGAGGACACTGGGTTAAAATGGCCGAATGAAATTGTTACCATGCTTCCAAAAACCGTTTATCACTTTGCAAAATTGTTTAATGAGGAAAAATTGTCTCTTGGGTTTGATTTTATCATGTGATACGAATGATCGGCGTAGGTAAACGGTGTCTGAATACGAAATATTCAATAGTAGATACATCAATATATAGGTTGTCTTCATTGTACACGGCATATCGATAGAAATATTTCGCAATTAATTTTGAGTGCACGTGCACGCTCGTTTGCTTACCTAATCGTCCTTATGAGTTTTAATGGAGGACAGGTCATTACATTCTGTATATTTTTTTTTTCAGAATATGCATCTGAAGAGGTTTGTCAAAATTACAGTCATTCGGGATAAAAAGTTATTGGGCCTGACACATAATACCTGTGTCCATTGAGTCTTTTATTTAAGTTTCCTGTTGTGCAACTAGCATAAATCAGGTATTTTTGGATATATTAGGCGACGTAGTGGTACAGTGGATCTCGACTCGGAACAAGAAATCGGGGACCCGAGTTCGAAATCTAGTGGAATTCATCGCATTCACTTACGCACAAATACCCTTGGGAAAGGTAATAATCTATCTATTCCCTCCAGTTATAAGTTAGATAACAGGACAGATTGGGTTCTATAGCCTTGGCTGGCAACCAGTCTACCGCAGAAAGCAATGGCAACCTACTGTGGGATAATCTTCTGCCCAGTCAGTCATATCTCGAGATAGACATGATCGCCTAAGCGTGTTTCACGTATGGCACTAAACTGACTGATGCAATCACACACACACACACACACACACACACACACACACACACACAGATCTGGCGAGTCTTAAAACTCTCGACCACAAATCAACCACAAATTGTCGGTTGCTTATAACCAGTTTCGTTAATCTTCGTTAATTTCCGTAACATGAGGATTATCGTAAATAATCAGGCCAATAGTAATAAATATATAATCATACTGTTTGATTATAAACAGAATATCTACTTAAATACGAGTATCGATCAAAAATAATGTTCAAACAAATCATTTCAAATTGTCGGTTGCTTATAACCAGTTTCGTTAATCTTCGTTAATTTCCGTAACATGAGAATTATCGTAAATAATCAGGCCGATAGAAATAAATATATAATACTGTTTGATTATAAACAGAATATCTACTTAAATACGAGTATCGATCAAAAATAATGTTCAAACAAATCATTTCAAATTGTCGGTTGCTGATGACCAGTTTCGTTAATCTTCGTTAATTTCCGTAACATGAGAATTATCGTAAATAATCAGGCCGATAGAAATAAATATATAATACTGTTTGATTATAAAGAGAATAACTACTTAAAAACGAGTATCGATCAAAAATAATGTTCAAACAAATCATTTCAAATTGTCGGATGTTTATAACGTATATAAGTCTCGTTAATCATCATGATGAGTATCGTAAATAAACAGGCCGGTGGAAATAAATATATTTTAACAGGTTAATATTTGTATCTCTTAATTATTATCCAAAACATACTAGGTACAAATAATACATGGTTAACTGAGAGATTTTTCAATATATATGTATATATATATATATATATATATATATATATATATATATATATAAAACTTTGTCTCCATTCTTGTGTGAGTCCCTCTTGGCTGGCTAAAATATCCGATAGCGGGAGTAGCACGTGTGGCTGGTGTGAAATCCTTTCAGGAACTGAAAAAAAGCGAAATTGCTACTAGTTGTTGGTCAGTAGAGATGGGCCAGAGAGAGAGTGAAAGAGAGGGAGTGAGAGATAAAGGGATTTCTGGGAAAGTAGTTCATGACCTAGGTGGAAGCACCTGGAGAAAAGGAGGGAGAAGAACACAAAGTTAATATGTTTAGGTAGTATTATTTCTGACCTCTAGTAAGGGGGTACTACAAATACTCCTCTAGCAGTTAACGGAACTCTCGTTTTTGTTTAATCTTATTTATTTATTTTTATTTTTATTTTTATTTTTTTAATAATTGTCTCCGTGGCTTAATACTAAATGTATTTGTTATCCCTTTTCCATGTAACTGTTCTACCTGAAGTTCTTGTTTTCGTTTTATGTTCTTGTACTTTCTTAGGTGGTAAACTATCAAGCTTTTTATATTTATTGGTGGTTGCATTTTGCGTACATTTTCATTTTTGTCTGTTTTCAATGTACGGTTTCAAACGTTCTGTTGAAACTTGTGTATGCGTGTTTGAGTAAGTTTCTATTAGGAAATATTTTGGTGTTTGTTCGAGTACCATGTAAGGACCTGAATAGGGTGCTTCTAGCGTTTTCCGAACGCGATCTATCCTAATCCAAACTTTATCACAGGTTTGAAGTTGATCTGGCACGTATGATTTTTTTGTTGATTTTTCTCTGTTTGAAAACTCTCTCAGATCAAATTTTGCCATAGTTTTGTGCAATTCTCTTGTAAAATCTTGAGTAACCGTTTCTGTATTTTCTGTATTTATCATTAGTTGTGGCAATAACATTTGTGCACCTGTTACCGCATAAAAGGGGGAAAAATTGGAGCAGTTGGGCATACTTCGAATTCCCAAGAGAACTACTGGCAGGGCTGAAATCCAAGATTCTTTTCGGGCCATAATATCTGATTTTAAAGTTCTGTGGGCTCTTTCTATAAGTCCATTACATTGTGGATGGTAAGATGTTGTACGTAGCCTATAGCATCCAATAATTTTTTACAGTTCGAGGAATAGTTCGCTTTCAAACTGTGTGCCTCTGTCTGTTATGACATAGAGAGGAACACCAAAGTGAGTAATCCACGTGTTTGCAAATGTTTCGGCTACGGTTTGTACTGTAATATCCGATATAGGTTGTGCTACTATCCATCGACTGGTTCGATCTATACATGTTAAAATACACCGACATAGATTGATGTAAGGATTGTTGGAGCATTTTGCTGGTGGTAATGGTTCAATTATATCTATGTGTGCAGTATGAAATCTTGATGATGGTATTTCCAATGTTTGTACAGGCGAATTGGTATGTCTGTATATTTTTGCTTGTTGGCAAGATGTGCATGAAGCACATAATTCTTTGATGGTTTTATCCAGGTGTGCCCAGTAAAAATCTAGCATTAATCATTTTGATGGATGATTTTGTTCCAAGGTGTGATACTGAATGTAAGCTGTCGAAGATAGATTTTCGTAGTGTGCATGGCACAAAAGGTCTAGGGTATGACGATGATGTATCACTTAACACAAATTGATTTTTTCCAGATAATGTGAATTTCTTTAAATCTGGGAAGGACTGCATTTCAATGTCTGATTTTTGTGCATCTGCAAGTGCTGGAAGATCGTATATATCTATTTGTACAGCAAATGTTAGACGAGACAGACAATCAGTAAACTATATTTTGGTTACCCTTCACATGGACTATAGCTGAAATTAATTCTCTTATAATTGCAAGCTGTCTTTGTTGTCTATCTGATTTGGCAGGTTTTAGACTGTTAAATGCACCGCATATTGGTTTATGATCTGTCAAAAGTAATACTTCACGGCCTTCTATGAGGTGGCGAAAGTGTAACACTGACAAATATGCAGCTAAAATTTCACGGTCGAAAGTGGAATATCTTGTCTGTGTTGACGTCAGTTTCTTTGAGAAGAATCCTATTGATATTGGATTTCCATCTTTGATCTGATGTAAGGCAGCACCTACTGCATATTTGCTGCTGTCCGTGACCAGTTGATATTGTGTACAAATTGGTTGAGGATGGGATAATTCTGTTAGCTCACCAAGTATTTTTAAACTGTTAGAAAAGGATTGCTTTTCCATATTATTCAACGTAATTAATCCTCTAGGTGTAAATCTCATTCTTTCAGATAAAGGTGAAACTAACTTTGCAAATCCTGGTATTAACTTCCTGTAAAATCCTACCATACCAAGAAATCTGCGTAAGCTTTTAGCATCTTTAGGACACGGAAAAGATTCTATATCTTTAACTTCATTAGTAGTTGGTGTGATTCCTAGGATTAATTCTGAAACCTAGGAAATCCAGTGATGTTACATTGGAAATAGATTTCGATAATGATATTTTTGGTTATTTTATTGTAAAATTCTAAAAACTGTGTCTATATCTTTCTAGTGGGACTGCTCGTCGTCTCTGAAGATTAGGATGTCATCTATATATATAAAGACACAGTCTATATCTCGAAAAATTCTGTCCATGTGTCTTTGAAAAGTTGTTGAAGAATGTTTAAGTCCAAACGGCATAAATTCATAGTGAAAAAGACCCATCGGCGAAATAACAACTGTCTTAGGAATATCTTCTGGGGCATTTTAATTTGATAGTAAGCCGAAATTAAACCAATGTTTGTCAATCGCTGTTTATTAACTAGTTTTGTTGTAAATGAATTTATATTGGAAATGGGGTATCTATCACTTTTAGTGATGCTGTTTGGTACACGGTAATCTCCACAACAGCGGTATCCTCCACTCTGTTTAAGTACAAGATGTAGTGGGCTTGACCATTCGCTGTCTGAAGGAGCTATCACGCCTTCGTGTATGAGTCTTTTAAATTCTTCCTTAGTCGCCGTTAGTTTTTCAGCAGATAGCTGTCTGGATTTTGCAAAAAACGGTAAGTGGCTACCTGTATCAATTCTCTGATAAACACCGCAGAAGTTGTTATTTTTGTTTATTTGTGGAGAGATTATTTCTGGGTATTTATCCAGACTGGTTTGAATTAGTGTGGGTAGTTCCACTTTGTTAATGACCACGTTTACTGGAGATATCGAATTTAATATTAATTTCTTTTTGGTGGATGTTAATGCGACGTAAATTGTTTTATTTTTGCAGTCGATTATGAGACCAAATTCAATTAAGAAGTCAAATACAAGGAGAGGATTGGTGATATCTGCGACCACAAAGATCCAATAAAATGACCTTCTCAAACTAGGTATCCCAATCTCTAGATTTACTTGTCTGTGGCATTTTATCTTCTCTCCATTAGCAGTGGTGAGTGATATCTGTGACCACAAATGTCCAAGGAAATGACCTTCTCAAACTAGGTATCATAATCTCTAGATTTGCTTGTCCGTGGCATTTTATCTTCTCTCCATTAGTAGTGGTGAGTGATACTGATGTTGGGTTTAATGAGACGCCGTTTAACACAGACGCTGGTATTATTGAGATACTTGCGCCAGTATCTACTATAAATTTTAATATTGTTGTCCCTAATCGTGCAGTGATTTGTAATAGCGGCGAACTCAAGGGAACAGACATGGTTCGCGTTGCTAGTTTCCCGAGTCTGTTGGTGTTGGTGTGGGTGGACGCGAGCTTGGTAGTATTTCTATATTTTGTTTCTTCGGCTATTTACACCAAGGTTTACAAGTTCTCGCTTGCTCGGCAAAATAGAGGTGTGCTCTCCATATTTTGGTGTTCTGGTTCAGGAAAATAAGGTTTAATTCCTATCGGCATGGGAACATTGTTTTTGTTTTTATCAGTTTTTTGTGTATTATGCTGAGCGGTGAATGCCCTCGCGTTGATATTGTTATCGATAATATTTCCTGTAAGTATGTTGAGGGATGGCCGGTAATAGTAGTTGTTGACATTAATTTGTCGAGCAATTACGGCTTAGTCCTTTCGTGGGCCTCAACTAATGAACATTTTATTTCCTCGTAGTATCTTGATTCTAAAGTTGCTATAGGTATTTTTGCTACCACCTCTGCAGGCAGAGATGATATGATCGTGTAAAATTTTGTTGTGGAGGCCGTTATATTGCGCAGGTGGAATTGCGCTTCCAGAATGGAAAACCAGCCATTCACTGCCGTTTCCATGAACTCTGGTGTTTTTATAATAATTTGCTGTAGATAGGCTTCTTCCATTTTTTTGTGTGTATGCATATATAGATATATATTTTTTGTGTGTGTTCTTGAAAAGAGGAAAATGTTATGTTCTTTGTTTCGTTTTTTTCTACTGATGTCGAAGGTTCTCTCTTAAAACGTTTGCGACGTGAAGTTAAAACGTTGCATTTATCCTGGAGTTTCGAGGAGGTTGCGTTTGTATCCTTAAAGTCGGGGTCACCATTGTAATATTTGTACCTAGTATGTTTTGGATAATAATTAAGAGATACAATATTAACCTGTTAAAACAAACTTTATTTAACTTCGTCTACATTCTTGTGTGAGTCCCTCGTGGCTGCTAAAATGTCCGCTGGCGGGAGTAGCACGTGTGGCTGGTGTGAAATCTTTTGAGGAACTAAAAAAAGGCTGACTGCTACGAGTTGTTGGTCAGTAGGGATGGGCCAGAGAGAGAGAGAGAGAGAGGAAGAGAGGGAGTGAGAGATAAAGGGATTTCTGGGATAGTAGTTCGTGACCTAGGTGGAAGCACCTGGAGAAAAGGAGGGAGAAGAAGACAAAGTTAATATGTTTAGGTACTACTATTTCTGACCTCTAGTAAGTGGGTACTGCAACATGAAGATAAGACAATGTTTATAGATGTAAATGACAACCATATTAGTTGCCAACGAGTTTCATACAATGTAGACTTTTTCAAGGCAAAAATAAAAAACAAAATGAATTTATTAAATCAATGTGACTAATAATATCAAAAGAAAATGTCCTTATCAAATGAAAGAATTTAAAGAACTCTATTACCATACAAATATTTTTACCCAATTTTTTAACCAAATATATATATATATATATATATATATATATATATATATAAACGAAATTATAATTATACGCGCAAGCTTTTCACCTTTTTCATGTTCTTTAATACAATTACTAATCACCCAAACAAGCGCACACACCGGTATCAAGAAATCAAAAGAAAATGGTTGAATCCGTCAACACAGCAATAAAAACAATATCACCTCACGTGTCACTATTTGACGTAATTTTAAAAAAAAGCGTTCTTTAAATTCTTTCAGTTGCTAAGGACATTTTCTTTTGTTATTATTAGTTACTTTGTTTTTAATAAATTAATTTCGTTATTTGCCTTGAAAAAGGACATATTGGACGAAACGCGTTGCAACTAATACAGTTTTCTATTGTCATTTACACACACACACACAGACATATATATATATATATATATATTGTCACACGCAGACATATCTGTTTGGCTGTATCTCAGCTCTCAGCTCATCACTACGGTTAGACTCCGATTGTTTTTAACCCAGGATTGAAACCCGACCGAATTGTCGTCATTCGGCGATTCTACCTCTGGGCTATGTGCGTTCGGTGGAAGAAGGCAGACTTTTATACGCGCCCAATAGCTAGAGTGCTCTAATTCATTTTACTGAATGAGCGATCCGTACACGCCAGAGTAGCTACTGTTTTGTAAAGTCTACCATTCTTCCAGAGTGCTCAGTCAGTGAGAGAGCGTAAATATTGTCAACAATATTTGAAATATGTACTGTCGCTGATGAGATGTGAAATCTCTCTTAGGGATTTCATGTTGGAATGATCATTCAACTATTTTGAATATTGAAAATTTATTTTATTTTATATTGTCTCTGTAATTTTAATTATATTGAGCTCTCCTCCTGTATCATTTTTTAATATTAAAATTTAATATTAATTAGGATCAGGTTTTGGGATTTACTTTCCTACTTTTCTGTTTGGATTAAAGAATTTTAATAATAATAATAATAATATATATATATATATATATATATATATATATAATAAATTTTCAATAGTCAAAATTTGTTGAATGAACATTTCAACATGAAATCCCAAAGAGAGATTTCACATCTCCTCAGCAGAAAAAATAAGAATAAATTTTTTTATTCTTATTTTTATTTCCATTTTGAAATATGTACCGTTGCTGAGATGTGAAATCTCTCTTAGGGATTTCATGTTGAAATGTTCATTCAACTATTTTGAATATTGAAAATTTATTTTATTTTATATTAGCTCTGTAATTTTAATTACATTGAGCTGTCCACCTGTATCATTTTTAATATTAAAAATCTTTAATATTAATTAGGATCAGGTTTTGGGATTTACCTTCCTACTTTTCCGTTTGGATTAAAGAATTTTAATAATATATATATATATATATATATATATATATATATATATATATATTGTTCGATTTGTTGATTATTTTTCACGACTGAAGTGCATTAACAAAGAAAGATATCATTTTGAAAAGTAAATTATTATTGTGCAAAATAAATGATTTCCTTTCATCATTAGGGTGCAGTCATGTTAATGTACCGGCATATGTTTTCCATTGTTATTTTTAGGAATTATTTCGGATAGTTTGTTTGATAGCATCAGTAAATCAAACCTTTTTATCTTAATTAGGCTCACGCCAATTTCTGTAATTTTTCTCTTTTCTTTTGTTCGACATATGTTGCCTTTTGTTTGTTCTACGCCAGTCCTTTAATTGCCTGACTTTAGTAATTGATTTGTCAATATAGTCAGACTTACTCGCTTTTTGGCCTCATCATTTTTTTTCCTTTTTTGCTCAAAATTTGTAGTTTTTCCCCTTTAGAACATTTTTCAAAACTATTTTGTCATTCTCCCATTTTGATATAGAATAGGGAAAAATAAATATATTATTATTAAAAAATAATAATAATAATAATAATAATACGGGAACTTTAAATATTCACGTTACACGCAAACTAATACTCTTTGTAGTGTGTACCTGGGTGGGTTTCAGTAAACAGATTTTCCCAAATTTAACTGATTTAACTGCTTTTAATTTTTCATGTATCTCTCAAATGTTAAAAAGGTAATGGAGGAACAAGGAGGGACATTCATTTCAGCTTGTAGGTATATATATATATATATATATATATATATATATATATATATAGAAGAGTTTATAATTATACTCGTGTCGAAAAGCTTCCTCGATGACTTTCGACGGAAGGAGAAAATTGTTAAAAAAAAATAACGTGCTTGGTACATGAACGTCAGTCAAAAGTGTCCGGACTGAGATCAGCACGAAGCCCCCCCCTCAAAAAAAACCCCGATACGCGTAATCATCTAACAGAAAGTGCTCAATACAGAGAGAGAGAGCAAAATAAATAGATAACATCTAATGAGCCAGTCGAACCTACCTAAATAGTGGAAGAACAAGGAGTGATATTCATTTCAGCTTGTAGGTATATATATATATATATGACAAATGATAATCTTTCTATTTCTATACATATATATATATATATATATATATATATATATATATATATATATATACAAATATGAATTAAATAAGAAAAATGTGTAGGTCTCCCTCTCATTATCACATCCATTCACTCACACACACACAGACAGACAAATACACACACACACACACACACATATATATATTTAGATATATATATATATGAAAAAATGACAGATGATAATCTCGCTCTTTCTCTTGCTCTTTCTATATATATATATATATATATATATATATATATATATATATATGCATGTATTAAATAAGAAAAAACTAAATATGTGTATGTATGACAGGGGATGATAATATCTTCCGCTCGTTATAATTTCCTTTCATACACACACGCACATATATATATACATATATATATATATATATATATATATATATATACAGTCATCCACAGACAGATATGTTTCACTGTATCACAGCTCATCAGTACGGTTAAACTTCGAATGCTTTTTAAGCCAGGATTGAAACCCGTCCGAATTGGCGTCCGTCGGCGATTCTACCTTGGGCTATGGGCGCTCGGTAGAAGAAGGCAGACTTTTTAGCGCATATATTATCATCATAAGTGACTAATGTATATATATACATGACAGATCATAATCTCTCTCTTTCTCGCTATCATTCAATATATATATATATATATATATATATACATGTATTAAATAAGATAAATGTGTATGTATGAAAGGGGATGATAATCCTTTTCTCTCTTTCTCGTATCATATCCTTTCACACACACACACACACACACACACACACACACACACACACACACACACACACACAATATATATATATATATATATATATATATATATGGAGTGACAGAGGGAGCAATTATTATGTTTCATATATTAATATAATAATAATAATAATAATTATTATTATTACTATAATAAAAGTATTATTATTGTTATTATATATGAAAGATGATAATTTCTTTATTATACTAATTATTATTATTATTATTTTCATTATTATCATTGATAGCTGGTTATTGTTCAGATTTAAATTTGACCTGTACACAGCTGCATTTAAACGTGATCAATACATATAATGTCGAGCTTTTAAATATTTTCATTTCGAATTCTGAATACCTCGTACGGAAAAAAATCCAAAAATAAAGTGAAGTGCTTTTGTTAAACTAATGTTTTAAAAATATAACGTTTAATACTATCATTATTAACTACCTGATGAGATATTGTTCGTTCAATGTCGAAACAACATTTACAATTTTGCATTTGATTGTAGTTTGCCTATGTCCTAACGTAATAATTAATAATAAATAGTCATTGCTGTATTTTATACTAAGCACTGTTTCAAATAAAAATTTTAAACGATGTAATTTTGAACGTTGTAATATATATATATATATATATATATATATATATATTTTCTAGACATGTGCTGTTAAATATAAGAGACAATGAATGCCTATTATATTTAATCATGGGCCGTTCTAAACGTCGTATTTGGGCTCTAATTTCAGTTGAAAATTTAAATATTAATTTGGTTCTATGCTTTCGGCTCACATGAACCATCTTCAGAGAGGTTATTAAGACGGTAACACAATATCATCCACCATCAGCGACGATTTTATTTTTTGTTGACATAAAACTCCGCTAAGCAACGGCAATAGTTACCAAAAATAACAAACGCAGTTCGCAAATTTGCAATGCGGTTCTATGACGTCACACCGCGTGATAGCGCGAAATGACAACAGAACCATGTATTCAAATGCAGTGTAATGTGTTATATTTTATTAGGTGTGGAAAGATTACCATCTGTCATATATATATATATATATATATATATACCTACAAGCTGATATGAATATCACTCCTTGTTCTTCCACTACTTAGGTAGGTTTGTCTGGCTCATTAGGTGTCATCTATTTATGTCGCTCTACCTCTGTATTGAGCGCTTTCTGTTAGATGATTACTAGTATCGGGGTTTTTTCTTTAGGCTTCGTGCTGATTTCAGTCCGAACACTTTTGACTGACGTTCATGTACCAAGCACTTTCCTTTTTTTTAACTATTTTTTCCTTCCGTCGAAAGTCTTCGAAGAAGCTTTTCGACACGAGTATAATTATAATCTCGTTTATATATATATATATATATATATATATATATATATATATATATATATATATGGACCTTGATGTCGTGTATCGGTTAGCCAACTTGTCTCCCTAGGACCTATTACAACTGAATTTTGAGTTCGATACTCAATGGGTACCTCTACCTTCGGCCTTGTTGCTCATCTTAGTGGCGCTTTGAAACCTTCACTCTTTCTCTTTCTCTCTCTCTCTCTCTCTCTCTCTCTATATATATATATATATATATATATATATATATATGTGCATGTTTATATATCTATATATGTATATGCTTGTATATACATATATATATGTGTGTGTTTGTGTGTGTGTATGTGTTGTTAAAAATAATATCTTGTATATAAATATGTATGTAAACAGCAGAATTTAAACAGAAATGTTTTATTAAATTCAAATACACTTGAGAGAAGTAAGAGACTATATATTCATCCCTCAGCTGGGATTTAATTAATAAAACTTGTCTCAGGTAATGATATTCTTTCAAAAGTTCAAAATATATTTTCAGACTTTGAATGATTAATGACCTATCCACAAATACATATATTGTATATTCATCAACATTATCATAGATATGAAAATTTAAATATAAATATTAATTTACAATATACTCTGTTATATTTTTATCCGAGTTCATTCCGTCAAAAATGACGGTAAAAGTTGAGAGGATATATATATATATATATATATATATATATATAGTGTATCGAGGCAGCAAATAATTTTCTAAACATATGCTGTTAAATATAAGAGACAATGAATGTCTATTATGTTTAATCATGAGCCGTTCTAAACGTCGTATTTTTTTCTTTAATTTCAGTTGGAAATAGACAAAAATTCACCAACATTTGTATAATTATTTATTGATTATTAATACAATAATTCATTGTCTCTTATATTTAACAGCATATGTTTAGAATATATATATATATATATATATTCTTCAATACTCGACGACGTAATTGTTGAAAAAAAAATACTAAGTCGCTTTTAAACAGCAATAACCAGTAAGAGCTTTAATAACTGGTGTAAAAGCAATGGAATAATTCTCTCACTGTAGACGTTAAAATATTGTCGCAAAAATTTCTTACAAAGTAAAATCTTCCAGTCTTTGGATCACCTGCAAAATCCCGAAAAATATCAATCGTAATAAAGATTGTCTATAGGTTCTTCTTCTTCATGTCTTCTACAGGACGCACACGATCATGGACTTCTATTTGGCTCTGTCTCTTGTCGATCTCAAGAATTTTTCTCTTGGTATCTCTTTCAAGCCCTGCTCCGTCAACCATTTACTCAGACCTAAGTACGTCTCGAGCTGCTTTCCCCTGTCTCTTCTTCCATTTATCCGACCTGTGAGTATCTAGTTCTCCAGGCCCTTTTTCCTCATTACGTGTCCCAGGAACTTAATTGGTCTCTTCCTTATATTTATTATCAGTTTTCTTCTCGTTTGCATCCTTTCCAACACCTCATCGTTCCACACGTGCTCTGTCCATGGTATCCTCAGCATCCTTCTGAAAAACAACAATTCTGCTGCCTCAAGCCATTCCTTCATCTTTGATGAGACTATCAAGCATTCAATTCCATACCGAAGGACAGATATCACGTAGCAATCCAGCACTCTTTTCTTTGTTTCTAATGAGATTTTCCTGTCTTTCAGTACTCTGCTTAGCTTCTGAAATGCGTCTTTGGCCAAAGCGTCTTTGGATCTACATTTAGCACTTTCCATTCTCTGTCAAAACGCTTCCAAAGTGTTTGAATTTTTTTACTTGTTTTATTTTAGATTCTCCAACTTGCAGTGGGCATATTTGCCACCTTTTTTTTTTGCTGATGGACATGAACCCTTTTCTGGTAACTCCCGCCTCGTTGGATAGGTTATTGGTGGCTTCCTGTGTTCCAGCTGAATTCAACACGTTCTATTAAATGAAGAAAATGATATATAAATTTTGGAAGAAGATAAAACACCAGTTTGTATATAACAGAATAATGTTAAGAAAATTATAAAATAGAAACAATATTCGTTCTTTGCGATTTCATCGATCAAATGTGACGATGCCTTTAATGTAGCTACATGTTTACACGAAAAAAGTTAACCATTTAAAGTTTCATCGTCCTTCACTTTGTGCGCATGCGTAGTTATTGAAACGGAAAATCACTTTAGTCCGTAGCAGTCGTAAAGGACGAAGTGTAAGACAGTCAGCCACTCTGTTAAGTGTCATACGTCATACACGCTTTTGGACGATCATGTCTCGAAAGAGACATGACTGACTGGGCAAAAGATTTTCTATCCTGTTCTTTAAACTATAGCTGAAGGGAGAAGAGTCTGTATTAATAAGTAGTAATTAGTGGGGGATCAGTTTATTACTTAATAACAATAGAAAACTGATCCCCCACTTCCCGCCTGTGGAACTCGCTCCCATTTTCTTGCTTTCCTGACGGCTACAACCTCCAGAAATTTAAATGCAATGTCAATATTCATCTCTTAACCACTTGACTCTAGCTCTCTCCTCACTCCTATAACCTTCCTATGTATCTGTCATCGCACCTGCATTCTCATCTTTCTATTGCTCCTTTCTAATTAGTTTGTACTCCTCACTCTTTTCTAATTAATCTTTTTACAGTCATGTAGCCCCCCCCTCCCCCCGCTCATCAGTGGCATTTCTACCTTGCTCGGGGTGAAATGATTAAAAAGAAATTAAACGTTTGGACGTTATAGGTACCAGGGAAACAATAAAATTGAAGGGAGTGTAAAAACAGCAAATACAGGTAAAGAAACTAGAAAAAACCATCTTACTCTATGGATCTGAAAATTGGACTCTTTCAGCAAAGCAACTTGGTCTCTTTCAGCAAAATAACTTGGACTCTTTCAGCAAAGCAACAACATCGTTTAGATGGATGTTATACTCGTCTTCTCAGGAAGTGTACTTGATCTTTCATGGCGAAACCACCCAACTCTAGAAATGATATATGGAGACCTACCAAGAGTATCAACCTTAGTTCAAAAGAGACGTGTCCAGTTTGCTGGGCATTGTGTACGTGCCACAGATGAACTTTTATTATGGAGGCACCCATCATCCCACAATCGATCTCGTTAGTTAACCTTTCTAGACAGGATACATAGTGATACATCTATCACCAAGGAAGACCTCACAGGAGCTATGACAAATAGGGAATACAAGAAGGGTGTGGTGAGTTCTATCTCGGCCGAGGCCGCAGAATGATGATGATGATGAGAAGTAGGGTTTTTCGTTTAACTGTTTTGACGGTAATAGGAGCTAAATAAAGTATTAAGAAACAGGCAACTTTCACTAGAAACAAAGAGGAGAGTCCTGGATGTGATGTCAGTTCTTCAATATGGCAGTGAATGCTGGACAATATCATCAAAGATGAAGGAAAAACTTGAAGCAACTGAAATGTGGTTCTACAGAAGGATGCTGCGAATATCATGGATCGAGCATGTGAGCAATGATGAGGTTTTGGAAAAAATGGAAACAAAAAGGAAATTAATATTGAGCATCAGGAAGAGACAACGAAAGTAAGTGCCTGGGACATGCAGTGAGGAAGGACGGCTTGGAGAACCTGATAATAACAGTCCAGATAGAGGAGAAAAGAGACAGAGCGAAGCAGCGGATAACATATTTGAAGAGCCTGTGTAGGTGGAGTAGAAAATGGATGTTGCGTAGTGTTACAGCAGAAAAAATACTAAGAGCCACCAGGGATAGAAAGACGTGGAAGGACATGATCGTCTAGATCCTGTAAAGACAAGACACATAATTGAAGAATATACATGCCAACTGTTTATAAGAAATTATAATGTGGTTATAAAATGAGGGATCAATTCTAGATTATAAACATTAGATAAATTGATCCCTCATTTTGTGGCCATGCTCGTTTCTATACATTTATATTCTAGATGTATGGGCTTCAGCTAGTGGATGATGGAACGAGGGTTGCATGGTGTAACAGGCGTGCTAAGAGCCACCAGGGATAGAGAGACGTGGAAGGACATGATCGTCTACATCCTGAAAGGACATGGCACATAGAAGAAGAAATATATGTGGTTGGGGAAACATGGAAAAAAAGCTCAAGAGCTGTTGTCATGAAAATAATTCTAATTACAGAAAGGGAAATGTCACTTGAAGTTGTTTTTGACGAAACGTAAGGCAATAATAATGTGCAGAAAAAGCTACGATTCCGTGTTGATATCTATAACATAATGGTATTTATTAACAATGACAAGACAAAACAACGCTAATCTGGCAAGAACATCACAAAGAAAGAATTGGGTTTGACGCACAAGAGCAAATTGGAACAATCTAACGTACCATTCTGTTTTCCAGGTAAGAGAGATCGGGACTGAATCATATGAAACTGAGAACTGGCCTCTTTTATTTCTTCCAATGAAATATGCATTTGTGGGTTTCTGTCTATCAACTGAGCAATAGAAATTGTTTTGCAGTCATTCCTAAATTGGACTGGAACTAAAAATTTCAATTTGGCAACTGTTTTAAAATAAATACCCACTACACGTTGTTAACTTGTGCAAGAAAAGGTTTGTTAATGTTAACGTCTTCTAACCGAAACTGCTCTCTATCAGTCACTTGAAAGACCTATTTTCTGCTTTTCCTCGGCATAACTCAGTGTGACTCAATAAGCCATCCAGGGTTAACATTTATAGCTGATCTAAAAGGGAAAAATGATATTGGCACAACTGCGACTTTTATTGCTACGAAAGTTGGTTAACTGTGTCGGGCTAGATAATTTTTATCTCCAGAATCTTACACAGTTTTAAATCTACCATTCGTCGTTCGAATCCTGATGAATAGAGCGAGAAGCAGAATCAGCACAGATATAGGACAAGAACAGTGCGGGTTCGTGAAAGACACTGGAACAACGAACGCCATATTTATTATTAGGATGCTATCCGAAATGGCAATACAAATGAAGACGGACTTGTACCCATGTTTTATCGATTATGCAAAGGTGTTCGACAAAAGACGCCACAATAAATTGATGGAGATGCTCAGCAGCCTTGACATATTTTGGGAAAGACCTAAGAATAATCAAGAATCTCTACTGGTGGCAAACTGCCTGCATCCGGACAGGCAACGAATTCAGCAATTATGCTAAGATTGAAAGGGGCGTAAGACAAGGATGTGTATTTCACCGGTTCTATTCAACTTGTACAGCGAGACTATTCTGATGACCCTATATGTTATGACAGTATTCGTAATCGGAGGCCACAACACAGTAATAATTAATAAAGAATATGCATATAAATATATATATATATATGTGTGTGTGTGTGTGTGTGTGTGTGTGTGTGTATAAATTCGCCAATGTTTGGTTGATCTTAATCAAACAATACTCGGTTTAATATAACAGAGCAATTAAGTATATATTAATAAATATGCATATTAACTCTCACCGGTCACACGGCTCGAACTTTCATGCAAAACGCAATCTTCAGGTGCTGTACATAGACCAACCGTTGTGTAATTTAAACATTAATAAAAATATATAATACGGGATTAAAGATTTTATTTTTTTATTCATATATCTTGCATTTAAAATATACGGGATTTATAATTGCATCTATAAAAACAAAGAAAAATTATTTTTGCATTCAAAATACACATTTTTTATATTAAGAAAAAAGGGAGATCATTTGTTTGTAAAAAAATTACATAATAATTTACATCAATCAATCTTTTCAACGTATTTGAGCATATATTTATTTTTATGTCTAAATTTAATCATCATTCCTTTTCTTTAATAAGCTAGGGTTATTTAAGTGTTTTAAAATAACTAAGTTTTCAACAAAACATTAATTACCTCTCTTGCCTTTTCCATTGTAAGAATTGGCTTCATCTACAATATCCTACGTAATAATGGTCGTATTGCGATATATATATATATATAATTCATAATTCATTGGGTGTACATGTATCAATCAGTGTATGTATGTATTAATGAGATCGTATTTGCTTACCTTTTTCCATCTGACGCCAATTCGGTCGGGTTTCAGTCCTGGGCTACAAGCAATCAGATGTCTAACCGTACTGATGAGTTGTGTTACAGCGAAACAGATCTGTCTGCGGATGACTATTTGCGCTCTCACACTCTAATTGAGCACACTGGAAGCATGGTAGACTTTGAAAAAACAGTCGCTACTCTAGCATCTACGCATCGCTCATTCAGTAATGAATTAAAGCATTCTAACTACTGGCGCATGATACATCATACGCTGAAAGTCTGCCTACTTTATAGCTCATAGCTCAGAGGCGGAATCGACGACTGACGCCAAATTGGTCGGGTTTCAATCCTGGGTAAAAGCAATCGGATGTCTAACCGTACTGATGAGCTGTGATACAGCTAAACAGATCTGTCAGCGGATGACTATATATATATATATATATATATATATATATATATATATATATATATATATCTTGTGTTTGTTTAGATTGTTTGCGTTTTGATTTGACTTAATTTTCTTTAAAATGCCATGCCGATTTGGAGATATTTCCAAACGGTTTTAACTCTTGGCGTTTTCAAAACAGAGTGTCACGAACAATGGGTGACTAGAATGAGGGAAGGAAACATATAGAATCTTGGTTAGCATGGGGTCCCCTGTGGAGGCCCATGACATTTCGGAACGAACATTTCAAAGACATACGAATAATAAAAATTAACGAAAGTGTCTGAATGAACAAGACATCGATGTTCACCAAACCCATCAATGGCTTAGAAGTTGAGATCTTAGTTATTGCATCAAAAGACTGATTTCTTCCAAATCATGCTTTCAATTTTAAAATCAACAAAGGAGGATAAAATTTAGCCTGTCATTTAAATTTGATGAAACTGTTGGCCGCATTGTGTAGGGCTGCCCACTCCTTGCTGAGAACGAATACATTTTTAGACATCCGCGTCGAGGCCAATATATTCATTGGCATATCTGTTCGAACTACAGTAATGAAGTCCAAGATACATCGTAAAAAGTCTATCCAAATGTTGTCAAAATTGGTAATGGAACGGCTATACTGTAGTCCCAATTTTCACAGACAGAAAAAAGTAATGCAAATCGATCATATATGGATATGCCTTCTGAGTTAATGATGAGGGTTGCAGTGTATTGGATACTGGGTCGACGTACGAGTATAGCGTCAATAGAAGGCTGACAAGGAGAATTCGATACTTAAATTGTGGATGCGTTGGCCAGGAGGAATGTCTTTGGACTTTCCGCAAAATATAAATGCGCTCGGCAGATTTGGGATTTTTTGAATTAAGGTAATCCTTGAAATATAGGTCCAACGGACGTTAAAATGTTCATGGCAATAAAATGCTGAAAGTAGAATTAATACTTAGGAATGTGGCAGCGTTGTGAGTAAGGAATGTCTTTGATGTATTCGCTCTTTAGGTTAGTAAGTAGTTTTGAGACAGCGAAAGATAAGAGGAAAGAGGTAAGGGAGGCTAGGATAGTAAGCCGCTTGACTTGGTCAAGGGAGATACTAATTACATTCGTCTCTCTCGAGTCAGTCCGTGTGTGTCGGCCTGCGTCGGTCTGTCTGTCTGGCGATGCTTTCTGTCTTGGCTTTTTATAACTTCTTTTTGGATCGCAGCAGATCATTTGGGATTCACACTTGTATTTGATTCTGGGCTTCCCATTGGCCGATAAAGAAAATTCGCGTCGGCTCGCGAACTAGAAATTTACTATTTAATTAATTTTTATTTTTCAACAGGAACATCTGCGCGAACCCGGATGCGCACCGACGACTTTTGGTCATTTGCTTTTTGGTTGTGAGGATGCAAACATCCGGTCCATCGCTTTTGCTCCGTATCACCACAGGAGAACCGAGATCGATTTCCAGCTGATTTTTTTAATTTATTTATTTCACTCTCTCTCTCAATTGTTCATTTTTCTCCTGCTCTAATTTCGCTCTTTCTTTCGTTCATTTTTCATCCCCCTAATTCTTTCTCTTTCTCTTTCATTCCCACCTTCTCTCATTATCTCTCTCTATATATCGTTCATTCTTATTTACTCCTCTCTCACACATAATGTTTTCTCTCATTATTCTCTCTCTCTATTGTTCATTTTTTCTCTCATTATTCTCTCTCTCTATTGTTCATTTTTTCTTTCTCTTTCATTCTCTGAGAAACTATCCCTTCATCTTTCCATCGTTAACTTTCTATCGTACTCTCTCTTTTGTTATCTCCCCCTCTCTTTATTGTTCATTCTGTCTTTCGCTCTCATTCTCACTCATACTCTCCTTCATTCTTTGAATTAGTTTCCTTCCGAGTTCGAATTCCAGTCGAATTCACTTCATTCACTCACGCGCAAATACACGTAGGAAAGGAATGATAACATCGCTATGGGTTAAATAACATGACAGTTTGGGTTTTATATCATTGGTTGTCAACAAGTCTACCGCAGAAAGAAATAGCAACTTACTGCAGGAAACCTAGTCATACATGAATCGAAAAAGCGTCCAACCATATATCACGTATGATCTGAACTGGATTAAAAAAAATTGAATAATGTGAGTGTTGTGGATCTCCAATTTGTTGTGAAAAATCTTGACGCAAATCTTCATCGACAATTTGTTGTGGAGTTGTTGTGGTGAAAGACATGGAAAACAGGTGGTAAAGTACAAAATAGTGTATTAGTATAATGACTGGTTTGGATAAAAGTATGAAATTGCAGGGCAGACTGGGCTCTAAAGCTTTGGTTGGTTACAATGTAATGGTAACTTACTGCGAGAAAATCTTCTGCCCAGGCAGTCATGTCTCATTCGAGACACGATCGCCCGAGCTTGTATCACGTAAGGAGCTTAACTGACTGATCTGAATAAAATGATTAAATAGCAACACCGAGTATGAAATATAGCCTTGGTTGGCAACCAGTCTATCGCAGAAAAAAATGGCAACCTACCGCGAGAAAATATTTTGCTTAGTAATTCGTGAATCGAAATAGATATGATCGCCCAAGCGTGTATCACGTATGACACTTAACCGACTGATAATCAAGAAATTTGCCAATTAATTGATATCACTTTCCCAAATAGTGCCAATGTTTTTAAAAAATGTAAAAAAAAGAACTGTAAAATATTAAGGACATTCAAATCGACGTTACAATTATGCGGAAACTTAAAGTCCCTGTTGTGATATTCATTGCGTATGATGAAAAAGGGGCAGTGAAAATCATGTCGTTAGCATTCTTGGACATATCAGCATCTCAGAGATAGAAAATGTTTCTCTGTGTGAAACTGCTCATAGCTTTCGCAAAATATCTCCATTTAAACGAAATATCCAACTTTTGCATAAATAACACAACTACAGTAAAATCTTTACTCGCAGACCCCCGGACTTGGAAATTAGGCACATAATATTACTTCCTGTCAAGAAGATAACACACTTAGAATATAAATAATAATACTCAGTCGGATCAGTCACTTATTTTTTATTTTTTATTTTTTTATCGTATCACCTCTAGCAAGGCGGTAACGCCACTGATGTGCAGGGGGCTACATAACAGTAAAAAAATTAAATAGGTTGAGAGTGAAGAGAAAGACGAACCAGTTAGGAAGGAGCAAGAAAAAGGATGGGAATACAAGTGTGATGACAGTTGCAAAGATAGAGAGAAAGGAACAGATATGCAGGATGATGTAGAAAGAACTAGAGTCAAGTGGTTAAGAGATGAATATTAACATTGCATTTAAATTCCTGGAGGTTGTAGCCGTCAGGAAAGCAAGAATATGGAAGCGAGTTCCACAAGCGGAAAGTGCGAGAGAAGAAGATGCAAGAGTAGAATTATCGTCTGAATTTGGTTAATCTAACTGTGAATGGGTGGGACCCAGTTGCCAATCTGCTTGCACGACTAAACACCTGTTGCAGAGGCACATGTAACTTAAGTTCGATAGAGCAGAAGCAGTTAATTGTCATACGTGATACACGCGCATTCCAGTTGAATTTTTTGCATTCACTTACGCTCAAATACCCTTTGAGAAAGGTATTTATCAGTCTCTTCTTCCTTCAGCCAAGGGATAAATAGCTGAACACATTGGGTCATGTCTCTCCTTCATCTTTGATGAGATCGTCCAGCATTCACTTCTATACAGAAGGACAGATATCACATAGCCATCCAGCACACTTTCCTTTGTGTCTAATGAGCTTTTCCTGTCTTTTAGTACTCTGGTTAGCTTCTGAAATGCGTCTGTGACTATGCCAATGCGTCTTTGGATCTCCATGTCGCATTTCCAATCTTCTATCAAAACACTTCCCAGGTATTTGAACTTTTTACTTGTTATATTTTAGATTCTCCTACATGAAGTTGGCATATTGGGCTCTTCTTTTTCCATTCATCCTACCTGTGAGTATCAAGTTCTCTAGGCCCTCCTTCCTCATTACATGTAATTGGAACCTCATTTGTCGATATTTATTATCAGTTCCCTTCTCGTTTGCATCCTTTCCTACACAACATCGTTGTATACGTGCTTCGTCCATGTTATTCTCAACATCCTTCTGTAAAACCACATTTCTGCTGCCTCAAGCCATTCCTTAATCTTTGATGAGATCGTCCAGCATTCACTTCCAATCAGAAGGACAGGTATCACATAGCCATCCAGCACTCTTTTCTTTGTTTCTAATAAGATTCTTCTGTCTTTTAGTACTCTGGTTAGCTTCTGAAATGAGTCTTTGGCCATACCAATGCGTCTTTGGATCTCCATATTGTACTTTCCTCTGTCGAAACACATCCCAGGTATTTGAAGTTTTTATATTTTAGATTCACCAACTTGCAGTTGGCATATTGGTGTCGTCTTTTTGCTGATGACCATCATTCAGTTTTCTTGTGGTTTATGTTCAATTCTTTCTTTTCACTTTCTTTTGCTAACTTATTTAGAAGATCCTGCTTTCCGTGTCTGCTGTCAGCATTGTGTCATCCGCGTTTCGGATATTTTTGAGTTTGTGACCGCCAATCCTGGCAAGGCTTTTATTTATCTCATAATTGCTTAGCTGTACAGGTTGAAAAGATCCGGTGAGAAAACACATACTTGCCTTACGCCCCTTTCTATTTTTGCATACCGGCTGAGTTCAACTCTGTATCTGTACACAAGCGGTTTGCTGCCAATATAAATTCTTGATTATCCTAACGTCTTCTCCGAAAATGTCGAGCTTGTCGAGTATCTCCATAAAGTCCTTGTGTCCTACTTTGTCAAATGCCTTTGCGTAGTTTATAAACCACAGACTGTAGTCCTTCTGCATGTGTATTTCTCGTTCAGATAACATTGTGAGCATGAATATCGCATTCCTCATTCCGGTATCTTTAAAGAATTCGCATTGTTCCTGTCCTATCTCTGGGCCGATTCTGCTGCGTGCTGTGTTCATGAGAATCCGGATGATGAGTTTTGTTATGTGGCTCATTAAACTGATTGTTCGATGGAGCTCACATTCACTTGCCCCTAAGAACCGACAATGGAACTGGATTTACAAATTCAAAATTCAGGAATCTTTTAATAAAAAATAAAATAAAACTAGAATTTATATCGTCATATTCGCCACACCAAAATGGTACATTGCAAAGATCCTGGCGAAGCCTCTTTGAAATGGCAAGATGCCTATTAATCCACTCTAGTTTGCCCCCCAAACATGTGGAACTATGCAGGCAGAATATCTGCTTATATTAAAAAAAGATGCTTCAATAAATCCACTATGATTTTGCCCCCAATTTAGATTCTCCATTTTGCAGGTTGGTCTCCTCTTTTTGCTGATGACCATCATTCAGTTTTCTTGAGGTTTATGCTCAACTCTTTTTTTTTTTTTTTTGATAACATTTGTAGAAGGTCCTGCATTTTCCTTTCCGAGTCTGCTATCAGCACTGTTCAGATATTGTTGAGATTATGGCTGCCAATGATGAATCCTGGTAAGGTTTTTATTTCTCTCGTAATTACTTCGCTGTACAAGTTGAAAAATCCGGTGACAAAACAAATCTTTGTCTTACGCCCGTGATTATTTTTGTTTAGCTTCTGGGTTTACCTACTATCCGTACACTAGCAGTTGGCGACCAATAAAGGATTGATTATCTTAAAGTCTTTTCCGAAAATATCGAGGTTGTCAAGCATCGCTGTGTCGCACTTTTTCAAACGCCCTTGCGTAGTCCGCAAAGCACGGATAAAGGTCCTTCTGCATTGGTATTGTTCGTTCAGATAGCATTCTGAGCATGAATATTGCATTCCTCTTCCTGGTATCATTAACAATGCGCATGAATATAGCATTCCTCTTCCTGGTATCTTTAACAATGCACATGAATATAGCATTCCTCTTCCTGGTATCTTTAACAATGCGCATGAATATAGCATTCCTCTTCCTGGTATCTTTAACAATGCGCATGAATATAGCATTCCTCTTCCTGGTATCTTTAACAATGCGCATGAATATAGCATTCCTCTTCCTGGTATCTTTAACAATACACATGAATATAGCATTCCTCTTCCTGGTATCTTTAACAATGCGCATGAATATAGCATTCCTTTCCTGGTATCTTTAACAATGCGCATGAATATAGCATTCCTCTTCCTGGTATCTTTAACATTGCGCATGAATATAGCATTCCTCTTCCTGGTATCTTTAACAATGCGCATGAATATAGCATTCCTCTTCCTGGTATCTTTAACAATGCGCATGAATATAGCATTCCTCTTCCTGGTACCTTTAACAATGCGCATGAATATAGCATTCCTCTTCCTGGTAGCTTTAACAATGCGCATGAATATAGCATTCCTCTTCCTGGTATCTTTAACAATGCGCATGAATATAGCATTCCTCTTCCTGGTATCTTTAACAATGCACATGAATATAGCATTCCTCTTCCTGGTATCTTTAACAATGCACATGAATATAGCATTCCTCTTCCTGGTATCTTTAACAATGCGCATGAATATAGCATTCCTCTTCCTGGTATCTTTAACAATGCGCATGAATATAGCATTCCTCTTCCTGGTATCTTTAACAATGCGCATGAATATAGCATTCCTCTTCCAGGTATCTTTAACAATGCACATGAATATAGCATTCCTCTTCCTGGTATCTTTAACAATGCGCATGAATATAGCATTCCTCTTCCTGGTATCTTTAACAATGCGCATGAATATAGCATTCCTCTTCCTGGTATCTTTAACAATGCGCATGAATATAGCATTCCTCTTCCTGGTATCTTTAACAATGCACATGAATATAGCATTCCTCTTCCTGGTATCTTTAACAATGCACATGAATATAGCATTCCTCTTCCTGGTATCTTTAACAATGCGCATGAATATAGCATTCCTCTTCCTGGTATCTTTAACAATGCGCATGAATATAGCATTCCTCTTCCTGGTATCTTTAACAATGCGCATGAATATAGCATTCCTCTTCCTGGTATCTTTAACAATGCGCATGAATATAGCATTCCTCTTCCTGGTATCTTTAACAATGCACATGAATATAGCATTCCTCTTCCTGGTATCTTTAACAAAGCGCATGAATATAGCATTCCTCTTCCTGGTATCTTTAACAATGCGCATGAATATAGCATTCCTCTTCCTGGTATCTTTAACAATGCGCATGAATATAGCATTCCTCTTCCTGGTATCTTTAACAATGCGCATGAATATTGCATTCATCTTCCTGGTATCTTTAACAATGCGCATGAATATAGCATTCCTCTTCCTGGTATCTTTAACAATGCGCATGAATATAGCATTCATCTTCCTGGTATCTTTAACAATGCACATGAATATAGCATTCCTCTTCCTGGTATCTTTAACAATGCACATGAATATAGCATTCCTCTTCCTGGTATCTTTAACAATGCGCATGAATATAGCATTCCTCTTCCTGGTATCTTTAACAATGCGCATGAATATAGCATTCCTCTTCCTGGTATCTTTAACAATGCGCATGAATATAGCATTCCTCTTCCTGGTATCATTAACAATGCGCATGAATATAGCATTCCTCTTCCTGGTATCATTAACAATGCACATGAATATAGCATTCCTCTTCCTGGTATCTTTAACAATGCGCATGAATATAGCATTCCTCTTCCTGGTATCTTTAACAATGCGCATGAATATAGCATTCCTCTTCCTGGTATCTGTAACAATGCGCATGAATATAGCATTCCTCTTCCTGGTATCTTTAACAATGCACATGAATATAGCATTCCTCTTCCTGGTATCTTTAACAATGCACATGAATATAGCATTCCTCTTCCTGGTATCTTAACAATGCACATGAATATAGCATTCCTCTTCCTGGTATCTTTAACAATGCGCATGAATATAGCATTCCTCTTCCTGGTATCTTTAACAATGCGCATGAATATAGCATTCCTCTTCCTGGTATCTTTAACAATGCGCATGAATATAGCATTCCTCTTCCTGGTATCTTTAACAATGCGCATGAATATAGCATTCCTCTTCCTGGTATCTTTAACAATGCGCATGAATATAGCATTCCTCTTCCTGGTATCTTTAACAATGCGCATGAATATAGCATTCCTCTTCCTGGTATCTTTAACAATGCGCATGAATATAGCATTCCTCTTCCTGGTATCTTTAACAATGCGCATGAATATAGCATTCCTCTTACTGGTATCTTTAACAATGCGCATGAATATAGCATTCCTCTTACTGGTATCTTTAACAATGCGCATGAATATAGCATGCCTGTTCCTGGTCCACCATCTTTAACAATGCGCATGCATATAGCATTCCTCTTCCTGAGTATCTTTAAAAATGCGCATGAATATTGCATTCTTCTTCCTGGTGTCTTTAACAAGTACGCGAATATTGCATTCCTCTTCCTTGTATCTTTAAAAAATGCACATGAATATTGCATTCCTCTTCCTGGTATCTTTAACAATGCGCATGAATATGGCATTCCTCTTCCTGGTATCTTTAACAATGCATGAATATAGCATTCCCTCTTCCTGGTATCTTTAACAATGCACGCAAGATATAGCATTCCTCTTCCTGGTACTCTTTAACAATGCGCATGAATATAGCATTTCCTCTTCCTGGTATCTTTAACAATGCATGAATACTAGCATTTCCTCTTCCTGGTATCTTTAACAATGCATGAATATGGCATTTCCTCTTCCTAATGCCTCTTTACCAATGCGCATGAATATAGCATTCTCTTCCTGAGTATCTTTAAAAAATACCTTGAATAGCATTCTCTTCTGGTTTCTTTAACAATGCGCATGAATACTGCTTGTTCCTCTTCCTGGTATCTTTAACATTGTATGAATATAGCATTCCTCTTCCTGGTATCTTTAACAATGCGCATGAATATAGCATTCCTCTTCCTGGTATCACAACATTGCGCATGAATATAGCATTTCCTCTTCTCAGTATCTTTAACAATGCGCATGAATATAACATTCCTCTTCCTGGTATCTTTAACAATGCGCATGATCATAGCATTGCTCTTCTGGTATCTTTAACAATGCGCATGAATATAGCATTCCTCTTCCTGATATCTTTAACAATGCACATAGATATAGCATTCCTCTTCCTAGTATCTTTAACAATGCGCATAGATACTAGCATTCCTCTTCTGGTATCTTTAACAATGCGCATGAATATAGCATTCCTCTTCCTGGTATCTTTAACAATGCGCATGAATATAGCCATTTCCTCTTCCTGGTATCTTTAACAATGCGCATGAATATAGCATTCCCTCTTCTAGTATCTTTAACAATGCATGAAATAGCATTCTCTTATAGTATCTTTTAACAATGCACTTAGATAGCAATTTCCTCTTCCTGGTATCTTTAACAATGCGCATGAATATTGCATTCCTCTATGGTATCTTTAACAATGCGCATGAATATAGCATTCCTCTTCCTGGTATCTTTAACAATGCGCATGAATATAGCATTCCCTCTTCCTGGTATCTTTAACAATGCGCATGAATACTGCTTGTTCCTCTTTATAGTATCTTTAACAATGCGCATGAATATAGCATTCCTCTTCCTAGTATCTTTAACAATGCGCATGAATATAGCATTCCTCTTCCTGGTATCTTTAACAATGCGCATGGTCTGTAATATCTTCATTATCTTCTTTATTTGCGCATGAATATAGCATTCCTCTTCCTGAGTATCTTTAACAATGCACACGAATATAACATTCCTATTTATAGTATAACTGCTAATGCATATGAATATAGCATTCTCTTCCTGAAGTATCTTTATGACACGCATGAATATAGCATTCCTCTTCCTGGTATCTGTAACAATGCGCATGAATAGCATTCCCTCTTCTAATTATCTTCACTATACGCATGAATATAGCATTCCTCTTCTAATATCTTTAACAATGCCCTTGAATATAGCATTCTCTTATATCTTTTAACAATGCATGAATATGGCATTCCTCTTCCACCAGGTATCGCTAACAATGCGCAGATATGCTTGTTCATCTTCCTAGTATCTTTAACAATGCACATGAATATAGCATTCCTCTTCTGAGTATCTTTAACAATGCGCATGAATATAGCATTTCCTCTTCTGGTATCTTTAACAATGCGCATGAATATAGCATTTCTCTTCCTGAAACATCTTTAACAATGCATGAATATGCTTGTTCCTCTTCCTGATATTTTAACAATGCACATGAATATAGCATTTCACCTCTTCCTGAGTATCTTTAACAATGCGCATAGATATAGCATTCCTCTTCCTAGTATCTTTAACAATGCGCATGAATATAGCATTCCTCTTCCTGGTATCTTTAACAATGCGCATGAATATGCATTTACCTCTTCCTGGTATCTTTAACAATGCGCATGAATACTGTATTCCTCTTTATAGTATCTTTAACAATGCGCATGAATATAGCATTCCTCTTCCTGGTTTATCTTTACCAATGCATGAAATAGCATTCTCTTCCTGGTATCTGCTAACAATGCGCATGAATATAGCATTCCTTTTCCTGGTATATTTAACAATACATGAATATAGCATTCCTCTTCCTGGTATCTTTAACAATACGCATGAATATAGCATTCCTCTTCCTATTATCTTGTAAGTACCATGAATAGCATTATCACCTGATATCTTTAACAATGCGCATGAATATAGCATTCCTCTTCCCTGGTATCTTTAACAATGCACCTTGAATATAGCATTCTCTTCTAGTATCTTTACCAATGCACATGAATATAGCATTCCTCTTCCTGGTATCTGTAACAATGCATGAATACTAGCATTCTCTTCTGGTATCTGTAACAATGCACCTTGAATATAGCATTCCTCTTCCTGGTATCTTTAACAATGCACATGAATATAGCATTCCTATTCCTGGTATCTTTAACATTGCATAAATCTGCTTATTCCTCTTCCTGGTATCTTCATATTGCATAGTCTTCATTCTCTTCATAGTATCTTTAACAATGCGCATGAATATTGGAAATTTCTCTTCCTGAGTATCTTTTAACATTGCGCATGAATATAGCATTCCTCTTCATTATCTTTATTAGTACATGAACATAGCATTCCTCTTCTGATATCTTTAACAATGCGCATGAATATAGCATTCCTCTTCCTGAGTATCTTTAACAATGCGCATGAATATAGCATTCCTCTTCCTGGTATCTTTAACAATGCGCATGAATATAGCATTATCTTCCTAGTATCTTTAACAATGCGCATGAATATAGCATTCCTCTTCCTAGTATCTTTAACAATTCACATGAATATAGCATTCCTCTTCCTGGTATCTTTAACAATGCGCATGAATATAGCATTCCGCTTCCTGGTATCTTTAACAATGCGCATGAATATAGCATTCCTCTTCCTGGTATCTTTAACAATGCGCATGAATATAGCATTCCTCTTCCTGGTATCTTTAACAATGCGCATGAATATAGCATTCCTCTTCCTGGTATCTTTAACAATGCGCATGAATATAGCATTCCTCTTCCTGGTATATTTAACAATGCGCATGAATATAGCATTCCTCTTCCTGGTATCTTTACCAATGCACATGAATATAGCATTCCTCTTCCTGGTATCTTTAACAATGCACATGAATATAGCATTCCTCTTCCTGGTATCTTTAACAATGCACATGAATATAGCATTCCTCTTCCTGGTATCTTTAACAATGCGCATGAATATAGCATTCCTCTTCCTGGTATCTTTAACAATGCACATGAATATAGCATTCCTCTTCCTGGTATCTTTAACAATGCGCATGAATATAGCATTCCTCTTCCTGGTATCTTTAACAATGCGCATGAATATAGCCTTCCTCTTCCTGGTATCTTTAACAATGCACATGAATATAGCATTCCTCTTCCTGGTATCTTAACAATGCGCATGAATATAGCATTCCTCTTCCCGGTGTCTTTAACAATATGAATATAGCATTCCTCTTCCTGGTATCTTTAACAATGCGCATGAATAGCATTCCTCTTCCGGTATCTTTAACAATGCGCATGAATATAGCATTCCTCTTCCTGGTATCTTTAACAATGCGCATGAATATAGCATTCCCTTCTTATAAAGTATCTTTTAACAATGCGCATGAATATAGCATTCCTCTTCCTGGTATATTTAACAATGTGCATGAATATAGCATTTATATATTATAAATGTCTTTAACAATGCGCATGAATATAAGCATTCTCTCTATGACATCTTTAAATACATGAACCAGCATTCTCTTCCTGGTAGCTTTAACAATGCGCATGAATTCAACATTCCTGCTTCTGGTAAACTTTAACAATGCATAGACTATTATTTCCCTCTTTCACTGATATCTTCAGCAGCTCCCTTTGAATGGCGTTACTCGCTTACCTGGTATCTTTAACAATGCGCATGAATATAGCATTCCTCTTCGGTACATATCTTTAACAAGTAACATGAATTTAGCATTCCTCTTCCTGGTATCTTTAACAATGCGCATGAATATAGCATTCTGTTCCTGAGTATCTTTAACAATGCACATGGATATAACATTCTCTTCCTGGTATCTTTAACAATGCGCATGAATATAGCAACTGTCTTCCTAAAGTATCACCAACAATGCGCATGAATATAGCATTCCTCTTCCTGGTATCTTTAACAATGCGCATGAATAAAGCATTATCTTTATAATGTCCTTTTAACATTTAACATGAATATAACATTCCTCTTAATTCCTCCTTTAACATTGCGCATGAATATAGCATTCCTCTTCCTAGTATCACTAACAATGCGCATGAATATAGCATTCCTCTTCCTGGTATCTTTAACAATGCGCATGAATATAGCATTCTCTTCCTGGTATCTTTAAAAGTAAGCATGAATATTTAGGAAATTTCCTCTTCCTGGTATCTTTAACAATGCGCATGAATATTGCATTCCTCTTCCTTGTATCTTTAACAAGCGCATACAGATATTGCATTCCTCTTCCTGGTATCTTTGACAATGCGCATGAATATAGCATTCCTCTTCCTGGTATCTTTAACAATGCGCATGAATACGCATTCCTCTTCCTGGTATCTTTAACAATGCCTGTAAGTGTCGCATTCTCTTTCCTGGTATCTTTAACATTGCGCATGAATATAACATTCCTCACTTCCCATTATCTTGTATTGCGCATGAATATAGCATTCCTCTTCCTGGTATCTTTAACAATGAATATAGCATTCTCCTAAAGTATCTTTAATAATGCATATGAATATAGCATTTATCATTCTTTTATGAAACGCCTTTCGAATAGCATTCTGCTCTTCCTATTCCTCTGTAACAATGCGCATGAATATAGCATTCCTCTTCCTGGTATCTTTAACAATGCGCATGAATATAGCATTCCTCTTCCTGGTATCTTTAACAATGCGCATGAATATAGCATTCCCCTCTTCCTGGTATCTTTAACAATGCGCATGAATATAGCATTCCTCTTCCTGGTATCTTTAACAATGCGCATGAATATAGCATTCCTCTTCCTGGTATCTTAAAAAATGCGCATGAATAGCATTCCTCTTCCTGAGTATCTTTAACAATGCGCATGAATATAGCATTCCTCTTCCTAGTATGTGCCAACAATCTGCATGAATATGAGCTATCTTCCTGGTATCTTTAACATTGCGCATGAATATAGCATTCCTCTTCCTAGTATCTTTAACAATGCGCATGAATATAGCATCTTCCTGGTATCTTTAACAATGCATATGATGTAGCATTTCCTCTTCTGGTATATTTCTCATGCACTTAGACCTAGCATTCCTCTTCCTGGTATCTGTAACAATGCGCATGAATATAGCATTCCTCTTCCCTGAGTATCTTTAACAATGCGCATGAATATAGCATTCCTCTTCCTGGTATCTTTAACAATGCGCATGAATATAACATTCCTCTTCTTCCTGGTATCTTTAACAATGCACATGAATATAGCATTCCCTACTATAATTATCTTTAAAAATATGATACTAGCATTCCTCTTCCTGGTATCTTTAACAATGCGCATGAATACTGCTTGTTCACTCTTCCTGGTATCTTTAACAATGCGCATGAATATAGCATTCCTCTTCCTGGTATCTTTAACAATGCGCATGAATATAGCATTCCTCTTCCTGGTATCTTTAACATTGCGCATGAATATAGCATTCCTCTTCCTGGTATCTTTAACAATGCGCATGAATATAGCATTCCTCTTCCTGGTATCTTTAACAATGCATATGAATATAGCATTCTCTTCTAGTAAATATCTTTAACAATGCGCATGAATGTAGCATTCCTCTTCCTGGTATCTGTAACAATGCGCATGAATATAGCATTCCTCTTCCTGGTATCTTTAACAATGCGCATGAATATTGCATTCCTCTTCCTGGTATCTTTAACAATGCGCATGAATATAGCATTCCTCTTCCTGGTATCTTTAACAATGCGCATGAATATAGCATTCCTCTTCCTAGCATCTTGTAATCTGCATAGATAGCATTCCTCTTCTGAGTATCTTTAACAATGCGCATGAATATAGCATTCACTCTTCACCTGGTATCTTTAACAATGCGCATGAATATAGCATTTCTCTTACAAGTATCTTTAACAATGCGCATGAATATAGCATTCCTCTTCCTGGTATCTGCTGATACATAACTTCTGAATATTGCATTCCTCTTCCACCAAAACCTCTATGATACCCTTAGATGTAACGTTTCTATCTTCTCGTCTTTAACAAATACTTATAAATGCTTGTCCTCCTTCTAGTCTTTTAACAAATGCGCATGAATATAGCATTCCTCTTCCATTAATCTTAACAAACATGAATATAGCATTCCTCTTCCTGGTATCTTTAAAAATGCGCATGAATATAGCATTCCTCTTCCTGGTATCTTCAACAATGCCTGAATATAGCATTCCTCTTCCTGGTATCTTTAACAATGCGCATGAATATAGCATTCCTCTTCCTGGTATCTTTAACAATGCGCATGAATATAGCATTTATATACAATGTCTTCTTCAACATGCGCATGAATATAGCATTCCTCTTCCTGGTATCTTTAACAATGCGCATGAATATAGCATTCCTCTTCCTGGTATCTTTAACAATGCATATGAATATAGCATTCCTCTTCCTGGTATCTTTAACAATGCGCATGAATATAGTACATCTTCCTGGTATCTGTAACAATGCACTTAAATGTCTATGATCCCACTCTTCCTGGTATCTCTAACAATGCGCATGAATATAGCATTCCTCTTCCTAAAATATCTTTTAACAATCACGCATGAATATAGCATTCCTCTTCCCTGAGTATCTTGCTTTATTTGCTTGAATATTGCATTCCTCTTCCTGGTATCTTCGCTGTCACCTTGAGATATAGCATTCCTCTTCCTGGTAACTTTAACAATGCGCATGAATATAGCATTCCTCTTCCTGGTATCTTTAACAATGCGCACCGTATTGCATTCTCTATAATCTTTAACAGTACGTTGTATTCCTCTTCCTGGTATCTTTAACAATGCACATGAATATAATTTCTCTTGCATAATGCTTTAACAATTGTATGAATAACATCATTCTATCATACGAGCATATCTTCATAATGCGCATGAATAACAATTCATATTATATTATCTTTAACATTGCGCATGAATATAGCATTCCTCTTCCTGGTATCTTTAACATTGCGCATGAATATTGCATTCCTCTTCCTGGTATCTTTAACAATGCACATGAATATAGCATTCCTCTTCCTGGTATCTTTAACATTGCGCATGAATATAGCATTCCTCTTCCTGGTATCTTTAACAATGCGCATGAATATTGCATTCCTCTTCCTGGAATCTTTAACAATGCGCATGAATATTGCATTCCTCTTCCTGGTATCTTTAACAATGCGCATGAATATTGCATTCCTCTTCCTGGTATCTTTAACAATGCGCATGAATATAGCATTCCTCTTCCTGGTATCTTTAACAATGCGCATAAATATAGCATTCCTCTTCCTGGTATCTTTAACATTGCGCATGAATATAGCATTCCTCTTCCTGGTATCTTTAACAATGCGCATGAATATAGCATTCCTCTTCCTGGTATCTTTAACAATGCATATGAATATAGCATTCCTCTTCCTGGTATCTTTAACAATGCACATGAATATAGCATTCCTCTTCCTGGTATCTTTAACAATGCGCATGAATATAGCATTCCTCTTCCTGGTATCTGTAACAATGCGCATGAACATAGCATTCCTCTTCCTGGTATCTTTAACAATGCGCATGAATATAGCATTCCTCTTCCTGGTATCTTTAACAATGCATATGAATATAGCATTCCTCTTCCTGGTATCGAAGTTACATTGTTCCTGTCCTATCTCTGGGCCGATTCTGCTGCGTGCTGTTTTCATGAGAATCCGGATGATGAGTTTTGTTATGTGGCTCATTAAACTGATTGTTCGATGGAGCTCACATTCCTTTGTACCTGGATTCTTAGGTAGTGCTATGAAGATTGATCTGCTTGGGTCCTCCGGTATGTTGCCGCAGTTGTAGATTTCGTTTATTATTTCTGTTTGTCTGTCTACACCAAAGCCCTCTAGGGGCATCAACATCTCTAATACAATCCCATCTGACCCCGCTGTTTTGTTTCTCTTCAATTTGGCCATTGTCGATTCCATTTCGGTTTTTAATATTTCTGGTCCATCCATAGTTTTGTGCATTGTTGATCGCTCTCCCTTGTTGTAGAAGAGATCTCCGATGTAATCGTCCCATCTTTGAAGTATTTCTTTCTTTTTCTAGTATTAGTGTGCCATTTTTTTGCTTTTATACATCCCGTTGTGAGCATGTCCTTTGCCCTGTTGTAATATAACAATCTGGCCCCACCCGAGGAAGGCTGATGCAAGCGAGGGTGTTTCGGTCGTTGAAAGGAACGGATGTTTGTTTGACCTTATTTCCGGCAGTAGCGGAAATAACTACAGAGGCAAACAGGTGTTTCTGAGAATTACGTGGGCGTGCGTGGGCGAGGCAAAACCGGAAGAAAAAGTCCCGGTTCTGGAGATTATAAAAAGACCTCGGCGCACGGATTCACGACAGAAGAGAGTAGTAGTAGAGGAGCGACAGAGATCGGCCGGTGAAGAGAGACACTCCCGTCAACCCTTAGAAGCGCGCTCTCTCAATTCTCTGTCCCCTATGCTACACGGTTCATCGTCATTAATAAAAATATAACTCATATTTTTTATATATATGCGTGTTTGTTGTTTGTCTATATACAACACTGTTAGTTCCTTTATTTTTTGTGCATTTCTCGATTATTTGTTGTGCTCTTGCTCTCTACTTCGTCGCATTTGTAATTAATCATCATTCTTTAACCTGTCTACATTTGCTACGTATTTTCTTGTGTACTCTCTTATATTTGTTTACGATTGCACAGATTAGCTTAGACTTTTAGATCTGCACATGTGTTAGCATTGCCATATGACGTGCCAAGTCTCACTAATTTTTATTAAAAACTGTTGGGGTTAGAACAAAAACTCGATTTGCATATAATTCTGGCACACAATATATATGAGAACACCTGATTATATGTGGGTTGTGTTAATCTTGGATGTAGTCGATTGTGCATTCTTGAACTGATGTGCAGGGGGCTACGTAATAGTGAAAAGATTGGAAAAGAAAAAAACCCGAAAACACATCCTAAACAGGGAACAAAAAACCTGTTCAATAGATGTGGGTGGAGTGTGAACCGGGCGATATATATATATATAGTCATCCTCAGATAGATCTGTTTCGCAGTATCACAGCACATCAGTACGATTAGACATCCGATTGCTTTTAACCCAGGATTGAAACCCGACCGAATTGTCATCAATCAGCGATTCTACTTCTGACCTATTGCCGCTCGGTAGAAGGAGGAAGACTTTTAGCGTAGATGTATCATAGGCCAGTAACCAGAGTACTCTAATTCATGTATTGATCATTCTACCCATATGTGTACAGGTTAGTATCAAAATCCGAATGATATATACCGGTATATATATATATATATATATATATATAAGTGTGTGTGTGTGTGTGTATGCGCGCGCGCGCGTGTGTGTGTGTGTGTGCAATGTTTGTTAAGATGTATCGAATTTGAAATATACCAGCTCGTTTAGGTGTGAAAAGTGGATGGATACGTGTATACAAGCTCGTATTGTCTTTATACATACGGGTATATAAAAAATTGTTTATATATATATATATATATATATATATTGATTGATTGATTGTTTATTTACTTAGTTTTTGGTCATAATAAGTTAAGACCAATGTATATTTGTATTAAAATTTGTTCAATACAATTATATATATATATTTTTTAATCGGATCACCCCGAGCAATGCGGTAACGCCACTGGTGTGCATGGGGCTACGTAAGAGTGAAAAGAGTGAAAAGAAAGCCGGAAACCACATCCTGAACAGGAAACAAGGGATCAGCCTGTTAACCTGTTCAATAGACGTGGGTGGAGTGTGAACCGGGCGATAGATAGATCTATCTACTCCAATTATTGTAGAATTTTAGAATATTGTTCATTTTTAAACGAGTTATTACGCTATACCATAGCAATGCAGAAAAAGTAAATGACCCTGAAGAGTGAAGACAGCAAAATAATGACCTTCAAAGACTGCATGACTTAGATAACATTTCTCAGCTACTTCGCAAGCTTCTCCCCATTAAATCTCTCTCTATGTTTATTTAATATATATAACACTATCCCGTCTTACACACACACACACACACACACACACACACACACACATATATATATATATATATATATATATATACGAACGCAAGATTCATATGTGGGAATGAATAGAGGTAAGTCTGTAGGCATGTATAAGTATAAACCCAGTCCCATTTGTATGTACATATGTGGATATGTGCGCATGTGTGTATGTGGCTATGATTTAGTGTACATGGGTGTGTTAATGTGTAGGCTTACACGTACATACGTATCCACAGAACTGGGAGTAAACGTTTAATGACTTCGTGGTCAACATCTTCGCGACTGGTCTGGATACCCCCAACTGAGATGACGTCAATGTCTCTATTCTTAATCTTTTTACTTATTTTTCTCTCCAGTTAAAATTAAATGCTTATTCCGATAAAATGTTTGTACCGAATGGAAAGAATATTGTGTGGTTTGATGAAATGAGCTAATTTAGCTTATTGAAATGAATTATGATTTATAACCAATTTAAATGACGTGTTGAGTTTTCCTTTATAAATATCATATTGCTCTGCATAACATCCATTGAGCTCTCTATATAGATATAACACTTAATATTTTATATTAAGTTGATCTTGTTGGATTATCCCCACCGTTTACTGGACATATATATATATATATATATATATATATATATATATATATATATTTAATCGTATCACCCCGAGCAAGGCGGTAACGCCACTGATGTGCAGGGGGCTACGTAATCGTGAAAAGATTGGAAAAGAGAAAGCCGGAAACCACATCCTAAACAGGAACAAGGGATGAGCCTGTTAACCTGTTCAATAGATGTGGGTGGAGTGTGAACCGGGCGATAGATAGATCTATCTACGCCAATTAAATATATATATATATATATATATATATATATATATATAGTCATCCGCAGATAGATCTGTTTCGCAGTATCACAGCACATCAGTACGATTAGACATCCGATTTCTTTTAACCCAGGATTGAAACCCGATATTATTGTCATCAGTCAGCGATTCTACCTCTGAGCTATTGCCGCTCGGTAGAAGGAGGCAGACTTTGGGCGTAGATGTATCATAGGCCAGTAACCAGAGTACTCTAATTCATTATAGAATGATGTGTGTGTGTGTGTGTGTGTGTGTGTGTGGTGTGTGTGTGTGTGTGTGTGTGTAGATATCCAAGTGAATAACGAAAGTATTAACAAGGTGAAAAACATTAATTTAAAACAGTGCTCAATATAGAAATAGAGCTATGAATATTTATTATCAGTTATAGTTTAGAACATGTACAAATTATTATTTAATACAAAAGTGTACGTCATTGTTTCAACATCGGAAAAACAATGTCTCTTCACTTCTCATTACTTCCTTTTTGTTAAGCCCAAACGTTGAGTGACCCTTATATGTATCTATCTATATTTCACCTCCTATGTAAATTTGGGTATATTTCTCTCTGAGCCGTTATCATTGGCTCTCTCATCTTAGCTCTGTCTCTTTCTTTCTCTTCTGTTTTCTTCTTTGTTTTTTATATTTCGTGTCCACTTTTTACTCTGTTCCTTTTATTTTCCGTATCACTCTCTTTATTTCATTTGTATCTCTCTTTCCTTTTTTGTTTCCCATTTTTTTCGATTTCTTTTTTTTTTTCCCCTTCTTTTCTATCCTCTTTACCTCCTACCAAATTTTGGGTCTATTGCCCTATGAGCTGTTATCATCGGCTCTTTCTTTCTCTCCTGTCTTCCTACGCTCTTTATTTCCTATGTATTTTTTTCTGTTTTGTTTTACCCCCATTTCTTCGCTTATCTTTATTGTTTTCCCTTCTTTTCTATCTTCTTTACCTCCTACCAAATTTTGGGTCTATTGCCCTATGAGCTGTTATCATCGTCTCTTTCTTTCTGTCCTGTCTTCCTAAGCTCTTTATTTCCTATGTATTTTTTTCTGTTTTGTTTTACCCCCATTTCTTCGCTTATCTTTTTTGTTTTCCCTTCTTTTCTATCCTCTTTACCTCCTACCAAATTTTGGGTCTATTGCCCGACGAGCTGTTATCATCGGCTCTTTCTTTCTGTCCTGTCTTCCTACGCTCTTTATTTCCTATGTATTTTTTTCTGTTTTGTTTTACCCCCATTTCTTCGCTTATCTTTTTTGTTTTCCTTTCTTTTCTATCCTCTTTACCTCCTACCAAATTTTGGGTCTATTGCCCGACGAGCTGTTATCATCGTCTCTTTCTTTCTCTCCTGTCTTCCCAAGATCTTATTTCCTATGTATTTTTTTCTGTTTTGTTTTACCCCCATTTCTTCGCTTATCTTTTTTGTTTTCCCTTCTTTTCTATCCTCTTTACCTCCTACCAAATTTTGGGTCTATTGCCCGACGAGCTGTTATCATCGTCTCTTTCTTTCTCTCCTGTCTTCCTACGCTCTTTATTTCCTATGTATTTTTTTCTGTTTTGTTTTACCCCCATTTCTTCGCTTATCTTTTTTGTTTTCCCTTCTTTTCTATCCTCTTTACCTCCTACCAAATTTTGGGTCTATTGCCCTATGAGCTGTTATCATCGGCTCTTCCTTTCTCTCCTGTCTTCCTACGCTCTTTATTTCCTATGTATTTTTTCTGTTTTGTTTTACCCCCATTTCTTCGCTTATCTTTTTTGTTTTCCCTTCTTTTCTATCCTCTTAAACTCCTACCAAATTTTGGGTCTATTGCCCTATGAGCTGTTATCATCGGCTCTTTCTTTCTCTCCTGTCTTCCTACGCTCTTTATTTCCTATGTATTTTTTCTGTTTTGTTTTACCCCCATTTCTTCGCTTATCTTTTTTGTTTTCCCTTCTTTTCTATCCTCTTTACCTCCTATCAAATTTTGGGTCTATTGCCCTATGAGATGTTATCATTGTCTCTTTCTTTCTCTCCTGTCTTCCTACGATCTTTATTTCCTATGTATTTTTTTCTGTTTTGTTTTACCCCCATTTCTTCGCTTATCTTTTTTGTTTTTTCTTCTTTACTATCCTCTTTACCTCGTACCAAATTTTGGGTCTATTGCCCTATGAGCTGTTATCATCGGCTCTTTCTTTCTCTCCTGTCTTCCTACGATCTTTATTTCCTATGTATTTTTTCTGTTTTGTTTTACCCCCATTTCTTCGCTTATCTTTTTTGTTTTCCCTTCTTTTCTATCCTCTTTACCTCCTACCAAATTTTGGGTCTGTTGCCCTATGAGCTGTTATCATCGGCTCTTTCTTTCTCTCCTGTCTTCCTACGATCTTTATTTCCTACGTATTTTTTCTGTTTTGTTTTACCCCCATTTCTTCGCTTATCTTTTTTGTTTTCCCTTCTTTTCTATCCTCTTTACCTCCTATCAAATTTTGGGTCTATTGCCCTATGAGCTGTTATCATCGGCTATTTCTTTCTCTCCTGTCTTCCTACGCTCTTTATTTCCTATGTATTTTTTTCTGTTTTGTTTTACCCCCATTTCTTCGCTTATCTTTTTTGTTTTTTCTTCTTTTCTATCCTCTTTACCTCGTACCAAATTTTGGGTCTATTGCCCTATGAGCTGTTATCATCGGCTCTTTCTTTCTCTCCTGTCTTCCTACGCTCTTTATTTCCTATGTATTTTTTTTCTGTTTTGTTTTACCCCCATTTCTTCGCTTATCTTTTTTGTTTTCCCTTCTTTTCTATCCTCTTTACCTCGTACCAAATTTTGGGTCTATTGCCCTATGAGCTGTTATCATCGTCTCTTTCTTTCTCTCCTGTCTTCCTACGCTCTTTAATTCCTATGTATTTTTTTCTGTTTTGTTTTACCCCCATTTCTTCGCTTATCTTTTTTGTTTTCCCTTCTTTTCTATCCTCTTTACCTCCTACCAAATTTTGGGTCTATTGCCCGACGAGCTGTTATCATCGTCTCTTTCTTTCTGTCCTGTCTTCCTACGCTCTTTATTTCCTATGTATTTTTTTCTGTTTTGTTTTACCCCCATTTCTTCGCTTATCTTTTTTGTTTTCCCTTTTTTCTATCCTCTTCACCTCCAACGAAATTTTGGGTCTATTTCCCTATGAGCTGTTATCATCGTCTCTTTCTTTCTCTCCTGTCTTCCTACGCTCTTTATTTTCTATGTATTTTTTTCTGTTTTGTTTTACCCCCATTTCTTCGCTTATCTTTTTTGTTTTCCCTTCTTTTCTATCCTCTTTACCTCCAACCAAATTTTGGGTCTATTGCCCTATGAGCTGTTATCATCGTCTCTTTCTTTCTGTCCTGTCTTCCTACGCTCTTTATTTCCTATGTATTTTTTTCTGTTTTGTTTTACCCCCATTTCTTCGCTTATCTTTTTTGTTTTCCCTTCTTTTCTATCCTCTTTACCTCCAACCAAATTTTGGGTCTATTTCCCTATGAGCTGTTATCATCGTCTCTTTCTTTCTCTCCTGTCTTCCTACGCTCTTTATTTCCTATGTATTTTTTTCTGTTTTGTTTTACCCCCATTTCTTCGCTTATCTTTTTTGTTTTCCCTTCTTTTCTATCCTCTTTACCTCCAACCAAATTTTGGGTCTATTTCCCTATGAGCTGTTATCATCGTCTCTTTCTTTCTCTCCTGTCTTCCTACGCTCTTTATTTCCTATGTATTTTTTTCTGTTTTGTTTTACCCCCATTTCTTCGCTTATCTTTTTTGTTTTCCCTTCTTTTCTATCCTCTTTACCTCCAACCAAATTTTGGGTCTATTGCGCTAAGAGCTGTTATCATCGTCTCTTTCTTTCTGTCCTGTCTTCCTACGCTCTTTATTTCCTATGTATTTTTTTCTGTTTTGTTTTACCCCCATTTCTTCGCTTATCTTTTTTGTTTTCCCTTCTTTTCTATCCTCTTTACCTCCTACCAAATTTTGGGTCTATTGCCCTATGAGCTGTTATCATCGGCTCTTCCTTTCTCTCCTGTCTTCCTACGCTCTTTATTTCCTATGTATTTTTTCTGTTTTGTTTTACCCCCATTTCTTCGCTTATCTTTTTTGTTTTCCCTTCTTTTCTATCCTCTTAAACTCCTACCAAATTTTGGGTCTATTGCCCTATGAGCTGTTATCATCGGCTCTTTCTTTCTCTCCTGTCTTCCTACGCTCTTTATTTCCTATGTATTTTTTTCTGTTTTGTTTTACCCCCATTTCTTCACTTATCTTTTTTGTTTTCCCTTCTTTACTATCCTCTTTACCTCGTACCAAATTTTGGGTCTATTGCCCTATGAGCTGTTATCATCGGCTCTTTCTTTCTCTCCTGTCTTCCTACGCACTTTATTTCCTATGTATTATTTCTGTTTTGTTTTACCCCCATTTCTTCACTTATCTTTTTTGTTTTCCATTCTTTTCTATCCTCTTTACCTCCTACCAAATTTTGGGACTATTTCCCTATGAGCTGTTATCATCGGCTCTTTCTTTCTGTCCTGTCTTCCTACGCTCTTTATTTCCTATGTATTTTTTTCTGTTTTGTTTTACCCCCATTTCTTCACTTATCTTTTTTGTTTTCCCTTCTTTTCTATCATCTTTACCTCCTACCAAATTTTGTGTCTATTGCCCGACGAGCTGTTATCATCGTCTCTTTCTTTCTGTCCTGTCTTCCTACGCTCTTTATTTCCTATGTATTTTTTTCTGTTTTGTTTTACCCCCATTTCTTCACTTATCTTTTTTGTTTTCCCTTCTTTTCTATCCTCTTTACCTCCTACCAAATTTTGGGACTATTTCCCTATGAGCTGTTATCATCGACTCTTTCTTTCTGTCCTGTCTTCCTACGCTCTTTATTTCCTATGTATTTTTTTCTGTTTTGTTTTACACCCATTTCTTCACTTATGGTTTTTGTTTTCCCTTCTTTTCTATCCTCTCTACCTCGTACCAAATTTTGGGTCTATTGCCCTATGAGCTGTTATCATCGGCTCGTTCTTTCTCTCCTGTCTTCCTACGCTCTTTATTTCCTATGTATTTTTTTCTGTTTTGTTTTACCCCATTTCTTCACTTATATTTTTTGTTTTCCCTTCTTTTCTATCCTCTTTACCTCCTATCAAATTTTGGGTCTATTGCCCTATGAGCTGTTATCATCGTCTCTTTCTTTCTCTCCTGTCTTCCTACGCTCTTTATTTCCTATGTATTTTTTTCTGTTTTGTTTTACCCCCATTTCTTCACTTATCTTTTTTGTTTTCCCTTCTTTTCTATCCTCTTTACCTCCTACCAAATTTTGGGACTATTTCCCTATGAGCTGTTATCATCGACTCTTTCTTTCTGTCCTGTCTTCCTACGCTCTTTATTTCCTATGTATTTTTTCTGTTTTGTTTTACACCCATTTCTTCACTTATGTTTTTTGTTTTCCCTTCTTTTCTATCCTCTTTACCTCGTACCAAATTTTGGGTCTATTGCCCTATGAGCTGTTATCATCGGCTCGTTCTTTCTCTCCTGTCTTCCTACGCTCTTTATTTCCTATGTATTTTTTTCTGTTTTGTTTTACCCCCATTTCTTCACTTATCTTTTTTGTTTTCCCTTCTTTTCTATCCTCTTTACCTCCTACCAAATTTTGGGACTATTTCCCTATGAGCTGTTATCATCGACTCTTTCTTTCTGTCCTGTCTTCCTACGCTCTTTATTTCCTATGTATTTTTTTCTGTTTTGTTTTACACCCATTTTTCACTTATGGTTTTTGTTTTCCCTTCTTTTCTATCCTCTCTACCTCGTACCAAATTTTGGGTCTATTGCCCTATGAGCTGTTATCATCGGCTCGTTCTTTCTCTCCTGTCTTCCTACGCTCTTTATTTCCTATGTATTTTTTTCTGTTTTGTTTTACCCCATTTCTTCACTTATATATTTTGTTTTCCCTTCTTTTCTATCCTCTTTACCTCCTATCAAATTTTGGGTCTATTGCCCTATGAGCTGTTATCATCGTCTATTTCTTTCTCTCCTGTCTTCCTACGCTCTTTATTTCCTATGTATTTTTTTCTGTTTTGTTTTACCCCCATTTCTTCACTTATCTTTTTTGTTTTCCCTTCTTTTCTATCCTCTTTACCTCCTACCAAATTTTGGGACTATTTCCCTATGAGCTGTTATCATCGACTCTTTCTTTCTGTCCTGTCTTCCTACGCTCTTTATTTCCTATGTATTTTTTCTGTTTTGTTTTACACCCATTTCTTCACTTATGTTTTTTGTTTTCCCTTCTTTTCTATCCTCTTTACCTCGTACCAAATTTTGGGTCTATTGCCCTATGAGCTGTTATCATCGGCTCGTTCTTTCTCTCCTGTCTTCCTACGCTCTTTATTTCCTATGTATTTTTTTCTGTTTTGTTTTACCCCCATTTCTTCACTTATATTTTTTGTTTTCCCTTCTTTTCTATCCTCTTTACCTCCTATCAAATTTTGGGTCTATTGCCCTATGAGCTGTTATCATCGTCTCTTGCTTTCTCTCCTGTCTTCCTACGCTCTTTATTTCCTATGTATTTTTTTCTGTTTTGTTTTACCCCCATTTCTTCACTTATCTTTTTTGTTTTCCCTTCTTTACTATCCTCTTTACCTCGTACCAAATTTTGGGTCTATTGCCCTATGAGCTGTTATCATCGGCTCTTTCTTTCTCTCCTGTCTTCCTACGCTCTTTATTTCCTATGTATTATTTCTGTTTTGTTTTACCCCCATTTCTTCACTTATCTTTTTTGTTTTCCCTTCTTTTCTATCCTCTTTACCTCCTACCAAATTTTGGGTCTATTGCCCGACGAGCTGTTATCATCGGCTCTTTCTTTCTGTCCTGTCTTCCTACGCTCTTTATTTCCTATGTATTTTTTTCTGTTTTGTTTTACCCCCATTTCTTCGCTTATCTTTTTTGTTTTCCTTTCTTTTCTATCCTCTTTACCTCCTACCAAATTTTGGGTCTATTGCCCGACGAGCTGTTATCATCGTCTCTTTCTTTCTCTCCTGTCTTCCCAAGATCTTATTTCCTATGTATTTTTTTCTGTTTTGTTTTACCCCCATTTCTTCGCTTATCTTTTTTGTTTTCCCTTCTTTTCTATCCTCTTTACCTCCTACCAAATTTTGGGTCTATTGCCCGACGAGCTGTTATCATCGTCTCTTTCTTTCTCTCCTGTCTTCCTACGCTCTTTATTTCCTATGTATTTTTTTCTGTTTTGTTTTACCCCCATTTCTTCGCTTATCTTTTTTGTTTTCCCTTCTTTTCTATCCTCTTTACCTCCTACCAAATTTTGGGTCTATTGCCCTATGAGCTGTTATCATCGGCTCTTCCTTTCTCTCCTGTCTTCCTACGCTCTTTATTTCCTATGTATTTTTTCTGTTTTGTTTTACCCCCATTTCTTCGCTTATCTTTTTTGTTTTCCCTTCTTTTCTATCCTCTTAAACTCCTACCAAATTTTGGGTCTATTGCCCTATGAGCTGTTATCATCGGCTCTTTCTTTCTCTCCTGTCTTCCTACGCTCTTTATTTCCTATGTATTTTTTCTGTTTTGTTTTACCCCCATTTCTTCGCTTATCTTTTTTGTTTTCCCTTCTTTTCTATCCTCTTTACCTCCTATCAAATTTTGGGTCTATTGCCCTATGAGATGTTATCATTGTCTCTTTCTTTCTCTCCTGTCTTCCTACGATCTTTATTTCCTATGTATTTTTTTCTGTTTTGTTTTACCCCCATTTCTTCGCTTATCTTTTTTGTTTTTTCTTCTTTACTATCCTCTTTACCTCGTACCAAATTTTGGGTCTATTGCCCTATGAGCTGTTATCATCGGCTCTTTCTTTCTCTCCTGTCTTCCTACGATCTTTATTTCCTATGTATTTTTTCTGTTTTGTTTTACCCCCATTTCTTCGCTTATCTTTTTTGTTTTCCCTTCTTTTCTATCCTCTTTACCTCCTACCAAATTTTGGGTCTGTTGCCCTATGAGCTGTTATCATCGGCTCTTTCTTTCTCTCCTGTCTTCCTACGATCTTTATTTCCTACGTATTTTTTCTGTTTTGTTTTACCCCCATTTCTTCGCTTATCTTTTTTGTTTTCCCTTCTTTTCTATCCTCTTTACCTCCTATCAAATTTTGGGTCTATTGCCCTATGAGCTGTTATCATCGGCTATTTCTTTCTCTCCTGTCTTCCTACGCTCTTTATTTCCTATGTATTTTTTTCTGTTTTGTTTTACCCCCATTTCTTCGCTTATCTTTTTTGTTTTTTCTTCTTTTCTATCCTCTTTACCTCGTACCAAATTTTGGGTCTATTGCCCTATGAGCTGTTATCATCGGCTCTTTCTTTCTCTCCTGTCTTCCTACGCTCTTTATTTCCTATGTATTTTTTTTCTGTTTTGTTTTACCCCCATTTCTTCGCTTATCTTTTTTGTTTTCCCTTCTTTTCTATCCTCTTTACCTCGTACCAAATTTTGGGTCTATTGCCCTATGAGCTGTTATCATCGTCTCTTTCTTTCTCTCCTGTCTTCCTACGCTCTTTAATTCCTATGTATTTTTTTCTGTTTTGTTTTACCCCCATTTCTTCGCTTATCTTTTTTGTTTTCCCTTCTTTTCTATCCTCTTTACCTCCTACCAAATTTTGGGTCTATTGCCCGACGAGCTGTTATCATCGTCTCTTTCTTTCTGTCCTGTCTTCCTACGCTCTTTATTTCCTATGTATTTTTTTCTGTTTTGTTTTACCCCCATTTCTTCGCTTATCTTTTTTGTTTTCCCTTTTTTCTATCCTCTTCACCTCCAACGAAATTTTGGGTCTATTTCCCTATGAGCTGTTATCATCGTCTCTTTCTTTCTCTCCTGTCTTCCTACGCTCTTTATTTTCTATGTATTTTTTTCTGTTTTGTTTTACCCCCATTTCTTCGCTTATCTTTTTTGTTTTCCCTTCTTTTCTATCCTCTTTACCTCCAACCAAATTTTGGGTCTATTGCCCTATGAGCTGTTATCATCGTCTCTTTCTTTCTGTCCTGTCTTCCTACGCTCTTTATTTCCTATGTATTTTTTTCTGTTTTGTTTTACCCCCATTTCTTCGCTTATCTTTTTTGTTTTCCCTTCTTTTCTATCCTCTTTACCTCCAACCAAATTTTGGGTCTATTTCCCTATGAGCTGTTATCATCGTCTCTTTCTTTCTCTCCTGTCTTCCTACGCTCTTTATTTCCTATGTATTTTTTTCTGTTTTGTTTTACCCCCATTTCTTCGCTTATCTTTTTTGTTTTCCCTTCTTTTCTATCCTCTTTACCTCCAACCAAATTTTGGGTCTATTTCCCTATGAGCTGTTATCATCGTCTCTTTCTTTCTCTCCTGTCTTCCTACGCTCTTTATTTCCTATGTATTTTTTTCTGTTTTGTTTTACCCCCATTTCTTCGCTTATCTTTTTTGTTTTCCCTTCTTTTCTATCCTCTTTACCTCCAACCAAATTTTGGGTCTATTGCGCTAAGAGCTGTTATCATCGTCTCTTTCTTTCTGTCCTGTCTTCCTACGCTCTTTATTTCCTATGTATTTTTTTCTGTTTTGTTTTACCCCCATTTCTTCGCTTATCTTTTTTGTTTTCCCTTCTTTTCTATCCTCTTTACCTCCTACCAAATTTTGGGTCTATTGCCCTATGAGCTGTTATCATCGGCTCTTCCTTTCTCTCCTGTCTTCCTACGCTCTTTATTTCCTATGTATTTTTTCTGTTTTGTTTTACCCCCATTTCTTCGCTTATCTTTTTTGTTTTCCCTTCTTTTCTATCCTCTTAAACTCCTACCAAATTTTGGGTCTATTGCCCTATGAGCTGTTATCATCGGCTCTTTCTTTCTCTCCTGTCTTCCTACGCTCTTTATTTCCTATGTATTTTTTTCTGTTTTGTTTTACCCCCATTTCTTCACTTATCTTTTTTGTTTTCCCTTCTTTACTATCCTCTTTACCTCGTACCAAATTTTGGGTCTATTGCCCTATGAGCTGTTATCATCGGCTCTTTCTTTCTCTCCTGTCTTCCTACGCACTTTATTTCCTATGTATTATTTCTGTTTTGTTTTACCCCCATTTCTTCACTTATCTTTTTTGTTTTCCATTCTTTTCTATCCTCTTTACCTCCTACCAAATTTTGGGACTATTTCCCTATGAGCTGTTATCATCGGCTCTTTCTTTCTGTCCTGTCTTCCTACGCTCTTTATTTCCTATGTATTTTTTTCTGTTTTGTTTTACCCCCATTTCTTCACTTATCTTTTTTGTTTTCCTTCTTCTTTTCTATCATCTTTACCTCCTACCAAATTTTGTGTCTATTGCCCGACGAGCTGTTATCATCGTCTCTTTCTTTCTGTCCTGTCTTCCTACGCTCTTTATTTCCTATGTATTTTTTTCTGTTTTGTTTTACCCCCATTTCTTCACTTATCTTTTTTGTTTTCCCTTCTTTTCTATCCTCTTTACCTCCTACCAAATTTTGGGACTATTTCCCTATGAGCTGTTATCATCGACTCTTTCTTTCTGTCCTGTCTTCCTACGCTCTTTATTTCCTATGTATTTTTTTCTGTTTTGTTTTACACCCATTTCTTCACTTATGGTTTTTGTTTTCCCTTCTTTTCTATCCTCTCTACCTCGTACCAAATTTTGGGTCTATTGCCCTATGAGCTGTTATCATCGGCTCGTTCTTTCTCTCCTGTCTTCCTACGCTCTTTATTTCCTATGTATTTTTTTCTGTTTTGTTTTACCCCATTTCTTCACTTATATTTTTTGTTTTCCCTTTTTTCTTTTCTATCCTCTTTACCTCCTATCAAATTTTGGGTCTATTGCCCTATGAGCTGTTATCATCGTCTCTTTCTTTCTCTCCTGTCTTCCTACGCTCTTTATTTCCTATGTATTTTTTTCTGTTTTGTTTTACCCCCATTTCTTCACTTATCTTTTTTGTTTTCCCTTCTTTTCTATCCTCTTTACCTCCTACCAAATTTTGGGACTATTTCCCTATGAGCTGTTATCATCGACTCTTTCTTTCTGTCCTGTCTTCCTACGCTCTTTATTTCCTATGTATTTTTTCTGTTTTGTTTTACACCCATTTCTTCACTTATGTTTTTTGTTTTCCCTTCTTTTCTATCCTCTTTACCTCGTACCAAATTTTGGGTCTATTGCCCTATGAGCTGTTATCATCGGCTCGTTCTTTCTCTCCTGTCTTCCTACGCTCTTTATTTCCTATGTATTTTTTTCTGTTTTGTTTTACCCCCATTTCTTCACTTATCTTTTTTGTTTTCCCTTCTTTTCTATCCTCTTTACCTCCTACCAAATTTTGGGACTATTTCCCTATGAGCTGTTATCATCGACTCTTTCTTTCTGTCCTGTCTTCCTACGCTCTTTATTTCCTATGTATTTTTTTCTGTTTTGTTTTACACCCATTTTTCACTTATGGTTTTTGTTTTCCCTTCTTTTCTATCCTCTCTACCTCGTACCAAATTTTGGGTCTATTGCCCTATGAGCTGTTATCATCGGCTCGTTCTTTCTCTCCTGTCTTCCTACGCTCTTTATTTCCTATGTATTTTTTTCTGTTTTGTTTTACCCCATTTCTTCACTTATATATTTTGTTTTCCCTTCTTTTCTATCCTCTTTACCTCCTATCAAATTTTGGGTCTATTGCCCTATGAGCTGTTATCATCGTCTATTTCTTTCTCTCCTGTCTTCCTACGCTCTTTATTTCCTATGTATTTTTTTCTGTTTTGTTTTACCCCCATTTCTTCACTTATCTTTTTTGTTTTCCCTTCTTTTCTATCCTCTTTACCTCCTACCAAATTTTGGGACTATTTCCCTATGAGCTGTTATCATCGACTCTTTCTTTCTGTCCTGTCTTCCTACGCTCTTTATTTCCTATGTATTTTTTCTGTTTTGTTTTACACCCATTTCTTCACTTATGTTTTTTGTTTTCCCTTCTTTTCTATCCTCTTTACCTCGTACCAAATTTTGGGTCTATTGCCCTATGAGCTGTTATCATCGGCTCGTTCTTTCTCTCCTGTCTTCCTACGCTCTTTATTTCCTATGTATTTTTTTCTGTTTTGTTTTACCCCCATTTCTTCACTTATATTTTTTGTTTTCCCTTCTTTTCTATCCTCTTTACCTCCTATCAAATTTTGGGTCTATTGCCCTATGAGCTGTTATCATCGTCTCTTGCTTTCTCTCCTGTCTTCCTACGCTCTTTATTTCCTATGTATTTTTTTCTGTTTTGTTTTACCCCCATTTCTTCACTTATCTTTTTTGTTTTCCCTTCTTTACTATCCTCTTTACCTCGTACCAAATTTTGGGTCTATTGCCCTATGAGCTGTTATCATCGGCTCTTTCTTTCTCTCCTGTCTTCCTACGCTCTTTATTTCCTATGTATTATTTCTGTTTTGTTTTACCCCCATTTCTTCACTTATCTTTTTTGTTTTCCCTTCTTTTCTATCCTCTTTACCTCCTACCAAATTTTGGGACTATTTCCCTATGAGCTGTTATCATGGGCTCTTTCTTTCTGTCCTGTCTTCCTACGCTCTTTATTTCCTATGTATATTTTTCTGTTTTGTTTTACCCCCATTTCTTCACTTATCTTTTTTGTTTTCCCTTCTTTTCTATCCTCTTTACCTCGTACCAAATTTTGGGTCTATTGCCATATGAGCTGTTGTCATCGTCTCTTTCTTTCTCTCCTGTCTTCCTACGCTCTTTATTTCCTATGTATTTTTTTCTGTTTTGTTTTACCCCCATTTCTTCGCTTATCTTTTTTGTTTTCCCTTCTTTTCTATCCTCTTTACCTCCTACCAAATTTTGGGTCTATTGCCCGACGAGCTGTTATCATCGTCTCTTTCTTTCTGTCCTGTCTTCCTACGCTCTTTATTTCCTATGTATTTTTTTCTGTTTTGTTTTACCCCCATTTCTTCGCTTATCTTTTTTGTTTTCCCTTTTTTCTATCCTCTTCACCTCCAACGAAATTTTGGGTCTATTTCCCTATGAGCTGTTATCATCGTCTCTTTCTTTCTCTCCTGTTTCCTACGCTCTTTATTTTCTATGTAATTTTTCTGTTTTGTTTTACCCCCATTTCTTCGCTTATCTTTTTTGTTTTCCCTTCTTTTCTATCCTCTTTACCTCGTACCAAATTTTGGGTCTATTGCCCTATGAGCTGTTATCATCGTCTCTTTCTTTCTGTCCTGTCTTCCTACGCTCTTTATTTCCTATGTATTTTTTTCTGTTTTGTTTTACCCCCATTTCTTCGCTTATCTTTTTTGTTTTCCCTTCTTTTCTATCCTCTTTACCTCCAACCAAATTTTGGGTCTATTTCCCTATGAGCTGTTATCATCGTCTCTTTCTTTCTCTCCTGTCTTCCTACGCTCTTTATTTCCTATGTATTTTTTTCTGTTTTGTTTTACCCCCATTTCTTCGCTTATCTTTTTTGTTTTCCCTTCTTTTCTATCCTCTTTACCTCCAACCAAATTTTGGGTCTATTGCGCTATGAGATGTTATCATCGTCTCTTTCTTTCTGTCCTGTCTTCCTACGCTCTTTATTTCCTATGTATTTTTTTCTGTTTTGTTTTACCCCCATTTCTTCGCTTATCTTTTTTGTTTTCCCTTCTTTTCTATCCTCTTTACCTCCTACAAAATTTTGGGTCTATTGCCCTATGAGCTGTTATCATCGGCTCTTCCTTTCTCTCCTGTCTTCCTACGCTCTTTATTTCCTATGTATTTTTTCTGTTTTGTTTTACCCCCATTTCTTCGCTTATCTTTTTTGTTTTCCCTTCTTTTCTATCCTCTTAAACTCCTACCAAATTTTGGGTCTATTGCCCTATGAGCTGTTATCATCGGCTCTTTCTTTCTGTCCTGTCTTCCTACGCTCTTTATTTCCTATGTATTTTTTTTCTGTTTTGTTTTACCCCCATTTCTTCGCTTATCTTTTTTGTTTTTTCTTCTTTTCTATCCTCTTTACCTCGTACCAAATTTTGGGTCTATTGCCCTATGAGCTGTTATCATCGGCTCTTTCTTTCTCTCCTGTCTTCCTACGCTCTTTATTTCCTATGTATTTTTTCTGTTTTGTTTTACCCCCATTTCTTCGCTTATCTTTTTTGTTTTCCCTTCTTTTCTATCCTCTTTACCTCCTACCAAATTTTGTGTCTATTGCCCGACGAGCTGTTATCATCGTCTCTTTCTTTCTGTCCTGTCTTCCTACGCTCTTTATTTCCTATGTATTTTTTTCTGTTTTGTTTTACCCCCATTTCTTCACTTATCTTTTTTGTTTTCCCTTCTTTTCTATCCTCTTTACCTCCTACCAAATTTTGGGACTATTTCCCTATGAGCTGTTATCATCGACTCTTTCTTTCTGTCCTGTCTTCCTACGCTCTTTATATCCTATGTATTTTTTTCTGTTTTGTTTTACACCCATTTCTTCACTTATGTTTTTTGTTTTCCCTTCTTTTCTATCCTCTTTACCTCGTACCAAATTTTGGGTCTATTGCCCTATGAGCTGTTATCATCGGCTCGTTCTTTCTCTCCTGTCTTCCTACGCTCTTTATTTCCTATGTATTATTTCTGTTTTGTTTTACCCCCATTTCTTCACTTATCTTTTTTGTTTTCCCTTCTTTTCTATCCTCTTTACCTCCTACCAAATTCTGGGACTATTTCCCTATGAGCTGTTATCATCGGCTCTTTCTTTCTGTCCTGTCTTCCTACGCTCTTTATTTCCTATGTATTTTTTTCTGTTTTGTTTTACCCCCATTTCTTCACTTATCTTTTTTGTTTTCCCTTCTTTTCTATCCTCTTTACCTCCTACCAAATTTTGGGACTATTTCCCTATGAGCTGTTATCATCGACTCTTTCTTTCTGTCCTGTCTTCCTACGCTCTTTATTTCCTATGTATTTTTTTCTGTTTTGTTTTACACCCATTTCTTCACTTATGTTTTTTGTTTTCCCTTCTTTTCTATCCTCTTTACCTCGTACCAAATTTTGGGTCTATTGCCCTATGAGCTGTTATCATCGGCTCGTTCTTTCTCTCCTGTCTTCCTACGCTCTTTATATCCTATGTATTTTTTTCTGTTTTGTTTTACCCCCATTTCTTCACTTATATTTTTTGTTTTCCCTTCTTTTCTATCCTCTTTACCTCCTATCAAATTTTGGGTCTATTGCCCTATGAGCTGTTATCATCGGCTCTTTCTTGCTGCCCTGTCTTCCTACGCTCTTTATTTCCTATGTATTTTTTTCTGTTTTGTTTTACCCCCATTTCTTCACTTATCTTTTTTGTTTTCCCTTCTTTTCTATCCTCTTTACCTCCTACCAAATTTTGGGACTATTTCCCTATGAGCTGTTATCATCGGCTCTTTCTTTCTCTCCTGTCTTCCTACGCTCTTTATTTCCTATGTATTTTTTTCTGTTTTGTTTTACACCCATTTCTTCACTTATGTTTTTTGTTTACCCTTCTTTTCTATCCTCTTTACCTCGTACCAAATTTTGGGTCTATTGCCCTATGAGCTGTTATCATCGGCTCGTTCTTTCTCTCCTGTCTTCCTACGCTCTTTATTTCCTATGTATTTTTTTCTGTTTTGTTTTACCCCCATTTCTTCACTTATATTTTTTGTTTTCCCTTCTTTTCTATCCTCTTTACCTCCTATCAAATTTTGGGTCTATTGCCCTATGAGCTGTTATCATCGTCTCTTGCTTTCTCTCCTGTCTTCCTACGCTCTTTATTTCCTATGTATTTTTTTCTCTTTTGTTTTACCCCCATTTCTTCACTTATCTTTTTTGTTTTCCCTTCTTTACTATCCTCTTTACCTCGTACCAAATTTTGGGTCTGTTGCCCTATGAGCTGTTAACATCGGCTCTTTCTTTCTCTCCTGTCTTCCTACGCTCTTTATTTCCTATGTATTATTTCTGTTTTGTTTTACCCCCATTTCTTCACTTATCTTTTTTGTTTTCCCTTCTTTTCTATCCTCTTTACCTCCTACCAAATTTTGGGACTATTTCCCTATGAGCTGTTATCATCGGCTCTTTCTTTCTGTCCTGTCTTCCTACGCTCTTTATTTCCTATGTATTTTTTTCTGTTTTGTTTTACCCCCATTTCTTCACTTATCTTTTTTGTTTTCCCTTCTTTTCTATCCTCTTTACCTCGTACCAAATTTTGGGTCTATTGCCCTATGAGCTGTTATCATCGTCTCTTTCTTTCTCTCCTGTCTTCCTACGCTCTTTATTTCCTATGTATTTTTTTCTGTTTTGTTTTACCCCCATTTCTTCACTTATATTTTTTGTTTTCCCTTTTTTCTATCCTCTTCACCTCCAACGAAATTTTGGGTCTATTTCCCTATGAGCTGTTATCATCGTCTCTTTCTTTCTCTCCTGTCTTCCTACGCTCTTTATTTTCTATGTATTTTTTTCTGTTTTGTTTTACCCCCATTTCTTCGCTTATCTTTTTTGTTTTCCCTTCTTTTCTATCCTCTTTACCTCCAACCAAATTTTGGGTCTATTTCCCTATGAGCTGTTATCATCGTCTCTTTCTTTCTGTCCTGTCTTCCTACGCTCTTTATTTCCTATGTATTTTTTTCTGTTTTGTTTTACCCCCATTTCTTCGCTTATCATTTTTGTTTTCCCTTCTTTTCTATCCTCTTTACCTCCAACCCAATTTTGGGTCTATTTCCCTATGAGCTGTTATCATCGTCTCTTTCTTTCTCTCCTGTCTTCCTACGCTCTTTATTTCCTATGTATTTTTTTCTGTTTTGTTTTACCCCCATTTCTTCGCTTATCTTTTTTGTTTTCCCTTCTTTTCTATCCTCTTTACCTCCAACCAAATTTTGGGTCTATTGCGCTATGAGCTGTTATCATCGTCTCTTTCTTTCTGTCCTGTCTTCCTACGCTCTTTATTTCCTATGTATTTTTTTCTGTTTTGTTTTACCCCCATTTCTTCGCTTATCTTTTTTGTTTTCCCTTCTTTTCTATCCTCTTTACCTCCTACCAAATTTTGGGTCTATTGCCCTATGAGCTGTTATCATCGGCTCTTCCTTTCTCTCCTGTCTTCCTACGCTCTTTATTTCCTATGTATTTTTTCTGTTTTGTTTTACCCCCATTTCTTCGCTTATCTTTTTTGTTTTCCCTTCTTTTCTATCCTCTTAAACTCCTACCAAATTTTGGGTCTATTGCCCTATGAGCTGTTATCATCGGCTCTTTCTTTCTCTCCTGTCTTCCTACGCTCTTTATTTCCTATGTATTTTTTTCTGTTTTGTTTTACCCCCATTTCTTCGCTTATCTTTTTTGTTTTTTCTTCTTTTCTATCCTCTTTACCTCGTACCAAATTTTGGGTCTATTGCCCTATGAGCTGTTATCATCGGCTCTTTCTTTCTCTCCTGTCTTCCTACGCTCTTTATTTCCTATGTATTTTTTCTGTTTTGTTTTACCCCCATTTCTTCGCTTATCTTTTTTGTTTTCCCTTCTTTTCTATCCTCTTTACCTCCTATCAAATTTTGGGTCTATTGCCCTATGAGATGTTATCATCGTCTCTTTCTTTTTCTCCTGTCTTCCTACGATCTTTATTTCCTATGTATTTTTTTCTGTTTTGTTTTACCCCCATTTCTTCGCTTATCTTTTTTGTTTTCCCTTCTTTTCTATCCTCTTTACCTCCTACCAAATTTTGTGTCTATTGCCCGACGAGCTGTTATCATCGTCTCTTTCTTTCTGTCCTGTCTTCCTACGCTCTTTATTTCCTATGTATTTTTTTCTGTTTTGTTTTACCCCCATTTCTTCACTTATCTTTTTTGTTTTCCCTTCTTTTCTATCCTCTTTACCTCCTACCAAATTTTGGGACTATTTCCCTATGAGCTGTTATCATCGACTCTTTCTTTCTGTCCTGTCTTCCTACGCTCTTTATTTCCTATGTATTTTTTTCTGTTTTGTTTTACCCCCATTTCTTCGCTTATCTTTTTTGTTTTCCCTTCTTTTCTATCCTCTTTACCTCCTACCAAATTTTGGGTCTATTGCCCTATGAGCTGTTATCATCGTCTCTTTCTTTCTCTCCTGTCTTCCTACGCACTTTATTTCCTATGTATTTTTTTCTGTTTTGTTTTACCCCCATTTCTTCGCTTATCTTTTTTGTTTTCCCTTCTTTTCTATCCTCTTTACCTCGTACCAAATTTTGGGTCTATTGCCCTATGAGCTGTTATCATCGTCTCTTTCTTTCTCTCCTGTCTTCCTACGCTCTTTATTTTCTATGTATTTTTTTCTGTTTTGTTTTACCCCCATTTCTTCGCTTATCTTTTTTGTTTTCCCTTCTTTTCTATCCTCTTTACCTCGTACCAAATTTTGGGTCTATTGCCCTATGAGCTGTTATCATCGTCTCTTTCTTTCTCTCCTGTCTTCCTACGCACTTTATTTCCTATGTATTTTTTTCTGTTTTGTTTTACCCCCATTTCTTCGCTTATCTTTTTTGTTTTCCCTTCTTTTCTAACCTCTTTACCTCGTACCAAATTTTGGGTCTATTGCCCTATGAGCTGTTATCATCGTCTCTTTCTTTCTCTCCTGTCTTCCTACGCTCTTTATTTCCTTTGTATTTTTTTCTGTTTTGTTTTACCCACATTTCTTCGCTTATCTTTTTTGTTTTCCCTTCTTTTCTATCCTCTTTACCTCGTACCAAATTTTGGGTCTATTGCCCTATGAGCTGTTATCATCGGCTCTTTCTTTCTGTCCTGTCTTCCTACGCTCTTTATTTCCTATGTATTTTTTTCTGTTTTGTTTTACCCCCATTTCTTCGGTTATCTTTTTTGTTTTCCCTTCTTTTCTATCCTCTTTACCTCGTACCAAATTTTGGGTCTATTGCCCTATGAGCTGTTATCATCGGCTCATTCTTTCTCTCCTGTCTTACTATTCTCTTTATTTCCTATGTATTTTTTTCTGTTTTGTTTTACCCCCATTTCTTCGCTTATCTTTTTTGTTTTCCCTTCTTTTCTATCCTCTTTACCTCGTACCAAATTTTGGGTCTATTTGCCTATGAGCTGTTATCATCGGCTCTTTCTTTCTCTCCTGTCTTCCTACGCTCTTTATTTCCTACGTATTTTTTTTCTGTTTTGTTTTACCCCCATTTCTTCGCTTATCTTTTTTGTTTTCCCTTCTTTTCTATCCTCTTTACCTCGTACCAAATTTTGGGTCTATTGCCCTATGAGCTGTTATCATCGTCTCTTTCTTTCTCTCCTGTCTTCCTACGCTCTTTATTTCCTATGTATTTTTTTTCTGTTTTGTTTTACCCCCATTTCTTCACTTATCTTTTTTGTTTTCCCTTCTTTTCTATCCTCTTTACCTCCTACCAAATTTTGGGTCTATTGCCCTATGAGCTGTTATCATCGGCTCTTTCTTTCTCTTCTGTCTTCCTACGCTCTTTATTTCCTATGTATTTTTTTCTGTTTTGTTTTACCCCCATTTCTTCGCTTATCTTTTTTGTTTTCCCTTTTTTTCTATCCTCTTTACCTCCTACCAAATTTTGGGTCTATTGCCAGACGAGCTGTTATCATCGTCTATTTCTTTCTCTCCTGTCTTCCTACGCTCTTTATTTCCTATGTATTTTTTTCTGTTTTGTTTTACCCCCATTTCTTCGCTTATCTTTTTTGTTTTCCCTTCTTTTCTATCCTCATTACCTCCTACCAAATTTTGGATCTATTGCCCTATGAGCTGTTATCATCGTCTCTTTCTTTCTCTCCTGTCTTCCTACTCTCTTTATTTCCTATGTATTTTTTTCTGTTTTGTTTTACCCCCATTTCTTCGCTTATCTTTTTTGTTTTCCCTTCTTTTCTATCCTCTTTACCTCCTACCAAATTTTGGGTCTATTGCCCTATGAGCTGTTATCATCGTCTCTTTCTTTCTCTCCTGTCTTCCTACGCTCTTTATTTCCTACGTATTTTTTTCTGTTTTGTTTTACCCCCATTTCTTCGCTTATCTTTTTTGTTTTCCCTTCTTTTCTATCCTCTTTACCTCCTACCAAATTTTGGGTCTATTGCCCTATGAGCTGTTATCATCGGCTCTTTCTTTCTGTCCAGTCTTCCTACGCTCTTTATTTCCTATCTATTTTTTTCTGTTTTGTTTTACCCCCATTTCTTTGCTTATCTTTTTTGTTTTCCCTTTTTTTCTATCCTCTTTACCTCCTACCAAATTTTGGGTCTATTGCCAGACGAGCTGTTATCATCGTCTATTTCTTTCTCTCCTGTCTTCCTACGCTCTTTATTTCCTATGTATTTTTTTCTGTTTTGTTTTACCCCCATTTCTTCGCTTATCTTTTTTGTTTTCCCTTCTTTTCTATCCTCATTACCTCCTACCAAATTTTGGATCTATTGCCCTATGAGCTGTTATCATCGTCTCTTTCTTTCTCTCCTGTCTTCCTACTCTCTTTATTTCCTATGTATTTTTTTCTGTTTTGTTTTACCCCCATTTCTTCGCTTATCTTTTTTGTTTTCCCTTCTTTTCTATCCTCTTCACCTCCTACCAAATTTTGGATCTATTGCCCGACGTGCTGTTATCATCGTCTCTTTCTTTCTCTCCTGTCTTCCTACGCTCTTTATTTCCCATGTATTTTTTTCTGTTTTGTTTTACCCCCATTTCTTCACTTATCTTTTTTGTTTTCCCTTCTTTTCTATCCTCTTTACCTCCTACCAAATTTTGGGTCTATTTCCCTATGAGCTGTTATCCTCGTCTCTTTCTTTCTCTCCTGTCTTCCTACGCTCTTTATTTCCTATGTATTTTTTTCTGTTTTGTTTTACCCCCATTTCTTCACTTATCTTTTTTGTTTTCCCTTCTTTTCTATCCTATTTACCTCCTACCAAATTTTGGGTCTATTGCCCTATGAGCTGTTATCATCGTCTCTTTCTTTCTCTCCTGTCTTCCTACGCTCTTTATTTCCTATGTATTTTTTTCTGTTTTGTTTTACCCCCATTTCTTCACTTATCTTTTTTGTTTTCCCTTCTTTTCTATCCTCTTTACCTCCTACCAAATTTTGGGTCTATTGACCTATGAGCTGTTATCATCGGCTCTTTCTTTCTCTCCTGTCTTCCTACGCTCTTTATTTCCTATGTATTTTTTCTGTTTTGTTTTACCCCCATGTCTTCACTTATCTTTTTTGTTTTCCCTTCTTTTCTATCCTCTTTACCTCCTACCAAATTTTGGGTCTATTGCCCTATGAGCTGTTATCATCGTCTCTTTCTTTCTCTCCTGTCTTCCTACGCTCTTTATTTCCTATGTATTTTTTTCTGTTTTGTTTTACCCCCATTTCTTCACTCATCTTTTTTGTTTTCCCTTCTTTTCTATCCTCTTTACCTCCTACCAAATTTTGGGTCTATTGCCCTATGAGCTGTTATCATCGTCTCTTTCCTTCTCTCCTGTCTTCCTACGCTCTTTATTTCCTATGTATTTTTTTCTGTTTTGTTTTACCCCCATTTCTTCACTTATCTTTTTTGTTTTCCCTTCTTTTCTATCCTCTTTACCGCGTACCAAATTTTGGGTCTATTTCCCTATGAGATGTTATCATCGTCTCTTTCTTTCTCTCCTGTCTTCCTACGCTCTTTATTTCCTATGTATTTTTTTCTGTTTTGTTTTACCCCCATTTCTTCGCTTATCTTTTTTGTTTTCCCTTCTTTTCTATCCTCTTTACCTCGTACCAAATTTTGGGTCTATTGCCCGACGAGCTGTTATCATCGGCGCTTTCTTTCTCTCCTGTCTTCCTACGCTCTTTATTTCCTATGTATTTTTTTTCTGTTTCGTTTTACCCCCATTTCTTCACTTATCTTTTTGTTTTCCTTCTTTTCTGTCCTCTTTACCTGCTACCAAATTTTGGGTCTATTGCCCTATGAGCTGTTATCATCGTCTCTTTCTTTCTCTCCTGTCTTCCTACGCTCTTTATTTCCTATGTATTTTTTCTGTTTTGTTTTACCCCCATTTCTTCGCTTATCTTTTTTGTTTTCCCTTCTTTTCTATCCTCTTTACCTCGTACCAAATTTTGGGTCTATTGCCCTATGAGCTGTTATCATCGGCTCTTTCTTGCTGCCCTGTCTTCCTACGCTCTTTATTTCCTATGTATTTTTTTCTGTTTTGTTTTACCCCCATTTTTTCGCTTATCTTTTTTGTTTTCCCTTCTTTTCTATCCTCTTTAACCTCGTACCAAATTTTGGGTCTATTTCCCTATGAGCTCTTATCATCGTCTCTTTCTTTCTCTCCTGTCTTCCTACGCTCTTTATTTCCTATGTATTTTTTTCTGTTTTGTTTTACCCCCATTTCTTCGCTTATCTTTTTTGTTTTCCCTTCTTTTCTATCCTCTTTAACTCGTACCAAATTTTGGGTCTATTGCCCTATGAGCTGTTATCATCGGCTCTTTCTTTCTCTCCTGTCTTCCTACGCTCTTTATTTCCTATGTATTTTTTTCTGTTTTGTTTTACCCCCATTTCTTCGCTTATCTTTTTTGTTTTCCCTTCTTTTCTATCCTCTTTACCTCGTACCAAATTTTGGGTCTATTTCCCTATGAGCTGTTATCATCGTCTCTTTCTTTCTCTCCTGTCTTCCTACGCTCTTTATTTCCTATGTATTTTTTTCTGTTTTGTTTTACCCCCATTTCTTCGCTTATCTTTTTTGTTTTCCCTTCATTTCTATCCTCTTTACCTCCTACCAAATTTTGGGTCTATTGCCCTATGAGCTGTTATCATCGGCTCTTTCTTTCTGTCCTGTCTTCCTACGCTCTTTATTTCCTATGTATTTTTTTCTGTTTTGTTTTACCCCCATTTCTTCGCTTATCTTTTTTGTTTTCCCTTCTTTTCTATCCTCTTTACCTCGTACCAAATGTTGGGTCTATTGCCCTATGAGCTGTTATCATCGGCTCTTTCTTGCTGTCCTGTCTTCCTACGCTCTTTATTTCCTATGTATTTTTTTCTGTTTTGTTTTACCCCCATTTCTTCGCTTATCTTTTTTGTTTTCCCTTCTTTTCTATCCTCTTTACCTCCTACCAAATTTTGGGTCTATCGCCCGACGAGCTGTTATCATCGTCTCTTTCTTTCTCTCCTGTCTTCCTACGCTCTTTATTTCCTATGTATTTTTTCTGTTTTGTTTTACCCCCATTTCTTCGCTTATCTTTTTTGTTTTCCCTTCTTTTCTATCCTCTTTACCTCCTACCAAATTTTGGGTCTATTGCCCTATGAGCTGTTATCATCGGCTCTTTCTTTCTGTCCTGTCTTCCTACGCTCTTTATTTCCTATGTATTTTTTTCTGTTTTGTTTTACCCCCATTTCTTCGCTTATCTTTTTTGTTTTCCCTTCCTTTCTATCCTCTTTACCTCGTACCAAATTGTGGGTCTATTGCCCTATGAGCTGTTATCATCAACTCTTTCTTTCACTTCTGTCTTCCTACGCTCTTTATTTCCTATGTATTTTTTTCTGTTTTGTTTTACCCCCATTTCTTCGCTTATCTTTTTTGTTTTCCCTTCTTTTCTATCCTCTTTACCACGTACCAAATTTTGGGTCTATTTCCCTATGAGCTGTTATCATCGTCTCTTTCTTTCTCTCCTGTCTTCCTACGCTCCTTATTTCCTATGTATTTTTCTCTGTTTTGTTTTACCCCCATTTCTTCGCTTATCATTTTTGCTTTCCCTTCTTTTCTATCCTCTTTACCTCGTACCAAATTTTGGGTCTATTGCCCTATGAGCTGTTATCATCGGCTCTTTCTTTCTGTCCTGTCTTCCTACGCTCTTTATTTCCTATGTATTTTTTTCTGTTTTGTTTTACCCCCATTTCTTCGCTTATCATTTTTGTTTTCCCTTCTTTTCTATCCACTTTACCTCGTACCAAATTTTGGGTCTATTTCCCTATGAGCTGTTATCATCGTCTCTTTCTTTCTCTCCTGTCTTCCTACGCTCCTTATTTCCTATGTATTTTTTTCTGTTTTGTTTTACCCCCATTTCTTCGCTTATCTTTTTTGTTTTCCCTTCTTTTCTATCCTCTTTACCTCCTACCAAATTTTGGGTCTATTGCCCTATGAGCTGTTATCATCGGCTCTTTCTTTCTCTCCTGTCTTCCTACGCTCTTTATTTCCTATGTATTTTTTTCTGTTTTGTTTTACCCCCATTTCGTCGCTTATCTTTTTTGTTTTCCCTTCTTTTCTATCCTCTTTACCTCCTACCAATTTTAGGGTCTAGTGCACTATGAGCTGTTATCATCGTCTCTTTCTTTCTCTCCTGTCTTCCTACGCTCTTTATTTCCTATGTATTTTTTTCTGTTTTGTTTTACCCCCATTTCTTCGCTTATCATTTTTGTTTTCCCTTCTTTTCTATCCTCTTTACCTCGTACCAAATTTTGGGTCTATTGCCCGACGAGCTGTTATCATCGGCGCTTTCATTCTCTCCTGTCTTCCTACGCTCTTTATTTCCTATGTATTTTTTTCTGTTTTGTTTTACCCCCATTTCTTCACTTATCTTTTTTGTTTTCCTTCTTTTCTGTCCTCTTTACCTCCTACCAAATTTTGGGTCTATTGCCCTATGAGCTGTTATCATCGTCTCTATCTTTCTCTCCTGTCTTCCTACGCTCTTTATTTCCTATGTATTTTTTTCTGTTTTGTTTTACCCCCATTTCTTCGCTTATCTTTTTTGTTTTCCCTTCTTTTCTATCCTCTTTACCTCGTACCAAACTTTGGGTCTATTGCCCTATGAGCTGTTATCATCGGCTCTTTCTTGCTGCCCTGTCTTCCTACGCTCTTTATTTCCTATGTATTTTTTTCTGTTTTGTTTTACCCCCATTTCTTCGCTTATCTTTTTTGTTTTCCCTTCATTTCTATCCTCTTTACCTCCTACCAAATTTTGGGTCTATTGCCCTATGAGCTGTTATCATCGGCTCTTTCTTTCTCTCCTGTCTTCCTACGCTCTTTATTTCCTATGTATTTTTTTCTGTTTTGTTTTACCCCCATTTCTTCGCTTATCTTTTTTGTTTTCCCTTCTTTTCTATCCTCTTTACCTCGTACCAAATTTTGGGTCTATTGCCCTATGAGCTGTTATCATCGGCGCTTTCTTTCTGTCCTGTCTTCCTACGCTCTTTATTTCCTATGTATTTTTTTCTGTTTTGTTTTACCCCCATTTCTTCGCTTATCTTTTTTGTTTTCCCTTCTTTTCTATCCTCTTTACCTCGTACCAAATGTTGGGTCTATTGCCCTATGAGCTGTTATCATCGGCTCTTTCTTGCTGTCCTGTCTTCCTACGCTCTTTATTTCCTATGTATTTTTTTCTGTTTTGTTTTACCCCCATTTCTTCGCTTATCTTTTTTGTTTTCCCTTCTTTTCTATCCTCTTTACCTCCTACCAAATTTTGGGTCTATCGCCCGACGAGCTGTTATCATCGTCTCTTTCTTTCTCTCCTGTCTTCCTACGCTCTTTATTTCCTATGTATTTTTTTCTGTTTTGTTTTACCCCCATTTCTTCGCTTATCTTTTTTGTTTTCCCTTCTTTTCTATCCTCTTTACCTCCTACCAAATTTTGGGTCTATTGCCCTATGAGCTGTTATCATCGGCTCTTTCTTTCTGTCCTGTCTTCCTACGCTCTTTATTTCCTATGTATTTTTTTCTGTTTTGTTTTACCCCCATTTCTTCGCTTATCTTTTTTGTTTTCCCTTCCTTTCTATCCTCTTTACCTCGTACCAAATTTTGGGTCTATTGCCCTATGAGCTGTTATCATCGACTCTTTCTTTCACTTCTGTCTTCCTACGCTCTTTATTTCCTATGTATTTTTTTCTGTTTTGTTTTACCCCCATTTCTTCGCTTATCTTTTTTGTTTTCCCTTCTTTTCTATCCTCTTTACCACGTACCAAATTTTGGGTCTATTGCCCTATGAGCTGTTATCATCGTCTCTTTCTTTCTGTCCTGTCTTCCTACGCTCTTTATTTCCTATGTATTTTTTCTGTTTTGTTTTACCCCCATTTCTTCGCTTATCTTTTTTGTTTTCCCTTCTTTTCTATCCTCTTTACCTCGTACCAAATTTTGGGTCTATTTCCCTATGAGCTGTTATCATCGTCACGTTCTTTCTCTCCTGTCTTCCTACGCTCCTTATTTCCTATGTATTTTTTCTGTTTTGTTTTACCCCCATTTCTTCGCTTATCTTTTTTGTTTTCCTTCTTTTCTATCCTCTTTACCTCGTACCAAATTTTGGGTCTATTTCCCTATGAGCTGTTATCATCGTCTCTTTCTTTCTCTCCTGTCTTCCTACGCTCTTTATTTCCTATGTATTTTTTTTCTGTTTTGTTTTACCCCCATTTCTTCGCTTATCTTTTTTGTTTTCCCTTTTTTCTATCCTCTTTACCTCGTACCAAATTTTGGGTCTATTGCCCTATGAGCTGTTATCATCTGGTCTTTCTTTCTCTCTTGTCTTCCTACGCTCTTTATTTCCTATGTATTTTTTTCTGTTTTGTTTTACCCCCATTTCTTCGCTTATCTTTTTTGTTTTCCCTTCTTTTCTATCCTCTTTATCTCCTACCAAATTTTGGGTCTATTTCCCTATGAGCTGTTATCATCGTCTCTTTCTTTCTCTCCTGTCTTCCTACGCTCTTTATTTCCTATGTATTTTTTTCTGTTTTGTTTTACCCCCATTTCTTCGCTTATCTTTTTTGTTTTCCCTTCTTTTCTATCCTCTTTACCTCGTACCAAATTTTGGGTCTATTGCCCTATGAGCTGTTATCATCGGCTCTTTCTTTCTGTCCTGTCTTCGTACGCTCTTTATTTCCTATGAATTTTTTTCTGTTTTGTTTTACCCCCATTTCTTCGCTTATCTTTTTTGTTTTCCCTTCTTTTCTATCCTCTTTACCTCCTACCAAATTTTGGGTCTATTGCCCGACGAGCTGTTATCATCGGCGCTTTCTTTCTGTCCTGTCTTCCTACGCTCTTTATTTCCTATGTATTTTTTACTGTTTTGTTTTACCCCCATTTCTTCGCTTATATTTTTGCTTTCCCTTCTTTTCTATCCTCTTTACCTCGTACCAAATTTTGGGTCTATTGCCCTATGAGCTGTTATCATCGGCTCTTTCTTTCTGTCCTGTCTTCCTACGCTCTTTATTTCCTATGTATTTTTTTCTGTTTTGTTTTACCCCCATTTCTTCCCTTATCTTTTTTGTTTTCCCTTCTTTTCTATCCTCTTTACCTCCTACCAAATTTTGGGTCTATTGCCCGACGAGCTGTTATCATCGTCTCTTTCTTTCTCTCCTGTCTTCCTACGCTCTTTATTTCCTATGTATTTTTTTCTGTTTTGTTTTACCCCCATTTCTTCGCTTGTCTTTTTTGTTTTCCCTTCTTTTCTATCCTCTTTACCTCGTACCAAATTTTGGGTCTATTGCCCTATGAGCTGTTATCATCGGCTCTTTCTTTCTCTCCTGTCTTCCTACGCTCTTTATTTCCTATGTATTTTTTTCTGTTTTGTTTTACCCCCATTTCTTCGCTTATCTTTTTTGTTTTCCCTTCCTTTCTATCCTCTTTACCTCGTACCAAATTTTGGGTCTATTGCCCTATGAGCTGTTATCATCGACTCTTTCTTTCTCTTCTGTCTTCCTACGCTCTTTATTTCCTATGTATTTTTTTTCTGTTTTGTTTTACCCCCATTTCTTCGCTTATCATTTTTGTTTTCCCTTCTTTTCTATCCTCTTTACCTCGTACCAAATTTTGGGTCTATTTCCCTATGAGCTGTTATCATCGTCTCTTTCTTTCTCTCCTGTCTTCCTACGCTCTTTATTTCCTATGTATTTTTTTTCTGTTTTGTTTTACCCCCATTTCTTCGCTTATATTTTTTGTTTTCTCTTATTTTCTATCCTCTTTACCTCCTACCAAATTTTGGGTCTATTGCCCTATGAGCTGTTATCATCGTCTCTTTCTTTCTCTCCTGTCTTCCTACGCTCTTTATTTCCTATGTATTTTTTTCTGTTTTGTTTTACCCCCATTTCTTCGCTTATCTTTTTTGTTTTTCCTTTCTTTTCTATCCTCTTTACCTCGTACCAAATTTTGGGTCTATTGCCCTATGGGCTGTTATCATCGTCTCTTTGTTTCTCTCCTGTCTTTCTACGCTCTTTATTTCCTATGTATTTTTTTCTGTTTTGTTTTACCCCCATTTCTTCGCTTATCTTTTTTGTTTTCCCTTCTTTTCTATCCTCTTTACCTCCTACCAAATTTTGGGTCTATTGCCCTATGAGCTGTTATCATCGACTCTTTCTTTCTCTTCTGTCTTCCTACGCTCTTTATTTCCTATGTATTTTTTTCTGTTTTGTTTTACCCCCATTTCTTCGCTTATCATTTTTGTTTTCCCTTCTTTTCTATCCTCTTTATCTCGTACCAAATTTTGGGTCTATTGCCCTATGAGCTGTTATCATCGTCTCTTTCTTTCTCTCCTGTCTTCCTACGCTCCTTATTTCCTATGTATTTTTTTTCTGTTTTGTTTTACCCCCATTTCTTCGCTTATCTTTTTTGTTTTCCCTTCTTTTCTATCCTCTTTACCTCGTACCAAATTTTGGGTCTATTGCCCTATGAGCTGTTATCATCGGCTCTTTCTTTCTGTCCTGTTTTCCTACGCTCTTTATTTCCTATGTATTTTTTTTTCTGTTTTGTTTTACCCCCATTTCTTCGCTTATCATTTTTGTTTTCCCTTCTTTTCTATCCTCTTTACCTCGTACCAAATTTTGGGTCTATTTCCCTATGAGCTGTTATCATCGTCTCTTTCTTTCTCTCCTGTCTTCCTACGCTCTTTATTTCCTATGTATTTTTTTTTCTGTTTTGTTTTACCCCCATTTCTTCGCTTATATTTTTTGTTTTCCCTTATTTTCTATCCTCTTTACCTCCTACCAAATTTTGGGTCTATTGCCCTATGAGCTGTTATCATCGTCTCTTTCATTCTCTCCTGTCTTCCTACGCTCTTTATTTCCAATGTATTTTTTTCTGTTTTGTTTTACCCCCATTTCTTCGCTTATTTTTTTTGTTTTCCCTTCTTTTCTATCCTCTTTACCTCGTACCAAATTTTGGGTCTATTGCCCTATGAGCTGTTATCATCGGCTCTTTCTTTCTGTCCTGTCTTCCTACGCTCTTTATTTCCTATGTATTTTTTTCTGTTTTGTTTTACCCCCATTTCTTCGCTTATCTTTTTTGTATTCCCTTCTTTTCTATCCTCTTTACCTCCTACCAAATGTTGGGTCTATTGCCCTATGAGCTGTTATCATCGGCTCTTTCTTTCTCTCCTGTCTTCCTACGCTCTTTATTTCCTATGTATTTTTTTCTGTTTTGTTTTACCCCCATTTCTTCGCTTATCTTTTTTGTTTTCCCTTCTTTTCTATCCTCTTTACCTCCTACCAAATTTTGGGTCTATTGCCCTATGAGCTGTTATCATCGGCTCTTTCTTTCTCTCCTGTCTTCCTACGCTCTTTATTTCCTATGTATTTTTTTCTGTTTTGTTTTATCCCCATTTCTTCGCTTGTTTTTTTTATTTTCCCTTCTTTTCTATCCTCTTTACCTCCTACCAAATTTTGGGTCTATTGCCCTATGAGCTGTTATCATCGGCTCTTTCTTTCTCTCCTGTCTTCCTACGCTCTTTATTTCCTATGTATTTTTTTCTGTTTTGTTTTACCCCCATTTCTTCACTTATCTTTTTTTGTTTTCCCTTCTTTTCTATCCTCTTTACCTCCTACCAAATTTTGGGTCTATTGCCCTATGAGCTGTTATCATCGTCTCTTTCTTTCTCTCCTGTCTTCCTACGCTCTTTATTTCCTATGTATTTTTTCTGTTTTCTTTTACCCCCATTTCTTCGCTTATCTTTTTTGTTTTCCCTTCTTTTCTATCCTCTTTACCTCCTACCAAATTTTGGGTTTATTGCCCTATGAGCTGTTATCATCGACTCTTTCTTTCTCTCCTGTCTTCCTACGCTCTTTATTTCCTATGTATTTTTTTCTGTTTTGTTTTACCCCCATTTCTTCGCTTATCTTTTTTGTTTTCCCTTCTTTTCTATCCTCTTTACCTCCTACCAAATTTTGGGTCTATTGCCCTATGAGCTGTTATCATCGGCTCTTTCTTTCTCTCCTGTCTTCCTACGCTCTTTATTTCCTATGTATTTTTTTCTGTTTTGTTTTACCCCCATTTCTTCGCTTATCTTTTTTGTTTTCCCTTCTTTTCTATCCTCTTTACCTCGTACCAAATTTTGGGTCTATTGCCCTATGAGCTGTTATCATCGACTCTTTCTTTCTGTCCTGTCTTCCTACGCTCTTTATTTCCTATGTATTTTTTCTGTTTTGTTTTACCCCCATTTCTTCGCTTATCTTTTTTGTTTTCCCTTCTTTTCTATCCTCTTTACCTCCTACCAAATTTTGGGTCTATTGCCCTATGAGCTGTTATCATCGTCTCTTTCTTTCTCTCCTGTCTTCCTACGCTCTTTATTTCCTATGTATTTTTTTCTGTTTTGTTTTACCCCCATTTCTTCGCTTATCTTTTTTGTTTTCCCTTCTTGTCTATCCTCTTTACCTCCTACCAAATTTTGGGTCTATTGCCCTATGAGCTGTTATCATCGGCTCTTTCTTTCTCTCCTGTCTTCCTACGCTCTTTATTTCCTATGTATTTTTTTCTGTTTTGTTTTACCCCCATTTCTTCGCTTATATTTTGTTTTCCCTTCTCTTCTATCCTCTTTACCTCGCACCAAATTTTGGGTCTATTGCCCTATGAGCTGTTATCATCGTCTCTTTCTTTCTCTCCTGTCTTCCTACGCTCTTTATTTCCTATGTATATTTTTCTGTTTTGTGTTACCCCCATTTCTTCGCTTATTTTTTTTGTTTTCCCTTCTTTTCTATCCTCTTTACCTCGTACCAAATTTTGGGTTCATTGCCCTATGAGCTGTTATCATCGGCTCTTTCTTTCTCTCCTGTCTTCCTACGCTCTTTATTTCCTATGTATTTTTTTCTTTTTTGTTTTACTCCCACTTTCGCTTATCTTTTTTGTTTTCCTCTTTTTCTATCCTCTTTACATCCTACCAAATTTTGGGTCTATTGCCCTATGAGCTGTTATCATCGGCTCTTTCTTTCTCTCCTGTCTTCCTACGCTCTTTATTTCCTATGTATTTTTTCTGTTTTGTTTTACCCCCATTTCTTCGCTTATCTTTTTTGTTTTCCCTTCTTTTCTATCCTCTTTACCTCGTACCAAATTTTGGGTCTATTGCCCTATGAGCTGTTATCATCGGCTCTTTTCTTTCTGTCCTGTCTTCATACGCTCTTTATTTCCTATGCATTTTTTCTGTTTCGTTTTACCCCCATTTCTTCGCTGATCTTTTTTGTTTTCCCTTCTTTTCTATCCTCTTTACCTCCTACCAAATATTGGGTCTATTGCCCTATGAGCTGTTATCATCGGCTCTTTCTTTCTCTCCTGTCTTCCTACGCTCTTTATTTCCTATGTATTTTTTCTGTTTTGTTTTACCCACATTTCTTCGCTTATCTTTTTTGTTTTCCCTTCTTTTCTATCCTCTTTACCTCCTACCAAATTTTGGGTCTATTGCCCTATGAGCTGTTATCATCGTCTCTTTCTTTCTCTCCTGTCTTCCTACGCTCTTTATTTCCTATGTATTTTTTTCTGTTTTGTTTTACCCCCATTTCTTCGCTTATCTTTTTTGTTTTCCCTTTTTTTCTATCCTCTTTACCTCCTACCAAATTTTGGGTCTATTGCCCTATGGGCTGTTATCATCGTCTCTTTGTTTCTCTCCTGTCTTTCTACGCTCTTTATTTCCTATGTATTTTTTTCTGTTTTGTTTTACCCCCATTTCTTCGCTTATCTTTTTTGTTTTCCCTTCTTTTCTATCCTCTTTACCTCCTACCAAATTTTGGGTCTATTGCCCTATGAGCTGTTATCATCGTCTCTTTCTTCTCTCCTGTCTTCCTACGCTCTTTATTTCCTATGTATTTTTTTCTGTTTTGTTTTACCCCCATTTCTTCGCTTATCTTTTTTGTTTTCCCTTCTTTTCTATCCTCTTTACCTCCTACCAAATTTTGGGTCTATTGCCCTATGAGCTGTTATCATCGTCTCTTTCTTTCTCTCCTGTCTTCCTACGCTCTTTATTTCCTATGTATTTTTTTCTGTTTTGTTTTACCCCCATTTCTTCGCTTATCTTTTTTCTTTTCCCTTCTTTTCTGTCCTCTTTACCTCCTACCAAATTTTGGGTCTATTGCCCGACGAGCTGTTATCATCGTATCTTTCTTTCTCTCCTGTCTTCCTACGCTCTTTATTTCCTATGTATTTTTTTCTGTTTTGTTTTACCCCCATTTCTTCGCTTATCTTTTTTGTTTTCCCTTCTTTTCGATCCTCTTTACCTCCTACCAAATTTTGGGTCTATTGCCCTATGAGCTGTTATCATCGTCTCTTTCTTTCTCTCCTGTCTTCCTACGCTCTTTATTTCCTATGTATTTTTTGCTGTTTTGTTTTACCCCCATTTCTTCGCTTATCTTTTTTGTTTTCCCTTCTTTTCGATCCTCTTTACCTCCTACCAAATTTTGGGTCTATTGCCCTATGAGCTGTTATCATCGGCTTTCTTTCTCTCCTGTCTTCCTACGCTCTTTATTTCCTATGTATTTTTTTCCTGTTTTGTTTTACCCCCATTTCTTCGCTTATCTTTTTTGTTTTCCCTTCTCTTCTATCCTCTTTACCTCCTACCAAATTTTGGGTCTATTGCCCTATGAGCTGTTATCATCGTCTCTTTCTTTCTCTCCTGTCTTCCTACGCTCTTTATTTCCTATATATTTTTTTCCTGTTTTGTTTTACCCCCATTTCTTCGCTTATCTTTTTTGTTTTCCCTTCTTTTCTATCCTCTTTACCTCCTACCAAATTTTGGGTCTATTGCCCGACGAGCTGTTATCATCGTCTCTTTCTTTCTCTCCTGTCTTCCTACGCTCTTTATTTCCTATGTATTTTTTTCTGTTTTGTTTTACCCCCATTTCTTCGCTTATCTTTTTTGTTTTCCCTTCTTTTCGATCCTCTTTACCTCCTACCAAATTTTGGGTCCTATTGCCCGACGAGCTGTTATCATCGTCTCTTTCTTTCTCTCCTGTCTTCCTACGCTCTTTATTTCCTATGTATTTTTTTTCTGTTTTGTTTTACCCCCATTTCTTCGCTTATCTTTTTTGTTTTCCCTTCTTTTCGATCCTCTTTACCTCCTACCAAATTTTGGGTCTATTGCCCTATGAGCTGTTATCATCGTCTCTTTCTTTCTCTCCTGTCTTCCTACGCTCTTTATTTCCTATGTATGTTTTTCTGTTTTGTTTTACCCCCATTTCTTCGCTTATCTTTTTTGTTTTCCCTTCTTTTCTATCCTCTTTACCTCCTACCAAATTTTGGGTCTATTGCCCTATGAGCTGTTATCATCGGCTCTTTCTTTCTCTCCTGTCTTCCTACGCTCTTTATTTCCTATGTATTTTTTTCTGTTTTGTTTTACCCCCATTTCTTCGCTTATTTTTTTTGTTTTCCCTTCTTTTCTATCCTCTTTACCTCCTACCAAATTTTGGGTCTATTGCCCTATGAGCTGTTATCATCGGCTCTTTCTTTCTCTCCTGTCTTCCTACGCTCTTTATTTCCTATGTATTTTTTTCTGTTTTGTTTTACCCCCATTTCTTCGCTTATCTTTTTTGTTTTCCCTTCTTTTCTATCCTCTTTACATCCTACCAAATATTGGGTCTATTGCCCTATGAGCTGTTATCATCGGCTCTTTCTTTCTCTCCTGTCTTCCTACGCTCTTTATTTCCTATGTATTTTTTTTTGTTTTGTTGTACCCCCATTTCTTCGCTTATCTTTTTTTCTTTTCCCTTCTTTTCTATCCTCTTTACCTCCTACCAAATTTTGGGTCTATTGCCCTATGAGCTGTTATCATCGGCTCTTTCTTTCTCTTCTGTCTTCCTACGCTCTTTATTTCCTATGTATGTTTTTCTGTTTTGTTTTACCCCCATTTCTTCGCTTATCTTTTTTGTTTTCCTTTCTTTTCTATCCTTTTTACCTCGTACAATTTTTTTTACAAAAGTAAGAAGTGAGATTTTGAATTTTCTTTTTCAAAAGAAGTTTTAGTACCATCATTATTAACTATTGATGAGACATTGTTCTTTCCTGATTCGGGCAGTATAGGACACTCTGCCAAGCCCCACAATCTTACAATTATGGTATAAAACCCTGTCGCCAAATTGTCATCTTTGTGGGAGCAGAGGTACCTTCAAACATGTCCTGATTAGCTGTAAATCTGCACTAGCTGATGGACGTTACAGGTGGCGCCATAACGAAATTCTAAAAGAAATCTTGAAAATAGTTCAAAAGGCTATCAAAGAGAATGTTTAAAACCCAGACACAAGGCAGATAAAATTTATTAAAGCGGGCGCGAAGATCCCACGAAATAGAAAGGTAAATCCAAACCTGCTATCTCTTGCAACAGGCTGGGAACCAAGGGCCGATATAGGCTCAAGATTGAAATTCCCAGAGCAAATTGCCATCACAAAACTTCGCCCAGATATAGTTTCTTCTCACATAAATTGAAGAAGATAGTTGTGTGGGAACTGACGGTCCCCTGGAAAGAAAACTCAGAGGAAGCTCATGAAAGGAAAAGTTAAAATATGACGAACCGCTGGAGAGTTGCAGGGTTAAAGGCTGGAGGGCTAGCTGCACTCCTATAGAAGTGGGGACTAGAGGATTTGCAGCAAGGTCCTTATGCAAAGCCTTAACAGATATTGGGATAGTGGGAGTAAAAAAAGAAAAGCACTCAAGTCCATAACAGAAACAGCGGAAAGAACAGCTAATTGGTTATGGATCAAAAGAGAGAGTGCCTGGATTCCAAATTGTTAGCTAAAATTCCCCGAAGTTCTACGTCTAAATTAATGTTTCGGACGAGCTCATGTGCGGTTCGTCTCTAAATGGAAAGTGGCTCTGATTGTCGCCAATCGGAAGCATTTGCAGGGTTTCGTACCGGGCCTAAACGTAATTTTCCAGTGTCTGAAAGCGCTTATCGAGGGTGGGCTGGAGGCTGATCATCTCTGGTCGGGTCGGTGCGGTGATGGGGGTATGATGTTGAAAGACCCGAAACCCCCTAGTGATCCTCGCGATGACATCACTGACGACACCCTCTAGCGCCCCCATTACGGTGCGTATGTTTGAATTTCAATGTCGAAACAAAATGTACACTTTTGTAGTAAATTATAATTTGTACATGTTCTAAATTATAACTTTAACTCACTCGGACAGACACACGCTCCTCTGCCATTCTGAAGATGAAATTTTGATCTCGAAACATTAATGTATAATAAATAGTTAATACCCAGAAATTCATTTACCTTCCTTCCTAAATGCTTTGTGACAGCCTTCAAGACGTAACCCTATATATATATATAGTCATCCGCCGACAGATCTGTTTAGCAGTATCACAGCTTATCAATACGGTTAGACATCCGATTGCTTTTTTACCCAGGATTGAAACCCGTCCAAATTGGCGGCAGTCGGCAATTCTACCTGTGAGCTATGGGCGCTCAGTAGAAGGAGGTAGACTTTTTAGCGTGTATATTATCATTATACACGCTCAAAAGCTGAGAGTGTTCTAATTCATTGTTGAATGAAGGACGCGTATAAGCTAGAGTAGCTACTATGTTTCAAAGTCTACCATTCTTCCAGAGTGCTCAATCAGGGTGTGAGAGTGTATATATATATATATATATATATATATATATATATAGATAGATAGATAGATGTGAATAAACACAATTTGATATTTATTTTTTTATAATACTGGGACCTAGGCACACTTTCGGTCAAAGCTTTTTCAGGGACCAATCGTTGCCACAATTCTAATTACATTAAACAAGATGGAGAAGTGTTCATAGAGATAAGGTTAGAACACGTTTAAAATTACGATTGATAATAATATGTAAAATTAAGAAAATAAATAAATTTATAATTTATCTATAACTAGCAGTATAGCTCGGCGAGGCTCGTGTTTAATGAAAGCTTTAAAACTAATCCAAGTTCCTGGATCTCAGACTCTTTGGACGTTGGCACGAAAGACTAAAAAGCAATAGTTGTTTCCAGTTAAAGTGAAACTGTAGACTGAAAGAAAAATGAATGGATGTAAGTCAAATTTTGATTTCCTGGTATCGATATCAAATAAGTTTTTTCGTCGTAAACTGAATCTTGAAGGCTAAATAAGTCCTCTGAGTAAATGGCATCATGACTTAGACTAAGAACTACAATTATACCTACTTAGAGCCAAATCCGAAGCAAAAACTAAAATAAAAGGGCTGAAAGAAATACAGACATACAAGCAAATAAACAGACACACACATAAACATCTTGCCTTTTATATATATATATATATATATATTATCGATTTTCTGCACTATTGTAAGAACTGCAACCTTGAAACTTTTGAATATCGTTTCTTATGTCATTGTCTATGAGTGTATAAAATTTGATTAAAATCGGACCATTCCTTGTATAACCCGATTTTTTCGATTATCGATTTTCGATATTTATCGGGTGTACCTCGACACAAAACCTAGCTAAGAACACTCGCAGCCGCTTATAGTACAACTGTGTAAATTTTCAAGAAAATCGGTTCAGCCGTTTCGGAGTCTATAGGTAACGGACACACACAGACACACACACATACATACACACACACAGGGACAAATTTCCATTTATAAATAAGTTTAGATGAACGAAAATGGGTAAATAAACCATTAGCTCATAAAAGAGAAAAATGATCGCTCACAAAACGTTGTTCTTTTGTCAGCAAAGTGATGGTTGAAATAATCTCAGGAATACGGCTTCCAAAATTTAATAAATGATATTTGGACGATCTTGCATGCAAAATGGGATGGGCATTGTAGCGCAGTGGATATCGGTTCGGAACGAGAAAGCAGAGATCTGAGTTCGAATTCCAGATGAATTCCTTGCATTCACTTACGCGCAAATACTCTTGGGAAAGGTATTAATCCGTCCATCCTTCCAGTTATGGGTTAAATATTGGGTTCTATAGCCTTAGTTGGCAATCAGTCTACCACAGAAAGCGATGGCAACCTACTGTGGGTTATGTTCGGAAAGCGACATGATCGCCCAAAGCGTGTTTCACTTATGGCACTTAACTGACTGAATGAAGATAATAGTTGAAAATATAAGTAAAGCTTCTTCTGGGCAAAAAGTGGGGGATCAGTTTTCTATTGATATTAAGTAATAAACTAATCCTCAACTAATTACTACTTATTAATACAAAACGTCTCTTCTCTTTTCAGCTATAGTTTAAAGAGCAGGATAGGAAATCTTCTGTCCAATCAACCATGTCTCGAAAGAGACATGATCGCCAAGCGTGTATCACGTATGGCACTTAACTGGCCGACTGCATGTAAAGTAGAAAATGAGTCAGTCATAAGACGTAACAATCATCAAACACACACACACACACATACACACACACACACACACACACACATATATATATATATATATATATAATATAAAATCAATTTTGATGTTCATTTGGTTGTCTCTCGTAGGCTGAAGAGAAAAAGTGTCTGAGTTGCGGTGCGCGTGCCTAGGGGTTTTGCGGCAGTGAAACCCTGTCAGAGTGCCAGAATGTGGCATGCTCTGGAAAATTCTCGGTGGTTGATATGGCTGTTAAAAATCTTCTATTTTATTCCAATGCTCCACGTTGAATTGCTTGCGTTTGTAAGAATTCTCGTGTTTGGCTGTGTGTGTGGATTTATGTTGGCGTTAGAAGAATTAACAGTTGGGAATAAACTTTGATTTGCAAAGTGGTTGATTGAAGCTTGTGTTGATACCGAGTGTCGACGCGTGTTTGAGAGAACTAAAAAGATATCTGGGTCTAATGTCGAATTTTCTTTGGAGGTCTCAGTTCTCCAGTATAAATAATTCAGCTTGTCGATCTCTTTCGAGTTCTGGTTGAGTGACATTGCGTTGAATGTAGTTAGTTTAATGCAGTGTGTCAAGATGTGCACATGATCTAATTTTTATCAGACTGATTTAGAATAAGGTTTTATACACCAAAAAAAATGTTTCATCCTCTGTTGATAGTGTTAGTTTTGTTTCTTTCTTTTATTAATGAACTCTTCCTCCCCATTTTTTTTTCAAAATAATTTTGAATTTGTTTTGCTATTTTACAAGCTTTGCATTTTTCCTCACCCTCACATTCTTTTCAAAAATTTAAATAAGAATGGCAGATCTTCATCTTTGTGATTTTCACTGGATAGAAGGCAAAAATACCTTTTCGGGAGATATCTTTAATGAATGCTTATTAGTGGGAGGGGAGATACACTGCTTTTTTTAAAATGCAACCCTCACCCAATCAGTTGTATAGCCATTTCTACATGAAATCCCTAAGAGAAATTTCACGCGTCATAATTTTTCTGTGATGTATATTTTTTTTAAACTTCTGCCGGTAAAATATCTCGGAATTCTACTCCTGCAGCTTCCTCTCTCGCACTTCCCGCCTGTGGAACTCACTCCCGTATTCTTGCTTTCCTGACGGCTACAACCTCCAGAAATTTAAATGCAAAGTCAATACTCATCTACTAACCACTGGACTCTAGCTCTCCCCTCCCCTGTATAACCTTCCCTTTCTCCACCTATGTATCTGTCATCGCACCTGCTTTCTCAGCTTTCTATTGTTCCTTTCTAACTAGTTTGTACTCCTCACTCTTTTCTAATTAATCTTTTTACATTTATGTAACCCCCTGCACATCAGTGGCGTTTCCGCCTTGCTCGGGGTGAAATGATTAAAAAAAATAAAAAAATAAAGAAGTTGTCGATGATGCGTGAAATTTCTCTTAGGGATTTCATGTAGAAATGGCCATACAACTGATTTGAACGTCGGAACTTATTTTGTTCTATAATTGGCTCTGTAATTTAAATATTAATTACATTGAGCCCTCCACCTTGATCAGTTTTAATATTAATTAGGATCGGTTCTTTGGGATTTACCTTCCTGTTTTTCCTTTTGGATTAAAGTTTTATATTTAAAATAATATATATATAACGGTCTTTATATATATATATATATATATATATATGAATATGAAATAAAATAATTTTGGATGTTCAAATCAGTTGTATGTCCATTTCTACATGAAATCCCTAAGAGAAATAAAAATAAAGCTAGATATATTACCATCGGAAGTTAAAAAAAAGATGTACATCACATTTGTCAACACGTCTGTTAACGTTTCTATGAAGATGCTTCTTTTTCTTTCTTTTTTTCCCCTTTTTCTTTCCTTTCCTTTCTTTTTTTCTTAGCTTACTTCCCCGTCAACCACTACTTCTTTCTTTCTTTCTTTCTTTCTTTCTTTTCTGTCTTTATCCTTCTTTTTCTTAGAACCAGACAAGACTAAATTTTAACTTACAACTCAGTTTAAAGTAAGGTTTTCCAAAAATATAAAAATAGACATTGCTTTCTGTCTACTTTCTTTCAATCCGACCCCTTCATTTTTTCTGTGATGTATATTTTTTTTAACTTTCGGTAATATATCATGCTTTATTTTGAAATAAAGTTGGCAATGATACGTGAAATTTCTCTTAGGGATTTCATGTAGAAATGGCCATACAACTGATTTGAACATCGAAATGTATTTTATTCTATAATTGGCTCTGTAATTTAAATATTAATTACATTGAGCCCTCCACCTTGATCAGTTTTAATATTACTGTAATTAATATTAATTAGGATCGGTTCTTTGGGATTTACCTTCCTGATTTTCCTTTTGGATTAAAGTTATATATATATTTTAATCATTTCACCCCAAGCAAGGCATTCCATTGCCACTATTGCGCAGGGGGTTAATTAGAGGAAAATGATTGGAAAGAGGGGGTTAGATATAGGAAATGTCGGAAGCAGAGTAATTGACGGGTAAGGATGGGGGTTGGGTAGATGGGAAGGGTGTTAGAGAGAATGGATGAGAGTTAGTGTGTTAGGAGGTGTCTGTTGACCTTAAATTTAAACTCCTGGAAATTGTTGCTGTCGGGGAAGCAAATGTATGGAAGGGAATTCCACAGGCAGGAAGTGCGAGGAAAGAAGCTGTTGGAGTAGAAATTGCGGTTACATCTTATCGGTTTCACAGTAAAAGGGTGTATATATATATATATATATATATATATATATATATATATATATAAACACAGAGAGAGAGAGAGAGAGAGAGAGAGAGAGAGAGAGAGAAGGAGAGAGAACGAGAGCGATGAGAAGAACAAGAGTTTGATGCTTATGAATATGAATAAAGTGAGAAACCTTGACAGATAGTGAGATAGAGGTATAAAATGCGATAGAGAGTTAGATAGAATCATATATATATATATATATATATATGCATAAATACGAACAGTGCGATAGAGATAGACATGAACAGATATAGGTATGGCGATATGTACAGAGATAGACAGATATATATTGTCAGCAGTCAACTCTGCTCAGTAGCACGTATGTCTCTGAGTCATAATTTTGATTCGAGCAAAGTTGCCGCGTTTAGTGAAGCGAGTGTTGTATGACTTCAACCTAACCGAACAAAGGTCTCCGCCCGCCGCGACTGTCTCTGTTCGGCAACTTCTTTGATGTCTATATTTTACTGCTGCCGCAATCTTATTTCTTCTTCCTGCTGCCGTTGTCACCATTGCGCATGCACGCTTCTGTCTGTACACATCAGGAGATGTCACGTGTTTCCTGTCGCTCGGAAAGACTTTGTCCCGACAGGAGGACATTTTCAATAGTAAGCCGATTCATGTGTTGATAATAGAAGGAGTGGCGAGGGTTGCACTACCAATACATTTTTTGCTGCATCGCATGATTTTTTTTCAGGATATATTGACTACAATAGCGCGTCTATCTATCTATCTATCTATCTATCTATCTATCTATCTATCTATCTATCTATATTTTTTAATCTTTTCATATGTATCTACATCTGTTCAATCTATCTATCTATCTATCTATCTATCTATCTATCTATCTATCTATCTATCTTAGTCTGTTCATATCTATCTATCTATCTAACTATCTATCTATCTATCTAAACATATTTTATAATCTTTTCATATGCATCTACATCTATCTATCTAACCTTATCTTTTTTAATCTTTTCATATCTATCTATCTATCTATCTATCTATCTATCTATCTATCTATCTATCTATCTTAGTCTGTTCATATTTATCTATCTATCTATCTTAGTCTGTTCATATCTATCTATCTATCTATCTTAGTCTGTTCATATCTATCTATCTTAGTCTGTTCATATCTATCTATCTTAGTTTGTTCATATCTATCTATCTATCTTAGTCTGTTCATATCTATCTATCTATCTTAGTCTGTACATATCTATCTATCTATCTATCTATCTATCTATCTATCTATCGAACATCATGTCTTTTAATCTTTTTTATATCTATCTATCTATCTATCTATCTATCTATCTATCTATCTATCTTAATCTGTTGATATCTATCTATCTATCTATCTATCTATCTATCTATCTATCTATCTATCTTAATCTGTTGATATCTATCTATCTATCTATCTATCTATCTATCTATCTAAGTGTGTTCAGAACTATATACCTACTGATTTCACGGTACATCCTTATATATCTGCGTTAAATATTAGGAATTATCATTACATTCGTACTGCTATCGTCATCTTTGTTACTATTATCACGTTTCGGCCTCCATCAGTTGAATATTGATCTAGTTATTGATATTCAACATTACAGATAATTTTGAACAGGACTCCTGATGTAATCTGCAGAAACATATTGGTTTACTTCCACTAGACATGTTTAAGGATATATAACCAACTGTTTCTATTACTACTTGTCACATACTGCTCAAACATCTTCAGGTGAATCCAACTACACATTGTCCAGTCCAGGGTTTAAATTTACACTTACTATAACATAACATTTACGAAGCAATTCTTTACAAAGTTATTGTCCTGTGCATCTCTCTCCCCCTCCCCCTCTCTCTGTATATACGCATCGCTCATTCCGTAATGAATTAGAGCACTCTAGCTATTGGGTGTGTATAATGACAATGTATACGCTAAAAAGTCTGCCTTCTTCTATCGAAAGCCCATAGCTCAGAGCTAGAATCGCCGGCTGACGCCAATGCGGTCGGGTTTCAATCCTGGGTTAAAAGCAATCAGAGTCTAACCGTATTGATGACCTGTGATACAGCGAAACAGATCTGTCTGCGGATGACTATATATATGCATAAGCATTTTATCCCGGTTTCACTCGAATAGTTTAAGGAATAATAAGAATAAAAAACATATGATGAATTTACATAGCAAATACTTACAAAATGTCCACCCTCGTCACTTTTATAGATATAGACTAACAATTTAACCCGGTTTCACTCGGGTAGTTTAAGGAATAATAAGAATAAAAAAACATATGATGAATTTACATAGCAAGTACTTTCACAACGTCCACCCTCGTTGCATTTATAGATATAGATAACAATGTAGAATGTCTCTATTGAATTAGGGTGGGAGGGGGAGGGGCAACATATATAGATAATATAAAGTGGGGTGATCGATTCTATATCATAATCAATACATGAATTGATCCCTGACTTTTTGGGCTGATAATATGTATTTTTCTACCCCTAATGTTGGCTTTCTGAAAAAATTTTAAGGTGTTCTCAGCGTTCTAAAATTTTAATCTACATCTGAGCGCAACTCCCGTCGAGCTAGACCGCAAAATGCAGACGCTAATCTATCAAGCAAACAAATACGCAACGTTTACCATCGTCACCTATATATATATATATATATATATATATATATATATATATATATATATATATGCGGTTGTGTATGCGTGTGTAAAATCTTATGTAGGACGATTTTTCTGAAATAGCTTTCAAAAAACGTTTAAAAGTTCGATCTTTACAATTGATTAAGCATTTACTGTCAGTTTCACCGTAAACCGACCTACAAATGCCGGAACAAACAGTAAATCGGTTCAAGAGAAAGTCAAACAATTTATATGCACCGACTGCAACTACCGCTTAAGGTGGTAGCGCTTATCAAATCGAACTTATTTCTCAGTTCCATTCAATCGGCAGCTGTCACATCATGCACTACATGTCTTCACGTAGTAATACGCTTTTACAAATATATTTCACCCCAAGCAAGGCAATAAATCCACCAAGACGCACAAGCGAGGAAAGTTCCAGATAATGTAAAAAAAAAATATTATTAAAGAGAAATGGTAAAAAAAGAACGAGAATTAAGAAAACTGTAGATAACGATTGATAGTGTGGTTAACACGAAGTCTGAAGTGAGTTTCGAAAGCCAGATATCAGAGAGAAAAAACTGTTAGCATAGAACTTCCGGTAACATCCGGTCATTTCGACTGGAAAAAGGATGAGACCTAAGTCAGTCAGTCAAGTCAGTCAGTTAAGTGCTATACGAGATCGCTTGGGCCATCATGTTACTTTCGAGACATGATGGCCCAAGCGACATGATCGAGACAGAAGATTTTCCGGCAGAAGTTAGTGATTTTTAGCTGGAAGGTGAAGCGAGAAATTCGTACTTTCCCCACGGATATTTGTACCTAAGGGAATGCAACGAATTCAACTGGAATTCGAACTCGGCTCTCCGATTACTCTTTCCGAGCTCAACGCAAAAACGCCAATCAAGTCAGTCAGTTAAGTGCCATACGTGATACACGCTTTGGGCGATCATGTCTCGAAAGAGACATGACTGACTGGGCAGAAGATTTTCTATCCTGCTCTTTAAACTATAGCTGAAGGGAAAAGAAACGGATTGTATTAATAAGTAGTAATTAGTGGGGGATCAGTTTTCTATTGTTATGAAGTAATAAACTGATCCTCCACTTTGTGACCAGTAGAAGCCTTAATCATGTTTCCAACTATTATCCTCATTCAGTCAGTTAAGTGTCATACGTGATACACCCTTTGGGCGATCATGTCTCGAAAGAGACATGACTGACTGGGCAGAAGATTTTCTATCCTGCTCTTTAAACTATAGCTGAAGGGAAAAGAGACGGATTGTATTAATTAGTAATTAGTGGGGGATCAGTTTATTACTTCATAACAATAGAAAACTGATCTCCCACTTTATGCTCAGTACAAGCTTATGTTTCCAACTATTATCTTCATTCAGTCAGTTAAGTGCCATGCGTGATACACGATTTGGGCGATCATGTCTCGAAAGTGACGGGAATGACTGGGCAGATTGATTGTCCCGCAGTAGGTTGCTATTGTTTTCTGCGGTATTGCCAGCCAAGACTATAGAACCCAATCTCTCCTATTATTTAACTCATAACTGGATGGAAGAGACGGATTAATACCTTTCCCAAGGATATTTGTGCGTAAGTGAATGCAAGGATTTCAACTGGAATTCAACTCGACACCCCGATTTCTCGTTCCAGTGCACATCCGCCCATCACGTACTGCACTAAAATTCATAAATTCTAGGCACCACAGCGGAAAGTTAATCAGAAAAATTACCATTAAAGTATTTATAGAAAAGGCACAGGGTAGCTACTTTAAGGTTGTGAGAACGTAAATAAATCCGAGACGCCAGGTCAGAACCATTAATATTCATGGTTGGGTGTGACGGCAATGCCTTATACCAGGTCACTTTCAAACACAGCTGACAATCCACGCATTTAACGATATTATCAGGTTGTTGAAAAAATAAATGGAATTTTGTTTGCTGAACATTAATAGCATAGATGTGTAAGAAGAAAAAGAATGTTCTATGAGAAATTTTGTATGTTATTGATTTGCAAAATGAAATGTAGAGTATTTAATTTTTCGACTGAAATTTAGAGTTCATGCCTGTGTAGGATCAGAATGTAAAGTCTTATGGTTTTTTTCTCTTTTTAGTAGGTCGTCGACAGGGCGAGAAGGAAGAAATAAAGAAATAGTACTTAGCGTGTCCTGTTTTTGTTGTTGTTGTTGTTCCCTTTGGCGGCGTGGAGTGAAAATGAAGAAAATAATGTTGGCAGTAAAGGCGAGACGCGACCGAGTCAGCTTGAAGTTTCTTTCTTACACGGTGAGATGCTATCAGATAATTCTGACTACTTTTGAAATTTCTTTTGTAACATTGCCACGGGGTCCGTCAGCTAACCGCTCCCATGCTGGACATATTTTAACCTGTCACCGGCGCTGTTTAAATATTGAATCTTTTTATATTGCCGGCTCCAGCAGACCTTTTCATATCTAGGTGTGAAAAAAACGTCATATATGAATTTTCTAGTTATTTATCCAGTCAGGATCCAGAATTTTGCTTTTCACACTGACATGTAAATTTTGCTTTGGTAGGGTTTTTCCAAAATGCTTTTGGTTGTTTGGATCCGATTTTGCGGGCGTGCAATTTTACTTTGTGTGTTTTAGTTGATGGATGATATAGAATTTGTATCCTATATTCTTTAAATTTTAAGGAAGAATCTATAAATATGCAGCAGAAGCAACGAGCAAATATTAATATTATTGGCTAATGTTCGACTTATAAATGTGTTAACATAGATTAAGAAAAGAAAAATTGACTCACAAGATACAGTGAACTGTTCTTTGCAGCATACGCAGAGATGGATTCAATTTAAATCTTCCTCTTCGGGTCAGCCAAGAATGTTATACGAGGAATGTTAGTGTCTGTCTTGACCATGGAAAGTAGAAAGACGTCCTTCAGTTGATTGTTGTCAATTATCAGATCGCAATTCGATACCGTTTGGGTAAAATACTCCAGTCTATATTTTCATGGCATTTGTTTTGATCAGATTTTTAACTTGATACTTCGAATGAATGAATTTAAGCGTGCTACTAATGGCAACCTACGGCGGGATAATCTTCTGTCGAGTCAGTCATGATCGCCCAAAGCGTGTATCACGTATGGCACTTAACTATCTGACTGAATATAATAGTTGGAAGCATAATTAAAACTTCTACTGCGCATTGAGTGGGGGATCGGTTTTCTATTGTTATGAAGTAATAAACTGAGCCACCACTAATTATAATTAATATAATAATATAATATAATTTATCTATTCTACCTCCAGTCATGGTTTGAATAGAAGGACAGATTATGTTCTATAGTCTTGGCTGTCAACCAGTCTACTGCAGAAAGCAATGGTAACCTACTGCGGGATAATCTTCTGCCCAGTCATGTCTCTTTCGAGGCATGATCGCCCAAAGCGTGTATCACGTATGGCACTTAACTGACTGACTGTAGATAATAGTTGGAAACATAAGTAAAGATTCTACTGGGCATAAAGTGGGGGATCAGTTTTCTATTGTTATTAAGTAATAAACTGATCCCCCACTAATTACTACTTATTAATACAATCCGTCTCTTCTCCCTTCAGCTATAGTTTAAAGAGCGGCATAGAAAATCTTCTGCCCATTAAGTCATGTCTCTTTCGAGACATGATCACCCAAAGCGTGTTTCAATTATGGCACTTAACTGACTGAGTGACTAGCGTTTCTTAAATGTTTTTGTTACGGTCAACTGTGCACTAACAGCTATTCATTTAACTATCCAAGCATTCGTTCATACACATACTTACGATAAGATAATGTAGAAATAGGAAATAAATTAATCAAACATGTTTTATTTTAATTAAAGCTTCGGCAGACAGAAAAAACAACAATGAAAAAGACAGGACTTTTGTATTTTTAGTTGTGCTTCCACTTATTCTAATGAGTCAATCATGTCTCATGTGAATTTAAATGAAAGAATTTCTAAATTTTAAATCTTTTCATTTGTACCCTCTGACTTATTTAAATAACGACTCTTTTTTCTTTTAAATTCTTTTTTTTAATCATTTCACCCAGAGCAAGGCGGAAATGCCACTGATGTGCAGGGGGCTATATAACTGTAAAAAAGATTAATTACAGGGGCCCGACAATATTTTTCAGACACTTTGAAATAAGTACTTCAAGGTGGTTACTAGTGCCAAAAGCTTTTGAGATTGTAAGTACGTAGTTGAGGAGTGAAAATCCACTACTAGTGTAATCATTTTTTTTAGTTTGGCTTTGATAATTTTAGTTTTTTGTGATTTTTGCGAAAACTTGCGCGACACTATTTTTCGGACATGACAAAAAATCCTATTTTATTAAGAGCTAAGTTCATGTATATGTGGCTGTATGCAAATTTTTTGCTTGTACACTTAGCTGTCATCATTAGAATCAATTATCTGTTCTATTTTACTGGCAAAACAATTAAGTTTAATGAGGTAAAATGCATTCAAAAGAAGTCGTTTGTTTGGCACGGAAGAAGCGGGATGATGGCCTCAACATCAGACGGATCGCCATGGATTTGAAGCTAAAGTGAATATGACTACTTTGGAATGGCCTGCAAAAAGCCCAGATCTAAATTTAATAGAAAATGTTTGGGAAATGCTTGAGCAACTTTTCTATGATGGACCTGAAATAACAAAAGAGGCTCAACTATGGGAACGGATACTAGATGCCAAAAAACAACTAATAGAAACACGTAGAGATGTTATTGTGCATATGTTTGATCATTATGAAGAGAGATTGATAAAAGTTATTGAGAAGAAAGGTGATATTACAGACTATTAACAGTTTTTCAACGATGTCCGAAAAATAATGTCGCGTGTTTTTTGTAAAAAATGATGAAAAATATATATTTTTCCTTACCTAATCGATTTTCTTCCATTTTTATTACAGGTATTGTCTTTATATGTTTATGCTATTCTATTGAAGGAATTTCGCCACTCTATGGTACTCGGAAAGTCGAATACTAAAGTGTCCGAAAAATATTATCGGGCCCCTGTAGAAAAGTGTGAGGAGTACAAACTAGTTAGAAAGGAACAATAGAAAGCTGAGAAAGCAGGTGCGATGATAGATACATAGGTGGAGAGAAAGGGAAGCTTATACAGGGGTGGGGAGAGAGCTAGAGTCCAGTGGTTAGTAGATGAGTATTAACTTTGCATTTAAATTTCTGGAGGTTGTAGCCGCCAGGAAAGCAAGAATACGGGAGCGAGTTCCACAGGCGGGAAGTGTGAGAAAAGAAGCTGCAGGAGTAGAATTGTCGTCTGCATTTGGCTAACCTGACTGTGAATGGGTGGGACCCAGTTGCCAGTCTGGTTACACGAGTAAACACCTGTTGAGGAGGCATCAGTGACTTAAGTTCGTCCGAGCAGAAGCCATGAAAGTATTTATAGAATAGACAAAGGGAGGCCACATTCCGACGGTGGGAAAGTGGCTGCAGTCGAGCCGCCAGATCAGTACTTATCACATTACAGACTCTCCTTTGGAGCCTGTCGAGAACACTGAGGAGAACGGCAGGGGCGCCTGACCATAAATGGCAGCAGTACTCCATGCACGGACGGATGGTTGACGTATATATGCATGGATTCAGGCGGAAAAAAACATCCTGGATCGACATAGTGACCCAACCTTCTTAGCAGTAGATTTTGCTATGGATTCAATATAGTGGTTCCATTTGAGGTCTGAGGAGAGGGTAAGGCCGAGGAGCGCAGTGTATTGCTCTCCGGAAGAATCGCTTGGTCCATGCTTATGGGAGACAGGAGAGGTTGCCTGTAATGGTTGGCAGACAACAGCTTGGTCTTAGACGAATTGAAGTTGACAAGCTACTTCTTGCCCCAGTTCACCACAGAGTGTAGATCCCGTTCAAGGTCAGCAGCGAGATTATGTCTGTCCGCCATGACAGGTTTCTTACTGGTGCGGGAGTATATTGTAGTGTGATCTGCGTAGATGCCTACTTGGGACTTGATCTCATCTGGGAGGTCGTTGATGAAAATAAGGAAGAGCGTCGGGCCCAGCATAGAGCCCTGTGGGACACCAGCATTCATGTTGTAGGATGTAGAGGTACGCCCATTCAAAAAGACCTTCATTTTGCGGTTATTTCGAAAAGATTGGATTAGGTCAAGCAGGCGACCGGTAATAACGTAACCCCTTAGTTTGCATAGGAGGCCAGATGCCAAACCCTGTCGAAAGCCTTGGAGATGTCCAGAACAACCGCGCGAGCCTCGTCAGACTCATCAAGGGCCTGTAGCATGTACTCCGTTTCGGTTGTTAGCAGGTCGGCCGTAGACCTGGCAAAGCGGAATTTGTTATTGCAAAATGTTGCTAAACTATTTAAGCTCAAATATTTAACGATGTGATAGAAGAATTTATACGGATATTTTAACGTCGTAGAACTCAAAAAAGGTAGAAAAAGAAAGTCGAAAGAAAGGACTACAAATAAACTACAAGAAAACTGAATGTATGGTCATCAGCAAAAAGAGCAGCCCAAAATGCAAATTACAGGTTGGGAATACTACAATCAAGCAACTACAAAAATTTAAGTACTTGGGAAGTGATCTAAAGGAAGACGTAAAGTGCTAAACTGAGATCCGAAGGCGTATTGGCAGGGTCAAAGACGCATTCCAGAAGCTGAGTAGGGTATTAAGACAGAATGATTTCACTAGAAACAAAGAAGAGAGTACTGGTTTGCTATGTGATGTCTGTCCTTCAATATAACAGTGAATGCTGGACAATCTCATCGAAGATGAAGGGAAGACCCGAAGCAACCGAAATGTAGATCTACAGTAGAATACTGGATATAAAGTGGGGAGTCAATTCCATATTACAATCAATATATAAACTGACCCCTCACTTTGCGGTCACATCAGTTTCTACATATTTATATTCCTGAGATCCAAAAGCAAAAGGATGCATTCCAGAAGCTGAGTAGAGTATTAAGAGACAGGAAAATTACACTAGAAACAAAGAAGAGAGTACTGGATTGCTATGTGATGTCTGTCCTTCAATATGGCAGTGAGTGCTGTGTTATATATCGCCGTACGACGACAAAACAACAAACACGCATATATAAAAATATAAGGTTATATTTTTATTAATGACGACGAACCGTGTGGAATAGAGAACGGAAGGGTGAGAGCGCACATAGAATGGGTTGACGGGAGTGTAGTCTTGCCTGTGGTGTTTCTCTGCTTCCACTGGCCGTTCTCTGCTGGCGAATCCGTGTGTCGAGGTCTTTATATAGTCTTCTAGAACCGGGACTTTCCTTCCGGTTTTGCCTCGCCCACGCAACGCCCACGTAATTCCCAGAGACACCTGTTCTGTCTGCCTCCGCAGTCATGTCCGCCGCTGTCGGAAATAAGGTCAAACGACATCCGCTCCGGCCTCGACAGGATGTATTTCACAAACACCTGCCCCGCCGCTCGCCGACCCCCCCACCGACGGGAAACACCATCGCTTGCATCACTTCCTCGGGTGGGGCCAGATTGTTATATTACAGCTGGACATTATCACCAAAGATGAAAGAAAACCTTGAAGCAGCTGAAGTGTATTTTTCTAGAAGGATGCTGCAGATATCATGGATTGAGCATGTGAGCAATGATGAGGTTTCAGAAAGGATGGAAACAAAAAGAAAATTAATACTGAGCATCAGGAAGAGACAGCTGAAGTTCTTGGGACATGTGATGAGGAAGGAAGTTTTGGAGAATCTGTTACTCACAGGTCAGATAGAGGGAAAGAGAAACAGCGGAAAGCAGCAGAAAATATATTTGAAGGGCCAGAGCAGGTGGATGGCAGAGCGGGGTTGGGTAGAGCTACCAGGGAGAAGGAAAGGTGGAAATCCACGATCACCTACGTACTGTAAGGACAGGGCACATAGAAGAAGAATATATATATGCCAACAGTATATAAGAAATTATTAAGTGGTTGTATAACGAGGGATCAATTGTATATTATAATCAATATATGAACGGAACCCTTATTTTGTTTCCATGCTAGTTTCTATACATTTATATTCTAGATTGATGGCCTTGACCTAGTGAATGACAGAACGAGGGTTGGGTGTTGTAACCGGAGAAATCGTGCTAAGAGCCACCAGGGATAGGGAGACGTGGAAAGCCATGATCGCCTACGTCCTGAAAGAACAGGGCACATAGAAGAAGAATATATATGCCAACTGTTTACAAGAAATTATAATGTGGATATAAAATTGGGGATCAATTTTATATTATGACCAATATATAAACTGATCCCTCATTTTGAGTCATGCTAGTATCTATACATTCATATTCTAGATTTAAGGGCTTGAGCTAGTGGATGGTAGAGCGGAGTTTAGGTGGTGTAACAGGAAAAGGCGTGCTAAGCGCCACCAGGGATAGAGAGACGTGAAAAGCCATGATCAACCACGTCCTGAAAGGACACGGCACATAAGAAAGACTATATATGCCAGCTGTTTATAAGAAATTATGATGTGTATATAAAATGAGGGATCAATTCTATATTATAATCAATATATAAACTGATCCCTCATTTTGTGGCCATGCTAGTTTCTATACATTTATATTCTAGATTTATGGACTTGATCTAGTGGATGACAGAACGGGGTTGGGTATGAGAAACCGTGTCAAGAGCTACCAGGGATAAGAAGAGGTTGAAATCCATGATCGCCTACGTCCTGAAAAGACAGAGCACATAGAAGTGGTAAAAGAACACAACACCATGAGATATTTAATCAGTAACTTTCTAGTCTTTTCTAGATTGAAATTTTGAATCATTTAATTGCCAATTTGTCTTTGCTGAATATGTAAGTTTTGTTCAC